>MU228248.1:280583-298032 GCA_018584345.1 Thuja plicata | reverse complement strand
CCATCCTTGAATCAACCTCCTTCTTAGACTGTCAATAGGATTTAGGTAAGACCGGTGCTACTATCATGAGTCAACCTTCTGGTAATCTGTTAGGATATACCTCAATTACAAAAGACTATTAAGTCCTGCTGTGTTAAGAGACTTAATGCTTCAATGGTTAAACTGAAACAAAATGACCTATTTCTAATGCAACTGAATTGCAAATTTTCAGATCTATTTACTTAGAATATCTTTTTGATCAATGTATCAATTCAATTCCTTTGTACTTAACTCTTTCTACTCTGTGATGTTGTGCTTTTCTGTTCGTCGGTGTCTGCAGAATTCTTTAGCTCTCCCTTAGGTTGCTTGATCAGGACTGCATGAAGTTTATCCTTCATCAGTTTCTCTTCAGCATCTTCTATCAGTTCACTCCCATGTGTATCTGATTTCTTGCTTGTGGGAATGAATTATACTTGTCTCTTATATAGACATGATGTTCCTTAATTCCTGGTTCTTGATTCTTGATTCTTAGCGTGAAAAACAATCCAACCAAATTGATTTACGGCTTTAACTCCTGATTTATCTCATAGTTATCTTCTTGCCAACTGTACAAATCACTTACTTAACTATGGTTGAATAAAACAAATAAAACAACCAGTTATGTCTATCCTTTAGCTCTTCCAGCTAAATATTTTGTCATTTTCTGATCTCTCTGTTATGTCGGTCAACTCTGCAGTTCATCACCGGTGACAACTGCTAGTTCCGTCAGTGCAGCTTCAGTTAGCTTCGGGATCTCCGTCCGTCGGGTATCATTGGATCTTGCTCGTCAGGAAACACTATTTTTATCTCGTCAGGCATCCTATGATTCTGCTTCATTGGGCAACACTGTCTTCTGATCGTTGGGTATCACTGTGACTTTATCTCTGTCTTTACCAATGGTGTGCACTCCGCCGGTGTAGTTTGTCACTTAGTGAATACTTGACTTTTATGAATTGATGAAAGCATAGCCTCTATTCGATTGATTCTCTAAAGTATTTTGCATTATGTATATGACCATACAGATGATATCAAGTTGACATCAATGACAACACAAACCATTAACTAATTTAATGTCTTGCAACATCTTCAACTTAATATAGTCAAACATTTAATCAGTTACATGTCATCAGTATATATACTTACTTACACTTACTGGCATATACATAGGGGGAGTCATTCAAATGACTAAGGAAGAAGTATACACAGGTGTACATACTAATACACTCAGTATGTTGCACATATCATGTTTTTGATACTAATGTCAAAGGGGGAGATTGATGACATTATTTTACAATTAGTACACTTAGTGAAAAAAATTGAAAGAAATCACTGGCAGACTAAAGCATTACCGCCAGACGACAAGCATCATCGGCAGATTACAAGTGTTACCGGCAAACAACGAGCATACCCGACATAACACAAAGGTCACAAGAAAAATGCTAAGTATGGAATCAACAAGCATCACTGACGACCACAAGCATTACCGACGACACAGTTTTGAGAACTAACCTGAAAGGAACAAAAAAGGCAAACCCAATGACAATTTCAAGAAAGGAACACCGACAACCAAGAAAACTGACCGTCAGAACCGACAGTCAGTTAAAGAATCCACAAATTGTGGATCTGATTTTTACACGACGGATAAAGCAATGTAATTCTATTTATAGAGTTTTTATATGTTTTAAATGATAACTTGAGGGTCAAGCAAGCTTTATGTAAATGTTTTAAAGCATCCTAATGGATCTAAAACATATCTAACTAAAGATTAAGGTCAAGTTGTAAACCTTGGATCTAGAGTTAACTTGTGATGCATGAATCAAGAATTGAGCCTAATTTAGTATAAATAGATGTTCAAACTCAATTGTGAATGATGAATTTATTGTTGTTGATAACCACAAAGAGCATCTAAGGAGAAGAAGGTAGAATTGATGCAAAGTTCATAAAGAAATCACATCAGTTGTCAAGAGCACACAAAGGCTACCGATGAGAAGATAAAGGTATTATTCAATCATGGAAGGATGATTACTAATATGTATGAAGCTTTATAGGATCCATTATCAACAATTAAAGATTGCATATATCATCAGATCAAAGACTTATGTAGTTGCATTCTAACAAGTGCATCACATCTAAAATCCTTTTGTAGGTGGACTTAACCGTTCTTTACAAATCTCTTAACAAAGTGCACACTTAACAGTTTTGCTAAAGCTTCAAATGAAGTAGATCTTAACAGGTCTCCACTGTAATACTCCTAACAGGGTAGGTCATCAGAAGTGACCAATTGTAAGCCTTAACCGACCCCTTCTTATCTACAGATAGTGAAGTCTTGTGGGTAACAATCCCCACCGTAGTTTTTACTTCCTAACAGGAGTTTTCTGCGATATCATATCTTGTGTTATGTGTTATCTATTTTCATGAATGTTCTATTATGGTTACATACTAAAAGAACTTATGATATGATTGCATATGCATAAAGAAAGACGAACAATTAGATAAGATAATTTACAAATGGATGATTATGGGTTAATGGGCTAACCAATAAAATTTTTAGAGGTACTGATTCACCCCTCCCCTCTCAGTACATCATTGCAATATAATTCCAACATATGATATGCATCTATTAATATAGTATTCTCATTATTGATTTAAATAATGTCTTACAATTGGCACAAAAGGATGGCACAACTTTGTGAGTCACGTGGTGAGAGACATGGCCCTAGTAACGTGGAACCCATCATCTTTGCAGGTTAGTTATAGACCATGACAGGATGGAGGGTGGCATCTGGACATATTCACACCTGTGAGAGTGGAACTAGAGATATGGAAGGAGGAATAAGAGCACCTCCAACGCACAATGGATGGGATGGAGCGGTAGCTAGAGGAGGCTATGGGAAAGATTTAGGAGCTGCATGGCATGATCTATGTATATGAGACACAGATTTCTTCAAGGATCCATTATCGCTTGACATCTCACAGATACTCATCTATTCCACACTCCACATCACATCAGAGGCCAGAGGGCTCAGGGAGTCATCATCCCATGGATGAGAGCTAATTTTATGTATATTAATATAGATAACATTTTGAACAATGATAACTATATGCATATGTTATGTTTTAGATGTTTTACATATTTTGAACTTCATAAATGTGATAAACTTTATATAGTTTAGTTTATGATTAAATAAATTGCAAACACGATGATAAATGTATTGGCTAATTATAATCCCATAGATCAAAAATTAATGCTAAAAGGTTAAAAATTGATATACATGTGATTTAATCAATACATTACCTAATTAAATACAACTTTAATGATAAAAAGATATACCCATACAAAAATGAACACACTACCTAGCTAGACACATTAACTAGATAGAGATTATACATGGGGAGATTTAAGAAGTATGTTACTAACAAAGTAATATCCTTATTCAAAATGGAACAAGCATTACTAGAATGAATTAAAGACAAAAAAAATTAGGCATTACTAGAGAGAGAGAGAGCATAGTAATGACACAAATGCATAACATTTGTGGGGTATTTAAGTGGTACACCATCCATATCTACTATTTACTATGTACCTGAGCCATAGACTTTCGTAACAATGAAAGGACCAAGCCAATTGGGACTAAATTTTCCTTTTTCTTCAGGTAGAGCATTAACGTTGTGCTGGTTTTCATACAGGACCAGATCACCTATAGAAAAAGATCTCTCAACTACCTTTTAATTATATCACCTTTGTAATGATTTATAACATGCTTGAATGTGTTCCAAAGAATTTATACATTGTTCATCAAGCATTTCAAGTTGTTGAGGACGTTTCTATCTATAAGTGTCATTATCAATGAAGCCCCTAAGAGAAATATTTAAGGAATGGATCTCTAATCGTAAACCAAATGATAAGGGGTGGTTCCTATAGATGTGTGAATACTCGTTCTATAGGCCCACAACACATAAGTAAGTTTAATGTGTCAATCTTTATCATGTTTTTTGACAAATTTTCTAAGGATTTATTCGATGACCTTATTTGAGGCTTCATCTTGTCCATTATATTTTGGATAGTAAGGAGTAGAGAAATGTTGCTTAGTGTGATACTTTTCAAGAAAAATTTCAACATTTTTTAATTTTTGAAAGAGTACCATTATCAGTAATGATTGTCGAGTGTATGCCAAATCTTGAAATAACGTTATCTTGGATAAATGTACAAATAACATATGTTGTAGTGGATCAAAGAGGAACAAATCCTATCCATTTAGTAAAGTAATCAATAGTTATAATTATATAAATATGTCCTCGTGATAAAGGAGGAGAGATTTTGCCAATAAGATCAACGCCCCAAATATTGAAATGCCATAAAGCTACATGTGAATGGAGTTCATGAGCAAGAGCATGAATCAAATTTTGATGTTGTTGACATTGGTGACATCTCTTCACAAAAGAGAAAGAATAGTGTTCTATAGTTTGCCAATAATATCTCATATGAAGAAATTTGTTAACCAAAGATTTACCACCAAAATACCCCCCATAAGAACCTAAATGTGCTTCTTTAAGGGCCACCAAAATCTCAGTTTCTTAAGGAACTATAAGAGAAGACCGTTATAAACTCGCCTATAAAGGACATTAGAAAGAATGATATATCGAGTAGATAAATTTCTTATTTTATCGCTAGTCTTCCTTGTGGATAATTCAAGGAATGTTCCATCTTTTAAGTAGTGGAATATATGTGAGTAATATTAATCTGAATCAAGACTAAAGCAATAAGAAACTTGAGTAGAGTCTTCAAAAATAGTCGGACAATGGATATTATGAAGAGCGAACTGATAGCTATCACTATGATTCTCAAATAGAATAAGCAAAGCAAAACTTTCCATATTATTTGCATGTCTATTATCTTACTGAGGTAGACAACTAATAAAATAAGGCTAGAATTTGTTGAGGAAAGACAAAGCAAAGTGACGATAGTGAGATAGAATTATATTCTTAGTTTGATAAATGCCTTGAATTTTGTTCATATCCAACAATGAATCACCATAGATATGTAAATGTTTCACATTAAGAGATGAAGATACTTTGATACCAATGATAAGGGCCTCATATTTTGCAACATTATTCGTGTAAAGTAAGTTAAGATGATTAGATAGAGGAATTGACTTTATTAAGGGAGGTATTTGTATGACAGAAGCACCAAATCCAGTTCTACATCTAGATCCATCAAAATACAATTCCCATTGTTTATCGACATCTATAGGAAGCACAAAATCATCAGTAAAAGAAAGCAGATTGGAAGTGGTATCAGGTGAAGGAGCGCAAACTAATTGGTCATTCAAAGCTTGTCCTTTTATCACTTTTTGAGAAATGAATTTGAGATAAAATTCACTTAACAACATCACCCATTTAGCGAGTCATCCTAAGAGATTGGTCCTAGAGAAAATATGTTACAAAGGATCAAATTTAAGAGTAACACGAATCTCAAAATTAAGAAGATAATGTCGTAGTTTTTGAGTGAAAACAACTAAGGTGAGCCATTGTTTTTCTATTGTTGAGTATTAGGTTTCATAATCAACCACAGTATGACTTATGTAATAGACAGGTTGTTCCTTCCCTTTTTCATCCTTTTGAGCTAATATAACAAGAAGAGCATTATCTGAAGTGGAAGTATATAAAAGGAAAGGTTGATTAGGAATTATAGGTTTTAGAATAGGAGGATTAGTAAGATAGTGTTTTAATTTCTCAAATTCCTTTGAACACTCTTCATTCTATGAAAAGGTGTTATCTTTTTTCAACAATGAAGTGAAAGGAATTGTTTGTTCCACAAGGTGTGAAACAAATCTATGAATAGCTTGAATTTTTCCTTGGAGACTACGAAGTTATGATGGGGAGGTGGAATATTAACAATGAAATCAATCTTATCAGTAGCCACTTCAATACATCAATTTGAGATTATATATCCTATAATGTTTCCAATATCAACACCAAAGACACATTTTCAAGGATTTAAATGAATATTATATTTACACATATGTTCAAAGATTTGTCTGAGAAATGGAACATGATTTTCATGTGTGATAGATTTAGGCAAGATATCATCAACATAGTCTTCTAAGATTTTATGAATGTAATCATGAAAGATAAGTGTCATAGCACGTTGATAAGTGGCACCATTATTTTTCAATCCAAAAGGCATAACCACCCAACAAAAGGTTCCTCAAGGAGTTATGAAAGCATTTTTGTATTGATCTTGAGGAGGAATAAAAATATGGTTATAACTGGAAAAACCATCCATGAAGGATAACAAGGCATGGCAAGTGGTAGCATCCATTATCATGTCAATATTTGGAAGAGGAAAATCATCTTTTAATGAATATTTATTGAGATTACATAAATAATCAATAGGACGTATAAAATCAGCATCAAGCAACTTTTCAATTTCAACTTTTACAAGTAAAGAAATTTTTGGGTCCATCTTACAGATCTTTTTCTTTACTAGTTTTGTGTTAGGAAGAAGAAAAATGTTGAGTCACGATTTTAAAATCCATGCCAGGCATGTAAGAATATGCCCAAGCAAAGATATCAGGAAATTCATGCAAAAGAGATGTAAGTTCTTGTTGTTCATGCTCATCTAGACATTTTCCAATCTTGATCATTTTTTTCCAAATTATAAGGATCCATCTGCACATCAATGGTTTTAGTAATGATCATATTACTTTATTGAGGAACATCCATAGGTAAAGGAAACTCTTGTATCCCTTCAAGTTTAGTATCTTCTCCAAAATATGTTTTTTGTATTTAAACAATAAGTAAACCCACTGTTATGGTGATATCAAGGAAGATAATCATAGGCACCAAAAAATTCAGCCAAGGAATCATCACTACTAAAAGTGTCAAAATAAGGTAAATAGATGTATCCTTGTCATAAATAACATGATTTTTCAAAAGATAAATATCCAACAAAAATAGTATTAACATTGAGAGAAGGTTTTTTAGACTTTTTGGAGGGTTTCTAAGGATTGCATCCTAGACCAAAAGATTGTTTGTTGCCATCATGTCCTAAAGGAACCTAAATTCCTTGTTATTTAATTCAACATCCTTGACCCTTAAAACCTTGTTTATCCAAAAGATGATAGCCATCATCACAACGAGAAACCATATCATGAATGGACCATGATGCATCATAAGTCACAATCTCATTTTGCAAGTGTTTAAAGAGATTCGTTAGAAGTAGAGGAAGCAAAAAAAATGTTACTAAGTTGATCTGGGAGAGATGAACCCTTCTTAGGTTATGGATGGGGCTCACTCTCTATAGGTTCTGTAGAATGAATCTTATATTCACCCATAAAAAAGGATTGAAATCCAAGGATCTCCAATCATCATCCAAAAGAACACTAGTAGGTGGAGGAGAATATTTAGGTGAAGAAGGTATTTCTTTTTTAATCAAAGAGGGTAAGATCTTACTATCTAATTCAATACATAAACAGTTTTGCACTTTATCATCGAAAACAAAAGTGTACACAGTGTTATTATGAAGAAGATTCACTTTGCATTGTAGTGTTGAAGGCGTGACCTGCATGACATGTAACCATGGTCTACCTAAGAGGAGAATGTAAATAAGAGCACCAGGCATAACATGGACATAGGTTTATAAAACCAAAAGTCCTACCTTAACATGTAGAGTGATGATACCAATTGTTTTTTTAGCCACATTGTGATATCCAAAAATAGGAATAGAATCAGACTTTATTGTAGAAATATTCATGTTTATTTTCTTTAGCAGATCAATGATGCAAAAATTGAGCCCTAAACCATTATCAATTAATATCCCGTGAATAATATTTTCATTGATAAGGACAACAACCATTAAAGAATCATGTTGCTCTTGAATTTATTTTGAAGGCAACTCATCTTGAATAAAGATAATTTGTGTTTTAATATTAGTAGCATGCATACACTCCAAGAAAGAAGTAATATTAGGTTGCACCGAAGATGGTGTGGTCAATTTTGTTAACGCTTGTTTTAAGGTATCTTGATAAGTAGGAGAAGTTTGGAGAAGTTCCCAAAGGGAGATATTGGTGGGAGTGACACGTAATTGTTCTACTAAGTCATAGTCCTTCAAAGATTAGAGGATAAGAGAGGTGTTGAGGGAAGAACGAGTTAAGAAGCATGTAGGGGGTATGAAACAATCAGGTTAGTAGGTTGATGATTATTCCTAGTATAATATGTATGAGCAACTGCATGGTAATTATTAAAAAACTCAGAGGGACTTTTTGGCTTCCCCTGAACAATTATGGTTGAACAGTGAGGAGTTTGAAAGGTACTGGATTCATTACAACCTTTGATAGTAATCACAGGTTTGATTGTTGCTGAATTATTTTCTTGAGGAAGGTGAACAACTACCTTTGGTTTTTCAATATTGTTAATGTAGGTTTTCGCGGAAAACAAGTCAAGCAATCTTTGACAAAAATATGGTTTATGAATCATAGAGGAAGATTGTGTAGATCTTCATCTAACATATCAAAATATTCACTGCTAAACAACTCATCAAAGGCTCTTAAATGTTGTATAAAGAAATAAGACATTGTAGAAAGAGCAAAAGTAAACTATGACTAATCAAGAAAGCAAAATGATGATGATTTTTTTTTTTGAAATGAAAAATGCAAAGATAAATAAAGTAATGCTAAAAGTAAAGAAAATGCAAATGTTTTTTATTATTTTTATGGTTAATGAAAGGACACACGCAAGATCTAACTAACCAAATAAAAAGATATAGTGCATGAAAGAGATGGGTTCACCAAAATGTGCAGTGGAAAATCAGGATCACCTAAGAAGATACAAGTTCTCCCCAATCTCTAAGGTGCGTTAGAATATGAAGCCTCCTTAAGTAAAATAAGATCAATGCCACAAGAATGGATGAAGTGATGCTAATACCAAATTTGGGTCAAAAGGGGTTTCTATTCCTTTGTTGATTAAACTTGGGAAACAAGATGAATGTAAAAGGACTACTCAATGATTAAATCTATCTAAATCTATAAAAAAAAATGCTAAAGAGGAAGATAGAAATGAAATTTGTGCACCTGGAATGAAATATGAATGATGGAGCATCATATCTGATTTATGGACTTCCATTGTTCTACAGACACTTGTAACTGCAGATCTGAGATCCTGACACTAAAATCTACAATCCCCAAAATTTTCACTAATTTTCTGAGGGTGTTGAATGTTTGGAATGTTTTGCACCCAGGTGAAAAATGTTTGGGATGTTCTACACCTAGGGTTTTTTTCTCTTGAATAAGTACAAACTACATGTCTCAGTCCAAAGATGTCTCTTGTGTACTGACAACTAATTTTGTAGCCTTCTAAACCTTCAAATCAGAGGGTTTGTGTGTATGGGTAGTTATTTAAGGATTTTCCTTGGTCAACCCCCAGTTTTGGTGATTTCACCTCCATGGATAGCCAATAATCAGAGATTAAAACAAAAAAGTGTGTATTGTGCTTATGAATTTAGAGAGAGAGAGAGAGAGAGAGAGAGAGAGAGAAAAGTGTGTAAAAATCTACCCTAGTAAATTAGAGTAAACCCTAAATGTAATACAATCAATGTATGTGTGATTGAAAGCATAAAATAAACATAGAATTGAAATGTAGAGAGACAAATATGAAGCACAAAGGTGTATATCTAAAAATTAAAAGAAACTATACCCAATCCTAGAGAGGAAGAGTACAATCCAATTAGCAGTCGATAGTCTCCTAATCACCTTCACAATCACTTTGAAACTCCATAGTTGTATGTAGACTTTGTTGGGAAAGCAATAACTGAGAGGGGGGGGGGGGGGGGGGGGGAAANGGGGGGGGTTAAATAGATCTATAAAACTTTTATAATTCTAAAACAAACTGATTCAACCATGTATTCATAAACATAAACTAAAATGTTGTAGTAGATCTAACATCTAATCATATCCATAATGAACATGTAACACAAAGATTTGGTAACCCAAAAACCCTTGAAGGTAAAATTGGGGTGGGGATGACACCCACAAATCTTCACTACTGCAGTAATAAAGTGTGCTTGTTAGGGCTACAAAGTTTGATCACTTATGATGATCTACCCTATGAGGGGTCTACCCTATGAGGGGTCTACCCTATTAAGATCTTATAGACTTATACAATATACCTTGTCCATCACTGACAATGCCTTTGTATCTCTGCATTATCTCCTGCACTTCCTTTGGCAATTTTGTCTTCTTGAATGTTTTGTCTGCAATTTCTTCTCTTGGCGTCAACACAATTGCAAAAAAAACTCCCTCTACTTCTTCTAAGGCTTCTAAGAACTCCTTCTCACACAACTCCCTCTACTTCTTCTAAGGCTTCTAAGAACTCCTTCTCACACAACTCCCTCTACTTCTTCTAAGGCTTCTAAGAACTCCTTCTCACTAACCATGAGAACATTGGGGCCTGATGACTTTACTTCTCCGTCCTCCAACAGTGACTGTATTTTAAATGTTACATTGTCCTTCTTGAAAGAATAATAATTCTTTGCTCCATCATGCATGGCCTGCCGGTCAAATTGTTATGCCCTACCAAGGATTATGTGACATGCATCCATAGGTAGGACGTCACATAATACCTTGTCCTTGTATCTCCCAATGGATAAATCCACCCAAGCTTTCTCATTGACAAGGACATGTTGTCCTTTGTTCAACCAAGTAAATTTATATGCACTGGTGCGGGGTATTCTTTTCATCTTCAACTTGTTGACTATCTCCTCTAACACTATGTTTTCATTAGACCCTAAGTTTATGATGACTCTACAAAATTTTCCCATTATTTTGCATTTCAAACTAAATAGGAATCGCCTTTGACTAGGCTCCTCTTTCACTGGATCCTTAATCAGATTTCTCCTCATCATTAAGTTCTCACCTTCCTCTGCTCTAAGGGAACCTCAAGGTTTTTGCCTCCACCACTAGTATCCTATTGAACATATTTTACCATTTTATCACTTCCTTGGGAAGTAGTTCCTTTCTCCAAACATCTATATGTAGGGTGTCCAATCTGGTTGCAGTGGTAATATTTCATTGTTGCAAAATAGTTACCTCTACCTTGGTTATTTCTTCTTCCTCTCCAACTACTACTAGAGTTCCTTCCCCTATTGGAGTTTCCCCTATTGGAGCTTCCTTCTTACAGCTCAATAAGCTTGGTCTCTCCTTGACTCTTTGTTTCAGAACTTCTTCCACCATATCCACCTCTTTTTCCTCTATTAGCTCTTCGTTTGCCTCTACCTCTGGTGGTGCTAGAATCTTGTTTCTTTCTTAGCTTCTTTTCTATCTTGACTGCAATTTGGTGGTACTTCTGGATAGTATCAGGAGTCAAGAGACTCATTTCATCTTGTATGGTCCACTTGAGACCATTAAGGTATCTAGATATCTTCACTTTCTCATCCTCTGCAACTATAGACCTCATACAAAGCCTTTGAAACTCTTCAGTGTAAGAGTTCACATCCAAGTCTTTCTGCCTTAGACTTTTTTTCTTTTATGCAATTGGATTTCATAATCCTCAGGGACAGAAGCATCTCTGACCTTTGCAACCATAGCCTTCCATGTAGAAATGGGATTATTTCCTTCCTTCTCTCTCTCATCTTGGATAAAATTCCACCAAGTGAGTGCAGACCCTCTTAGGTTGGCTTTAGGAACTTTCACCTTTTGAGCCTCAGTTATGCCATCACACTCAAAGTAATTTTCTATTCCTTCTATCCAATCTAGGACTACCTCTAGTTTCATCTTTCCACTAAAGATAGGAACTCCTTCTAGTGCTTTACCATGCATAGCCTTTAATTCTTTCAAGAATGGTTCCTCATTAAGGATAGGGTCAGCTTCAGGTACTTCATCATCTATGGCAATATCCTTGCCTTTCCTTTCAACCTTATCCTTTACTTCTTCTGTCTTCACATCCACTACCTTTTGCTCTAATTGAGCCAATCTGTCTCTGAGAAATATATTCTCTTCTTCTTACTCATCGACCTTCTTCACCAAATCTACATTGGTCACCATTTTAGACTCTCCTACTGAATCTTTTGGTTGGAACATTCACCACAAGCCTGATCAAACAAGCTCTGATACCAATCTGATGGAAGTGGTCCAAGGTGTGCTCACACAAACTCAACTAAGGACTCCACTTGTCCTAGTCTACTTAGGATCCTAATTTCTCTTCTAAGACCCCAATAGTATTAATTCTCCAAGCCTAAGAATATCCTAACTCAACTCCAAGAGTTAGTCTCCTTGTGCTTAACCTTGAAGAACAACTATCAATAATTGTGTTTCAACTCTTCACTCTAACTTGGAGGATTCCAAGTACAAATCCTTCATAAAAAATTCGCAAATGATGCAAGGTTTGTGTCAACCATAACAACCTCCCTTTCACATCCTTCCAACTCCATTATAATGAGTCTTCAAACTCCAATCAGTCAAGTTCAAGATTTATTCTCCATTTGGTCCTATTAGGCCTAATTGCACAATTAACACCATCCAAATGGTTTTTATGGATTCTTTCCTAAAACTTGCAAATAAGAGAAAAAAAACTAAGGATTTAGATACCCTTTTCCAAGACCTAAAATATTTTTGAGGTCTTAAACTCCGAGGTCATTCGTACAATAGTATCCTATAATATAGGGCAAAGAGGGCTAATTGGGTTCATAAAATGCAATCCACTGATTTCTACCTAGAAATATATCTAGATGGATTGGAAAAGACCTAAGCTCTTTTTTAGGGATATATAGGACCTTAATTATTCTGAAACCACACTTGGTTTGAATCTCTCAAACACTCCCTGTCACATGCACTCAAATTTCTCCCTATCATACACCTAACCGAACACTCATTCCTCGCCTAGGGCATGACTTTAAAATTATAAAACTAGCTCTCCAAATCTCCTACTTGAGTATTTACACTATATAGAATCTCCCCTACCATATTCATCCACACCTTGGATATTTCCATGGTTGGAATCTATGGGGTAGCCATGAAACCAAAAATCACTCTGTCTCCTACAACAACTAGATTAGTTTCAAAACAATTTACAAAACCTATCTACTCTACTCAAAACAACTTTGCCACTAAATGAAAAGTTCCTAAAACTAACTCTACCACATAGATCCAACACTGGAACAATTTGTTCAATCCTTTACAACACTTTTTCACTCAAAATAAGATAATTGTTGTAGAAACACTAGAACACAGAGCTTTTATCACTTCAAAAACCTTACTACATCACACCATGCCTCGGGAAATGGGATATTCCTAGCCTTAACATGTCATGCCCATGATTATAGGCCATTATGGAAGCTAACCATAGTGTCTCCTCGTAGGGAATCCATTTTTTTCCATTTGTTGTCATGCAACATTAAAAGTTGCTAAGCAACTTTATGACAACTTTTGCAACTTCTTGCATAGTTATGATTGTGGGTCTCAATTTGACCTAGAATTATGTAGAATGAATTTAGGAACCATTTAGGCACTAATTTTTCCTCTCCCAAGTCTTAAAGGATTTTAGACACTTTGAACCCATTTTCCCACCTTAGGCCTAAACAAGCACTAACTACTAAAAGCAATAAAAACTAGATTGGATTGAGCACTAACTACTAAATCATCTAGTTACATACATTGCAAGACCTTCTAAGGTCAAAATGAAAATCTACCAACTTGGCTAGGTTCAGTACAAGCCAAAATTATACTAATACTTTAGGGATAGCCTAGGTGCTCCTGCACCAATAAGATAAGTTATCAGTATCCCATTTTGGAATTACTATAACTTCATCAAGTGTCACTTCAGTGCTCATAGAATTATCCTTTTTCTTCTTATGTGACTTCTTCTTCTTGGTCTCTGGTGAGCTACTACTCAGTCTTTGTTTGGCTTTCAAGATACTGGTATCACCTCTGATTGGAACTAACTCCTTCTGAGTAATAATTATCTTTTGTTCATGTATTTCAACACTCTTGATCTTAGTGTGCACAAGAGGTGTCGTGTGCTAAAAAGTAGTCACACTTCTATGAGTCATTATATCCAAGATTGCTCAAGAATGAGGTCTCAAATGGTGACTCATAGCTCCCTATTCATGGAGTGCAAGGGTTTGTGATGAAGGCCATCAATTTAGACCTAGTTATGCCCATGCAAGTATAGCATGAAATGATAGATTCAAAGAGGAAGAGAAAGAATTCTAGTCTCCATGATCATCAAGTATGCATTGCAAAGGAAAATGAAAACTACTCTATATTTTTTTTTTGATCGGTAATAGTGATAGTATTTTATTAATAGTCAATTGGGATAGAGATTGACCCAAAACAAGGGTGGTAACAAGAAAGGGTACCACCTCCCCAAATTTGAAAGTACCTAAAGAAAATTAAGATGAGAAATAAAAACACCCAATCCAGGACTTGTGATTTTCTTTTAACCACTCCTTTTGAATGGGAGTGCAGGACCATATCAAAAACCTTTTGTTTTCTATCATTTTTCTTTTTCACCGTGTGCCAACCATCCTCCATTGTAGATGTCTCATTCTGTCAGTCTGAGAAAGTGACAGTTATTATTATTCCATCCCCCTTGTCAAAATAACCGTCTGCTTGTCCCATCCCGTCCTTAGGCTCCAAAGAAGGACGCTGAGAAGTTGCAGTTCTTTGTTTCTCTCTGCCCATAAGAGTGCCAATCCCCGTGTCTTGAGAAACTCCATTTGAAAAATTTTCCTTGTGTTCCAGAATTGGGGCACTCTCAGGGATGCCTGTAGGAGGTGTCTGCACCTTTTCCTTAGCTACCACCTGTGCGAAACTCCTTTTCTCAGCGCCTTTCTTCTCAACCGTATAGTGTTTTTCAGAAACATCTTTCTACCATGATGTCGCCTTTGACCACTTTTCTCTGCAACATTGGACAGCCAAATGCCCTGTTTGGAAACATCATCTACACCAAAAGGGGACTCCTTCATAGTCCAGGGATTGGATGCAACATCCCCTAGAAGTTTTAATGGAAATAGCATCTGGAAGTCCATCAGAAGTATCCATATCGACCAATATACGAGCGAAGGTAGAGTGAAGTAAATTTGAGGAATCCAAATCTACCATCAAGAAATCCCCTAAAGAGTTTCCAACCTCTTCGAGCAGGGTATCAAACTAGAGGTGAAGGGGCAGATTTGGCAGCCTTACCCACAGAGGCACCTTGCTAAAAGTTTCCGTTGCAGGACAGAAATTTGTATGCCAAGGTTTAAGCACCAAAGAAAACTTCTCCTCCCAGCACCAGAAGTGTTCACACTTAACCTTATTCCTATCCTAGACATTTTCAAAGATGGCAATAAAGAAACCTCTTACAGCTGGATAAATTTGAACATCTCCAGCAACTATTGGTTCCCAGTTGTCTGAAATCCATGAGTGTAGGTCAGGCAGACTTGGTCAGTGTCCCTAAAACTGCCCTATCACTCCAAGCTTGGAGAAAATAGAGATGTTATGGATGATTTCCTCCTCCGACATCGAGCTCAGCTCAACTATAACTGCATCATTTTTAGGGACTAAATGACCCCTCACATCTGCATCACCCTGTTTTCGGGGCCCCAGGCAATGTATAGGCGCCCGATCTCTCCTCAGGTTTTTTGTCTCACCCGTCGAAATCATTTTGCCTCCAATGTTTTGAATCCCCTTAGTAAGGCCTCCTTTCCCACCATTTGACTCTGCATGCATGGCCTTCAGTTGAGTCTTTTCCTTCACCGCCACCTGAGCCTGCATTTTTACATTGCAAGGCACCGCCTGAGAACGGCCCCCTGCGGATATCCCTTGCAACCGGGCCCCGAATGTCATCTCTGCTCCTTTGGTGAGCTGCAAGCTATTGTGTAGAGAGCAGACACCTCCCTGCCATCCATCGTCGTGCACAGTGGAGGGATCGACTCCCAAACCAGTGGCTGAAACCCTAGTTTCTTTCGTCGGGGAGGTCCGTGAACTCGCCATCTCTTTTCAAATTTTGAAAACTACTCTATATGATAACAATGCATGAAGCAAATTAATCTATATGATAACAATGTATGAAAGGAAATATGCAAACTAATCTATATGATAACAATGCATAAAAGGAAATATGCAAACTAATCTATGAAGGACATATGCATCTAAATGGATTGCCATTGATGCATGAGAGAAGACAAGAAGAAGAGAAGTTACATAGTTCAAGCTCAAATACTCAAATTCTCCTCCAAAGTTGATCTCCAAACCTGCAGCATAACAATAACATAAAAATTCTATATCTGATCCTTAAATGAGGAGAGGGCTCCTTATAAAGGAAAGTGTGGAGAGGAATGCATCCTCAAGAGCAATGTGAAATCCCTAAAAAGGCAAGTGAGAGGAAAAAGCCCACCACTTAGGAATATGTTTAGAGAAAAAAGAATTTTATTTATTTTTTATTTGATTTATTTCCTTTTTTTTTCATCAAAAAGAGAGTTTTAAGTGGGGATTTTATATATTTTATTAAAAGAGGGATTTTTTCTTTTAATTAAATAAGATTATTTAATTAAAAAAAAAGAGATTTTAATTAAATAAGATAAGATTATTTAATTAAAAGAGAGATTTTCTTTTAATTAAATAAGATTATTTTATTTAATAAAAAGGGATTTTCTTTTAATTAAATAAGATCATTTTAATTAATTAAAAGGGGTGTTTTCTTTTAATTAAATAAGACTATGGATAGAATGATCAAACCTTAGAAAATATTGAAATAATTGAATTAATTACGATTTGATCAAGGAAATTGTTTTGAATTAAAAATGTTGCAAAGCATTGATTCAGGGACTTGATTAATTGATTATGTCATTTTATAAATTGAAGAATGGGGGCCCATAATCTAGGCGACCATTTTAGGGTGCATACATTTACCCCTCTTTGACTAATGTGTGATTTTATGGGAACACATGTAGTCAAAAAATACAGTTGAAGTGTGAGATTGATTTGGGATCACAAAACAACCTAGACGTGTGATCGACGAACGGGAACACATCAGGACAAAGATAAGCTATTTGAAAAAGACAAGGTGAACACCCCTATAAATAGGTAATTGATATGTCCAAGATAAGAATCTCAAGCAAGGTTGCCCCAAGTGGAGCAATTGATAGGATTGATAAAGCTGAATCAAGGATTGAAGTTTGATAGGTACTACCCCCTTGTGATCGAAATCAAAATGAGATAGAGGAGAAACAAAAAATTGATAAATTTGATCAAATCAAACTAAAGATAAGGTTCTTGATGTAAGATGAAAGATATAAGGATCACAAAACCAAGGTAGATCATCAAGTACGAAATATTATGCCCCAAGGTTGAATTAGAAGAAAAGAAGTGGGGTGAAAGTGAATGGAAGATAGAAGTTTGGAAGAGGTGGAAAGAAATGGAGAGAAGAAAGAGAATTTGCCTTAAGAAAGAGAATT
>MU228248.1:231080-266867 GCA_018584345.1 Thuja plicata | reverse complement strand
AGAGAGATTTTCTTTTAATTAAATAAGATTATTTTATTTAATAAAAAGGGATTTTATTTTAATTAAATAAGATCATTTTATTTAATTAAAAGGGGTGTTTTCTTTTAATTAAATAAGATTATGGATAGAATGATCAAACCTTAGAAAATATTGAAATAATTGAATTAATTACGATTTGATCAAGGAAATTGATTTGAATTAAAAATATTGCAAAGCGTTGATTCAGGAATTTGATAAATTAATTATGTCATTTGATAAATTGAAGAATGGGGGCCCATAGTCTAGGCAGCCATTTTAGGGAGCATACAGGTGTGACATTAGGTAACTATACTAATGCTTGAATGTCCTCTTGCTCCCAAGTTTCCTATTTCTCCTTGGTCGCAAGAGTCTGAGTCTCCTTCATGTGATTTAGAGATATCTGATGCAGACTTATCTTCTTGATCTTCTTTTCTCTTATCTCATTCTTCATTGACGTCAAGGTTTTCCTTGGTAGGTGAATATGGAATTGTAACTGTTTCTTTACCCTGTTCCTCGACATTCAAACCTTGAGTAACCTCATCAATTGTTAAATCCTCAATTTGCTTATCCTCAACCTTATCCTTCATCTCATCATCAATATTATCATTCATTTCATCCTCAGCATTATCAGGCTCATCAATATCTTCTTTATTGTCAAGCTCAACTTTTTTTGATGTCCCTTCATCTTTTTTCTTGTCCACTATCAATCCAAAGATACTCTTCCATATCCATTGGCTTTGTTGTATAAATCCTTCATCATCATTATTCAGTATAGAATATGCTCTCAATTTAGGAAAAAATCTATTCCTATATTGATCCATGAATTTATCTCTCTACGTCTTTGTCAAGTCAGACATAATTTGAGCTAATTCTCCTTCTTTGATCTGCCTTTCTGTCATAATGGCATGCTTCCATCTCTCATCAATCTTATTTTCTAGTTCATCGGGGACTAGATTCTCAATCTCTAATGCTGTCATCTTGTATGAAACAAACATATCCTTCATTGCTTCTTCTATCTTTGCCTTATCAATTTTACTTAACTTCTCAAATTTAATAAACTTGAATCCAGAAAAACCTATTGAACTCCCAATGTTGTGACAAATCTCATCAACATTGGTTAGATGTTTGTGTGTTGCAACTTTGAACTTGTGGATGTCCTCTGTTTCTTTCAATTCTTCATCTTTTCCAATAATATATTTCCTTCTTGACTTCCTCTTAGGGTTTCTAAGCTTAGCTTTAGTTTGAACTTGTTTCCTTTTCCTTGAGCTCTCCCCTTCACCATTCTTTAATAATATTTTCTTTGGTGGCTCGGCTGATATAGTAATTCTAGATGCCCTAGTTCTCTGTCTATATGTGGTAGGAGTATATTTTTTTTGTGATCTCCTCTTCTTGGTTGGCTCAAAAATAATTAATTTCTCACCCTTCATGTTTAATTCCACATCTTCTTCTTCACTTTCTTCAGATTCTATAGATTTGTCCTCACCTTGACCTTGTGTGATATGTACTGGTGCATCTTCCTCTTATTCTTCTCCTAACATCTTCTCAATATTCTTTACTATTTTCTTTCTCTTCCTTTACATGGTTGTAGCCTTCAAATTTGTGGTTATCTTTGATTTTTCTTCGTCATAATTTCCAAATCTCATAGCCTTTCTATCAACTTCCTCTACTAGTAGAGTTGTGATTGTTGCAGATGTCTCATCTATGTTTACTTCATAAGGTAGTGGCCTTATCCATGCTACCCTTGGTACTACATCTTTTAAATAAGTGTTATCAGTATCAACTAGAAAGAAAACATCATCATAATGCTTATCAACTAGTGATACAAGGATTCTGCTCCTTAATCTCATCTTTTTCTTAAATTAAACAAAGTAATTACCCATGATAGTGTCAAAATTCTCTCCTAACTGCTATATGTACTCATTAATCTGAACTGTTATCTGTCGATAGGTTATCAGAAATTTAATTGCTAATAGGTTCTCAGAAAGTTGAGTCATCTGAAGCTTAGAAAGATCATAAGTATGATCCTTTTTCACTATCTTCCAATGCCCGATCAACTGCAACATATGGGACACTATCCAATCTTCTCGATTGGTAAAAATTGTGTGCAATCACTCTAACTTCTAAGTCAATTTCAAGATCTTTGATCATAGAAATTTTTATTCCTCTCTTGTTCCACTCGGCAGGAGTGAACTTCTCAATGTCTTCCTTTTTCTAACAATGCATAGTTTATTTCCCTTGCACAATAGGGTGACCAGTAACTTGGTGGATGATATCTTTAGTGATCTTTAGTGGTCCATTCTCTAGCCATAGACACATATAATGTGTTCTTCTTAGTACAATCCTGATCCTTTCAACTTTGAAGTTGCGTGGGAATTCTAGGGCATGGAATAACCCTTTGTCCACAATGTGTTGATGATCAGCCTTCAAAGTTCCATTTTCACATAGTTTATCATAGGCTTCCCTCAACTCAAAATCTCCAACTTCTCCTATTTTTCACATGTAACATGCTCTTATATAATGGTTATAAGAACTTTAGGCGGGATCAATGACAGGGCTCCCGTAAGATCTCCTTTCACCACAGTCTTAAGAACAACTCAGAAATTGGGCGGAGCACACGCGTCACTCCTGACTAACTAAACATTCATCATTCATTTTCTTGTCTCTTCACGCCAATAGATGAACTGGATATAATTTCTGCAAATTAGGGTTCACAAAATATATTTTGGATAACTCGGCAACAACGGGTCTTCAACCTTTCACAATACGTGTTGATGATACACATGTGGAATCCTTTTCAAGCTCTTCTCAATTCGCTCTTGAATCACCTTAAAATTGCTTTCCAAACTCTAATCGATGTGTGAAATGAAGAATGAATAACTAAATTCATTATATACCCTCAAATGGTTGAATTAGGTTTTTAATAAATGCTTCGTGCAGTGATAGGTGTATAACAGTTATCGTCGGTTCTTGAATAATTAGCTCAATTATCACACACTATCACTCGGTCTGAACAGTGACTCGGTCACTATTGATGCTTGGTTAACATGTCATCTCAATCGGTATGGGTGCTCAACATATGCTGATACTGATGCTCGACATCAACTATGCATATTAATTCTTTGCTTGGTTCTTGTCTCAGTTCTGTCCTAATGCAGATATTGAATTTAATACATCTTATGTTTGGAACTGGTGTAAAATATAACATCTAAGAAAATAGTTCCTTACATACCCTTTTGCCTTAATTAGAAATAGTGTGATCACCTGATTCATTGGATTGGGTGATCTCAGCTTCACTGGGTCCACTACTGCTTGCTTCTTCTTTCTTCTCCATGTGAGATTCATCTGATTCTTTATCTTCTCAACAGTAGGTGTCGGGGCTCTGCTCTTGCAGTCTCTCTTGGTATGACCGATCTTGTGACAACTATAACAGACAAAACTTCCATTCATCCAACTCTTGGATTTACCTCTAAAGTGTGTCATTATACAATTTTCTCCAATATGTCCATATTCACAACAATAATGACAACTATGTCTTGTATTGTAATCCCAGTTGAATGTGTTATCTTTCCTTAGTGCATTGCCTTATTTCTTGGATGTCCATTTGGATTTTGCATTGGATTTGTAATCTTGGGTTCTATGATCAAACTTCTGGAAATTGTAGCAGTGTGCAAACAATCTAGGTGAAGTAGTAGTATTGCTAGTATTTGACCTGCATTCAAGTGCCTGATGTCCATACTTTTTACAGTTAAAGCAATATCCATTAAATTTGATTTTAGGATTGGACTTACCATTCTTTCTTTGGAAAATGTTTGTTGTGTGACTTGGTTTTCCACAATGATAACATGTAGGTTTGTTGTTCTTTGGATTTGCATCTCTCAATTCTCCACTCTTTGATGATTCTCCTTCTTCAGTGGAAGAATGGTGCTCGGTATGTCTAGTCCAGATGTGTCACTAATCATCCTTGGTGATCTCATCAGGGCCTCAAAGTATCTCAAGGCTTCATTCGGCTTATTTATTCTCTCAATGAGTTCTCTTTCAGATCTCAACTCATTTTTCAGTTGAGTGTTCTCAGATCTCAGATATGTAATTTCAATGTCCTTTATTTTTATCTCTTTATTTGCAAATAAAAGTTGGTTGACCATGTCTAACTTTGTGAGCTTCTATACATCACTAGTTCTTTCATCAAGTTTGGTAGCCAGCCATCTGTCTCTTGTCTTCTTCTGACATTATCTTGTCTTCCTCAACTTTCTTCTTCTGATCAATCACCTCACATAGTATTATTGATTGAGTTTCTTGTTCTATCTTCATACTTTTGACTCGTTCTTTCAGTGTGTTGTTCTTCTCCAATAAATATGCAATTGTTGTATTACTTTCTTTGGAATCTTCATTCTCAAATAGACCTTTAGTATCTTCTTTATATGAAGTGTCATTTATCTGAGTTGCCAATTCTTTCCTAGCTTTTAAGGATTTCCGTAATTCTTCTCTTGTTATCTCAAGTTGTTGCAATGCTAGCTGGATATCAATCTTTTGATTCTCAATGACTTTTCCCAACTTATAAACCTTCATTTCCAAGATCTTAACTCTCAAGTGGTTAGAATTATTCTAAGAGAACAAGGCTCTGATACCAATTGTTAGAAGTCTAATATGGGAAAGCAATAAATGAGAGGGGGGGTGAATCAGATCTATAAAACTTTTATACTTCTAAAACAAACAGATTCAACCAAGTATTCATAAACATAAACTGAAATGTTATAATAGATCTAACATCTAATCATATCCATAATGAACACATAACACAAAGATTTGGTAACCTTGAAACCCTTGAAGGTAAAATTGGGGTGGGGATGACACCCACAAATCTTCACTACTACAGTAATAAAATGTGTCTATTAGGGCTACAAATTTTGATCACTTATGATGATCTACCCTGTGAGGGGTCTACCCTGTTAAGAGATTACAAACTTATACAATCTACCTTGTTAAAGGATTTAAAACTTACAACTATGTAAGAACTCAGTTAAGAGATTTACAAATTCCTGTTAAGACCACTTTGTTAAGAGACTTATCCTGATTCACATGCTATAATGTATCATTACTTGATCCTTCGGTCTGCACTACAAATGGATGGATCTCCTATTTCCAACTCTTAACCGGTCTCTCAATCTAATATATTTGTGTTCTTCTCTTCACTTCTATGCTCAATCACTCTGTCTAGTCAATGCTTTAGATATGCAAAACATGCAGATACATCTGATCTCTTCTCTTCACATCCGCATCCAAACATATACACTTACACACTTTCACTGATTATGGTTTTAAGCATTCCATATAGAGATAAGTGATGAAACATCCAGATCAAGATCAATGATCTAGATTCATCACCTTTTGCCACTTAGGCATCCCTTATTTTGATTGGTTGCATGGCTTGCATGGGGATCATAAAAATAACAAGTATTTAATGCATTAAATATCAGTGATGATCCTTAAATGATTCATAGAATTTAGCCTAAATGGTTTACCTAGTTGTTTGAACCATTCCAAACACATACAAAAAAATTCTTACTCAACATAAGTAAACTCTGGTGCTCAGTCAATAATGTCTCTCTCGGCAAGTTGACAATAATTTTGCTCGGCAATTATTTAGTACTCAGCAACCTCTGTCTTGCTTGGCAGTAACTACTGGTCGATCTCGGCCTTAGTGAGATGGCTCGGTCACAGTGATGACTGACCAACCTGTCTTGATTATGACTAAATGTGTGACACTAATACACAACAAAACTTGGAGATAAATGATGCTAGAAAGAGTGCTTGATGAAGATTTGCTATAAATTTGAATCCACAAACCTTCACTTCATGAGATAGATTCAAGTTGGGTTCTTCACCTTGCAATTAATTTCATATCATGCAATTGAAACATCATGCTTGCTTTTATAGAAAATAAGAAAGATCGGGATGCATAGCTCGACCCTAGATCTGGAAAAACCTCCAAAATGCCAAACTAGGGTCCCAATTCAAATTTGGCCCCAAAACCCAAGGTGCAAAATATTTGAAATGTTTTGCACTCATGAGAAAAACATTTTGAACGTTGTTCACCCTAGGAAAAAGGGCCAAATTTAGTTAGGAGGACCCAGATGGCCATAAGGTACAGGTCTCAGGTCGAAAACAAATTTTGGGGTTGGAGATAAGGAAAAGACCACTAATTGTGTGATAGGGCCTAGGAGATGAAAAAAATATTGGATTCGATGAAAAGCAATAGCTTTCCTAGAAATAAAATCTTACCTCGATTTCGCAAAATATTGAAGAGAGAAAGATTATTAAAATTTAAATTTAGGTGCTCATTAAGTGCATATGTGAAAACCTATAATGAAAACTATAGTGAAACATACTAAAGAGGTTGCTAAAGATTCATAAAATTGTTCACAACTGAGGTGCTTACAATTTTAGATGGTACAATTAATACAAATTCCTAAACCATTGTAACCTAGTTGAGTAGTGATATCATACCCCATGTTGTAATTTTTTTTCAATGTAGAGGGTGAAGGATTTTGATCTTGATCTTTATGGAAATATGTGGTATAAGGATGAATAGGAGGAGGAGTATTATCTTTAGGTGGTTCTCCATCACTATACTTATCATCTTTAGGTAGTGGAGAAGAATAAGGCTTATCGTGATCCTCCTGTCTACTCAATATTATTGGAGAAACATCATAAAGAAAGTGTTGGAAAAAGATATTATGAATAATGATTTGATAAAAGGAGGATTTCTTAAGATCATCCAATGATTTGCATGAACTATCTTCCCTGAGACTATCTATTAAAGTGGGTTGAGTAAGTGGAGATCTACTTCTCACTACAATGGGATTATTAGGAGCTAGATCTCTCTCATCATGATTACTAGTCATTAAAGGATTAGGATTATAAGGATTAATATTATTTTTATCTTCAATTTATTTAACAAGGGCTCTTATGTAATCCACATATTCCATGCATTTTGTTAAAATTTTAATGATAAAAACACATGAAATATTGATAAGATATTTAAAACATGCCTTATAAGGGAAAAAGATATTACATAACCATATAATGCCATATGTAAAAATATAATAAAGGAATACAAACATCATAACTATTGGTTTAATGAGAGGGGGGATGATACAATAGTGATTCTTTAAACCTTAAAAACTTAAACTCTGACTCAACTCGGTAAGACAAACGTCAACATTAACCGAATCAACAATAACTTCACTTTTTCAATCAGCAACTTAAGTAATCTGCAAATAACATGCACAATAAACATTCAACACATATGAAACCATTATTTAATGAGGAAACCCAATTTGGGAAAAAACCTATGGGAGAATTTTCACCCAAAAACAAAAATATTCTTCTGAAGTGCGCTCAGTTAAGAGCCAATCATGTTAAAGATTACAATGCACATTTTCAAATGTGACCCTGTTAGGGGATTTGCCTCATATCTGTTAGGATCTTCACCCTATTAGAAGTGGCCTGGTTAAAGGGCTTTAAACATTCTAGAATGTCACCTTTCACAAGGATTTACAATTAGACTATTAAGTCCACTCTGTTAAGAGATTTTCCTTCTACAAATGTTATTAAGAAACATTATAGAATATGATCTGTAATACTGCAACTACCTATTTCTTGATTAGATCCCTTATGCACTCTTTGACTACTGGCCTCAACACTTCATCAGTCTCTGCTCTAGACTCGTATTTCCACCTTTTCCTTATTCACTGCATTACTTGGTAGCACATCCACACTTCAACTTGCCAGCCTTTCTATCATTAAAATTTATCCTTTATATAGACTTAGTTTTGCCTCTTAATCTCCTTGATTGTGTTTTCCTTTGTTTACTCTCAGTCGTCAGATCAACCTTGTGAACTGATTTAATTAACTTGATACTCGGTGAACCGTGTTAAAATTACCTTGGGACTTGAAATTTTCTTGGAATGAGTACCATCACTTTTTCTGCTTAATCTTTACCATAGATCATCACCTTGAATTTTCTTGATCGTAGATCTCTGTAACTAACTCTTCTTTATCCTTGTAATCTTCCAAATCACTATGAAACTTTAGTAAATGTCATTCTAATCCTTGAACATACGATATGTTCCATGCTCGGTAACTAAATTTGTGTACTCGGTATCTTGGCTTTCTCTCAATGTCTCGGTGCCTTCGCTTTCTCTTAGTGTTGTGGCATCTTTACCGTCAAACACTTTACTTTTACCGACAGACTTCTTCCTGCTCGGTAATTGAGCAGTTTCCTTTACCAACTTGACCATTCTCCCTTTTTGAATTGATTTCATCAACTGTAAAGTAGAAAAAAACTATACCAATATTACCTCATCATTTTATGATCTGTATTAGCTTCCCAATTAATTTCTTCAGCTTCACAACTTTGCACTTCCTCTTTTTCTTAACTCACTCAACTTATATCATAATATCAATGATATGGAAACTCAATATAAGCCAGAAATCAATTGCTTGACATCAATGAAAAAATAACAACTGATCTAATCCTTCTACAATCTTGTATACCTCTTATCTTGGTCTTCATCATTATCACCATTAGTTGGTTAACAATCTCCCTCTTTGGCATTGATGGCAACATTGTCAATTGATTATGGAAAACTATGATATCTCTATTATGTCTTTGCTCCCTCTTAGTTGCTTATTCTTGTTCTCCCTCTTTGTGTTCATCAATCTTCTTCGTTCATTTCTCATTTTTCCTTTTCTCTGTGTATTTTCTCTATAATCATCAATCACTTATTCTCCCTCTTTGACAAAAATGCCAAAGATACACACTCCTAAAAACTTTGTTCAGGCAGTGGATCATACCTAGCATGTACTGATATCTCATTGCGTGCATAATTATTTTTCACAGCTTCAGGAATCACCTAAAGTGTGAACACTAGCATCAACTCACAAAATAGATATTCTAATTAATTGTAGAATTGATGCAGCATGCATCTTGCTCTAGTGAATGTTGGAGAGGGGTAGGACCCATAATTTACCTCTAAGATACTCAAAAGCATCCTTCGATAGTCTTCTTCTTTGCATTTGTGGTAACTTCAGGCATAACTTCATGAATTTTAGGATAATCATGTACTTTTTGTAAACCTAGATTCATTATTGTTGCTATATCATTATCATTGACATCCATAGATACTGTCTCTTTTTCCTTGGTAGCCTTTATATCTTCAGCTGGGTCTTTATTAGAGATGTCTTCAATTATGATCTCATCTTTATCTAGTGTCAAATCAATAGGATCAAGCTTACTTTGATCTTCTCTAACTATTTCATCATCTTTGTCATCATTTACTTGCTCTCTTTTTTTTCTCGGTGTCTTTACTGACAAACACTTTCCTTTTACCAACAGAATTCTTCCTGCGTGGTAAATGAGTTGTTTCCTTTACCAACTTGACCATCCTCCTTTACCGACTTGATACCATAAAATGTAAAGTAGAAAACAACTATACCAATATTACCTCATCATTGTTTGTTCTGTATTAGATGCCCAATTAATTTTTCAACTCCACAACTTTGCACTTCCTCTTTTTCTCAACTCACTCAAGTTATATCATACTCTGAATGATATGGAAACTCAATATAAGCCAGAAATCAATTGCTTGACATCAATGACAAAAAAAAATTGATCTAATCCTTATACAATCTTGTATACCTTTTATCTCGATCTTCATCATCATCACCATCAATTGGTTAACACATAACATGCAAGATATCATGCTTAACTCCTTGCGATTGATGAAGAGAAGGAGAAAGGTAACTACATATGTTATGACACACCAATCTAATTTAGTCACTTCCATTATTAATGAAATTTAGCAAGAACAAAATGAGATATAACACCAAAATCAAAAGTATGTAAAAGTAATCAGGTCCACAAAAATGTACAATGGCGAAAAGGGAAGAAATGCAACAAGATAGGGAAAATTACCTCCCTTTTCAGACCAATTACACATTCAGAAGGTCTATACCCCACTAGGTCCAAGAGGTGAGTCAAACACTATGTGAGATAGTAGATTCCTTCACTACGATATGTGATTCAGGAAAAGGAAAAGATGTGTTCATGTGATTAAAGTGTCTTATTAGGGGATGTTGCATAAATTTGTAAATAACAAAAAGAAACAGACTGAGATTAAGCAGAAAGTTGAAGATCTTGGTAGTAGACCTTAAGATTGACCTGTAGGTAAAATCTGAGTAGAAAATGGTAGGGATAGGCCAAAATTTGTCCTCTACCTAGGGAAAATCACCCAATGAAATTCTGTACCTAGCAATTTTGGCTGGAACTTTCAAGGGCTTTCTATTTGTGTTTGATCTTCCCAATCCCGGTCTAGTTGCTCCACGACTTGTTTGTACACATAGAAAAATGGGAGAAAAGGTTGTAGAAAGGGGTTTGCCTCTGTCAAATCCTTGTTTAGGAATCAACCTTGAAATGAAATAAGGGAAAGTGTGTTGTAATAATAAAAAAGGCTAGATCTAAACAATGAATTATATCTTACCTTGATAAAGAAAATGTTTTTTTTAAAATGTGATCAAATATATTGATGCAATAGCTTTTGACTAAACACAAAAACTCAAAAGGAAATCATTAGAAGACAAAACCTCATGGAATAGATGTTGCAATATGTCACAATGTTATATTTAATGATGATAGAAGGATGTAAGTCTCATTCCTTGATAGAAAACTCCTTTTCTTGGACTCCAATGGGGGAAAAAAGCTATATCTATGGAAGTAAACACCTTGAATGCTTGAAAGGAATGAAAATGTTTAGCTACATGAATATATTTGAGCTCAAATATAATTACAAGTTGAGACTTTAGTTCTAAAATCATTATTTTCCCCTTACCAATTAATAACATATCATCAACACATAATGCAATATATAGGAAATGATCACAATCAGATTTATAATTTAAAACATAGTGATCTCATTTAGAAAAGTCCAATTCAAAACTCAACACACACACACACACACACATATTGAATATCTCATCATATATCTTAGGAGTCTATTTGAGGACATACAAAAAAAATTATAAACCAAAATATTTTACCTTTACGACATAGTGTTATGATTGTGTAATATAAATATCCTCTTCCAAATCATGCCACAAAGGAAAGCAGTTTTCTCATCCATTTTCTCAACCTCTAAATCATAAAGACCAACAATCAAAAGAAAAAATATAGTCGATGTCATTTTTTGAAAGAGGATGAAATATCACACAATAATCAAAACCCTCAACCTAAAAGTAGCCTTTTGCAACCAACCTTGCTTTATACTTCTCAATACCTTTGTATGAGCCAATATTTTTCTTGAACACCCATTTACAACCTACAAGTTTTCGTCCTTCAAGAAATGGTACTATATCCCATGTATGATTTTTTTCAAAGTGGTTATTTCTTCAACCATAGAAACTTTCTAGGTTACCCAACATTCATATGTAATCCCTCTTTTATAGATCTAGAGGTTCATCCTCTTCTAAATATTTAGAGATAGATGGGTACTCCTTGACTTCTTGTCTATCTAGGGGTCTCAATTCAACTTTCTCAAATGCGGAAGGAATTTCAACCGCTTCTTCTTGTTTAGTTCTCTATAGTTGCAATGTAACAAAAGAATGCTTTCTTTCTCTAATGTAACAAATGAATGGTAGATTTCTCAAAAAATAACACTTTTTCATATATTACCTTTTGTCTGACACGATCCAAAAGTTTGTATCCTTTCACGCCATAATTGTATCCAAAAAAGATACATATCACATCTATGTCTCCAAATTTTTTTTATTCTCCTTTGGTAGCATATGCCTCACAATGAAAGACTCTAAATGTCTCAATGAAGACTTATGACCTAACCATACCTCTATAGTCATTTTATCAACAAGAACTAATGAAAGAGATGGGTCTAATAATCAGGATGCTAGTAGTGGAAAAATATTTGGCCTAAATTATTTTCCTAGACAACCGCCACTCAACATAATACTAGCCTTCTTCATCGATTTCATGTTCATTCTTTCCACAACTTCATTTTGTTGTGGAGAATACAGAGTTGTCATTTTGTCTATGAATGCCACAATATTTACATAACCAAAATCATTAGAGGAAAATCCACTATAATTATTAGTTCTGAAACATTTTATAATCTTTATAGTCTACAACTCAACCCTTGTTTAAAATTATTTAAAATGACAAGAAACTTCAGATTTACTCTTTAGAAAATGTATTCTTTGATATAGAAAAGATATGGATAAATCTAGTTAGTAATTTGACTAGAACCAAATTCTCTTCAATAGAACATTTGAATAAGAACCACAATATGTAATGTGTTTGACTCACTCTTTTTCAAAGAGAGTCAAGAAACTTGGGCTATATTCCTTTTGTTATGAAAATTTGATTGATTGAATTATATGTAAGCTAATCAAATCTTAAGGCATGCATAAACGATCATATGAACTGGTAAAACAAATTGATAGAAAAACAAAAATATTTATGCAACCTAATAAAAAAGTTTAGCATTTTTTTTCAAATTATGGATTGTGGAAATCTTTCATCTTTAAACAAAAAAGCACAACAATAAAACTAAGATACAAAAGTGCATTTGGAAACAAACAAAGCTCAAGACTAGTGGTCAAGTATGCTAGGCACTATATTCCAAAAAGTATCCAACTTTTGGAAATTGCCCAAATCTAGCATCAAAAGACTTGAAAGTATCATTCCTTCAAGTTTCAGGTCGAATTACTAGGTCTATGATAGCAGGCACCCTAGACAAGGCCCTTTTTCCCTAAGTTTTTTTGGTTATCTCTCCCTTAAACTGCTCAATTCCTATATGACTATAAATTAGGGCTAGATATATATGAACTCATAAATGAAAAAAAAAAGGAGGAAAATGGTATTGTTACTTTACAGGGCCTTTAATTATTCAATTCCATGTATTGGTGTTTCTACTTCCACATATAGCTAAGTTGGATCTGAAACAAAAGTGTGTGTTATGAACCTTAAGTGTGTCTAAAATTTTGGTGAGAAAATAAGTACATAAAGATAAACAATAGTCTTACTCATGTGTGCTAGAGTAAACCCTAGATGATACAATTAAAAGGTGATGCACATATCAAATAAGAAATGTATGTATTACATAAATAAACATGAGCGAGTGATAAATATCAAATTTGAAGGCTAAAACTTAGAAATGTAAGAATGACATGAAATCGTACCAAACCCATTAGGATACATACAACCTAATCGTCAATTATTAATTCCTTATCATCCTCCAACATTACTTGAAGCTTTGATCATGATAAATGATTATAGAGGAAGACTTTATGAGGATTTGATGAAGACTTGATGTGTTAAGAAATAATGTTCAATACCCAAATACATGTAACCCATTTCCTACATAACCTATGAGAGAAAAACACAGGTAGAAGCTTATAAAATTACCATTATGCAAAGATCAAATAGAAAAGCCACAAGATGACACAAGATATACCCTCAAAACCGAGCCTCCAAATGTAATCATACTTAATCATATTATTTAGCCATGAAGCATTACAATACATTTATAGAATTACAATGAGTACTCTTGAAACATCAAACCATCTATTGCATTTTCATGTGTCCAAGTATGTATCAACACATCTCTTAACATGCTTAAAAAATAAAACATTCAAAAAGATTCAATAATGATGGCCCACTCAACCAGCCAAACCAAACCACTTACATTTGCTTTATTTTATAGACACAAACTCACACAAATACAACTAGTGCTAAAGTAAAACCATGTGTAGATAACAGCATTGAACTCCTAATTTTATATTGGGTAGTAAGGTTGCATTTTATTAAAAAAAATTCCCCGATACTAAATGAAATAAAATACCATATCTCAATGAGACACCCACATTAAATATAATTCCAATGTTACAATACAACTCATCAAGTTGGCGCAAGATGGAATCTCCACATGATGCATGTCCATCTAGCTGCTCTGGCTGCAACACACATAATAATAATAATAATAATAATAATAATAATAATAATAATAATAATAATAATAATAATAATAATAATAATAATAGTAATAGTAAAAGTAATAGTAATAGTAGTAGTAGTAATAATAATAATAATAATAATAATAATAATAATAATAATAATAATAATAATAATAATAATAATAATAATAATAATAACAGTATGCTGGGTGTACAACATCTTTTTCCAACAACTCAAATTTGGCAGAGGTTTCTTATCATAAAAATGTAATCCTAAATGAGGAAAGCTACTTGCTCATATATAATTTACACTGGCTTAAATTTGATAAAAAAAAAACCTATATAAAATGGTCATATAAATAATTCAGACCAGAATATGGAGTGTCAATGCCAACACTCAAAATACCGAAAAGTTTAGGAAAATTTATTGGGGCATTATACTAATCGAAATCTTCCAACCAAAATAGGCTCCTGAAAAGCACAATGCAAGATTTTAGGGCCCTGATAAATATAATTTTAATTTTTAAATTATGACAAAGATTGAATGTGAAGTGAGATATTTTGATTTTGAATAGGATATTACCCATCTTCTCGAAATGGGAGTTAGATTCAAGGCTAGAAACGGTCTTGAAAACTAAAGCATATAATAATGAAAGTGTGAAATTGGGATCACAATTGAGGAGTATAATTTACAAAACTACATTTAGCCCATGCTTTAGTAGGCATATGATATTGTGTGAATGTGTAAGCTAAAGTGTAGAAAAGTAAATATTCAAGAAAAAGGATACTAATAATGATGTCAAAAAAATCCCCTAAAGCAATACTTGCAATACAAAATTAGGAACAACTATATGCAAACTACTTTTTTAGTGAAATGGTAATTGTCTATAATTCTTATAAAGAATATTGAAATTTGAGGGTGGATATATGCCCCTTGTTTGTTCTTTTTCATTAGATAGGTAAAACAAGGTATCATGTATTCCACATCAAATTGTCAAAAGAAGTGATGCCAAATGCTTTCAATAGGGTTATGAATGAGAACAAAACCATATCAAAGAACATTTGATAAGGAAGAGAGATGAGTCATAATTCCAATTCAATAAATGAAATGTAAATTGGATCTATCTAGCACAAGTTATGATGAAATGTTTAAACGATTTAGAGAGAATTTTCCTTTAAATATAGAAAGTTTTTAACTCTTCAACTATTAATTTGTCTTATTAAATTCTATATTTATTGAAAAGGTATTCACACTAATGTTAGATCAAGCATGTCACCTAAGTAAGAGTATCGACCATACAAAATAGAGATACTAAGGCAACATGTCACAAAGATCATTCAGACCCACAAGGAAGGCCATACTAATTTTTTCATGCTCTTTATTATGTGGTTTTTGTGTAGGTGCAAGAAAATTGTCTTAAGTTGGGACTAGGCGGCTACCATTTTGGGCATCATGGTCCAGATTGGGTGTCATGCACCCATTGGGCATCATAGACCTATTTTGGTAACATGGTCTAAATAGGGGATTTTGCATGAAATTTGATGAGAATGTTTGACAATTTGATGATGTGATGAAAAATACTAATGAAATATCTTCAATGTGATTCCAAGCCCCTCCAGTGATGCAGGAATATGCAAGCAACCACATATATAGTTTTTTGCTTGGCGAGGAAGGATCTCTACCATTTGGTGTAGAGGCACATTAATGAGACATGTGTCTATGGTGGATCTACACAATTCCTACTACGAGATACAAAGATCCGATTCTTATAGATTTCATGGAGTGATGGGATGCTAACATCTCCCCATTTCGTCTTCCAACACAGGAAATGATAGTCATGGCTAGAGGACATGTATCACATCCTACAGTAACTACTTTGAGGCAAGGTTATTAGACTGAAAGAGTATCATAATCTGACTATAATTAAGGAGTATTACATATATTATGTTAGTTATGGTCATATCAATAGACACGAGGGGTCACATCCCCATATGTTGGTTGTTATAGTGTTTCAAGGATATTTTTTCCTACAATAGATACCCATTTCTATAGTCACTCTATTCATAAAACATGATGATTATGCACACATATAGATAGGGGCATCATGTATACTATCTAAGTGACGGAGAAGAGGAGGACCATCTATGCATAGGGACAAATCATGCTATTGCATCTCTATTACAATCTTGAGAAGTATGTAGGATATAAGTTATAAAGCCTGATGACATTCACGTTACTCCAACATTGGGAATTTGATCATATTATATGGATGATACTAGTATCATTCCTAGTTTAAATTGGATGGACATACCTACAAGCACCTATGTGTCCACTTTGGGGACCATGGAAAAGAGGAGACTTCTATTGGAGACTTGTGTTTGATAGCTTGTAGCATATAGACATCATATGGGGAACATATAGGATTTTGATAATATGGTTATAATTACCAAGCGAGGATCCCCCAAGGATATGAGATAAATGTTAGAATTCAAAGAATTCATAAGCCAAGATCACCTGCAACAAAATACATGTCACAAAGGCAAAGAATGGAGACAAAACTCACATAGATATGAAAGATGAGAATATTCATTCAAAGAGAGAAATGAGGGAATTACAAAAGAATTGTTAATTACAAAGTGATCAATCCTAATAAAGGAGATCAAAACCCTAATTAGGGTGAAGAAGCCTAGGTTGCATGGATAATTAATAAAAGAGTTATTTATTGCATGCCTAAAGTTTAGCTTAAGTGAACTAGAGATAAAAAGGTGACTTAATAATTAAATCAATGATAATTTAATTAATAAGTGAAAATACTTTTTTACTCTAAGACCCCCCCCCCCTTAAGATAAACTTAGGGAGAAGCTAAAAACCTAGAAACAACTACTGAAAGTAGGAAATGGGTCCCGGCAACAAGGCCTGATCCAGTACCCAAGTACAAAAAAGTCTTTGTAAAGAGGAGAAAAGGATAAACCCTAGTGGGAAAATCCCCTCTTCAAAAAGAGATGAATCCTAGTGAAGGACTAAAGAAGCCTCCAAACTAGGGAAAGTCCCAGAAAATAGGAACAAAGATCAGGTAGAGAAGACCATAATCTGCATGAGTGCCCTAAAATGACACTACTCGAATCAGGATGACAAACAAGGCAAACATCGAAACTTGAAGATACAGATGGAAAAAACACCAAAGTATGAAGAGCTAATAAAAAGAAGAACATGTAGAACACCTCTGAAGCATGAAGTTGCAAACATTGTTAAAAAACTGTTGTAATTTGTATGAGTGCCCTCAAATGACACTACTCGAATCAAGATGGAAAACAAGGAAAACATCCAAACTTGAAGATACAGGTGGTAAAAAATACCCAGTCTGAAGCCCCCAAAATAGGAATGAAAGAAGAGTGTCCATATGGTAGATGATCCATCTCACCAAAATGCCTAGGTACCAACCATTGAATCCGCCTAGTATATAGAAATAAATACTGAATACATAGAATAACTCTAACAAACCAAGGAAGCGTATAGAACTAATAGGAAATACCCCCTAATGTTGATCAGGGAGAGGCGTGACCGATACACTGAGTCAGACTTCCAAGAAACATTGCATGATGAAGAACAAACAAGCACAAAATATAGTATGATGTCGAGGATGATCAGTCGCTTGACACACATGAGGCTAATGTCATGGAAGGAACACTCATGTGACAAAGGTACAAAAAACCCCCCATGGAAATTTATAATATAGTGTACAATCAGGCACAAAATGTGCAGGATCCCAAGCATGCAAGATGGCACTTTATCTCAGTATGTTTGCAAAAAGAAATGCTACAAAAAAATATGTATACAATATCCAGCAAGGAAACGATCCCAGCACCTAAAACATTCAAGATATCTACCAGAATGCAAAAAGGAAAAAAAAATGAACAAAATATACTTGGATAAAATCCTAGGTGTGAGACCCATAGAAGAAGGCGATTAGAACCATCTTTTTGGCACCATGCGGAAGTCAATAAATGGAGTCCGAAGGAGAAAGATATGACGACCGAAGTGCAAAATGTAACCCTCAATTTGACTATAAAAACCCTTCTAGACATAAAAATTAGAAAACCAAACTTGTAGAATCAAATCAGTCTCAGAACCAGCTTTTCGACGATATCTCGTTTGGCAAAAAATACCTTGGTTTGCTCAAGTTATGAGAAAAAACTGGCAGGAGGTCAAAATTGGCAGAGGTACCCAAAAAAAATGATTTGAAATTTTTTTTTTGTCCACCACCTTCAAAAATTGTGCACTTTTTTTGTCCACCACCTCGATTTCCATGCCCAGAAAATGGGTACATGCAAAAAAAACCTTTTTGCCTTAGATGGCAACTTTGTCCAAAATGGACATGCCTTATATGGAAATAGGGGTTTTGGGAATTTTGAGCACATCTGTGAGGTCGGTTTGTGCCCAAAGTGCTCCAAATAAAAAATCCTCTCTGGATCCACACAAACATATCTTAAATTTTGAAAACCTCGGCGCTCCAGAAAATCTTCAAAAAGTCTTAGGATGGGCTGCTCTAGCAAGGCTCTGATACCATGTTTGAATTCAAAGAATTCATAAGCCAAGATCACCTGCAAAAAAATACCTGTCACAAAAGCAAAGAATGGAGACAAAAATCAAATAGATCTGAAACATGAAAATATTCATTCAGATAGAGAAATGAGGGAATTACAAAAGAATTGATAATTACAAAGTGATCAATCCTAATAAAGGAGATCAAAATCCTAAGAACGGTGGAGAAACCTAGGTTGCATGAATAGTTAATAAAATAATTAATTATTCCATTCTTAAAGTTTAGCTTAAGTGAACTAGAGATAAAAAGGTGACTTAATAATTAAATCAATAATGATTTAATTACTAAATGAAAAGGTGACTTAATAATTACATCAATAATGATTTAATTAATAAGTGAAAATACCTTTTTACTCTAACAATAAACTAACATAAAAAGCATGAAATGTTTTTTTGAAAAACCTGAAATTAAACATAACTAACACGAGGAAGTTCTATAGCTCAACCTTTAAGATTATGACAACTTGTCGACATGTAATATTGTGAAAGAGAAAGACTTAAACCATAGAAGTTACAAGAGTCCACCAGACAAACAAGCACTTTTCATATGTCCTAGGTGTCATAAACAAGCTTTGGAAAGCAAAAACTAGTACACAAACACCATAACCACTACTAAAACTCACTTAAACCTACTCTCCAACAAGCATCTTCATCGAGGTCAAAGGGACCCTCCAAGACCTTCAAAAACCCTCCCCAACTCAATGAAAGGACACACATGTACCAACTAAGGTCTTGGGTTAGCAAAGTCATGGGGATTCTATGACTCTAGCACAACATGTCACAATCCTCTAGACATGCTAGTGTCCTTTTTGGGCGCTAGTGTCTCTAGTTGCCAATATTGTGCGTTATGCTCCTCTGAACATACATTTTTTATGACCAATGAAGAAAACTAAGGCATTGTGCACTCACCCAAACATCACATATGCATTGCATATGAATAAAAAACATGGCCTCGCCTAAGGAATAAAAAAATGCCAAGAACAACTCCATGACACAATGGACAAACTAGTTCCCCAAAAACTATGCACCGGGACACACACAAGGAGAGAAAGGGGAGGGAGACAGACACCTCCAAAACACTCTAAACTCCTAACCTAATCTTAAACATGAAAATAAGTACAAAATACACAATAATGAAGCTTTGAAAGTCTACAACATTCATCTGAAGCACCTCGAATGGGTCTGAATTGACTACAATCCACTCATATCCTTTCAATCTCACTTGAAACCACATGACTACAATAAGAGGAGACTATAAAACCCCCAACACATGACAATAAAAAACTAATTTCATTTTACGTACCAAACTATGATCTCATATACAACTTGAGTTGGCCTAGTGGTGGAGAACTTGTACTCTTGAAAGAGAGGTCACAAGTTCAAATCCCACTAGGGGATAGGGTATGTACGCCTCATTTGTATCACAATTAGGTGTCTCCCATAAGGAGTACAAGGTAGTCCCATATTGTTTTAACCATATGTAGACCCAAAAACATATGGCTGGTATCGTGGACTATAAAAGGACCCTTCCTTTCATTTCCTATATGTATCGTTAGGATACAATGTTTGTTCATAAAGAAAGATAGTGCATATCAAGTTGTATCAAATACTGGCACACGTAAACTATTCTAATCTATTTCCAATATCATATGATTACAATAGAATATGACATAGCATTGGTTGTGTTGGACAACATTTGAGAGCTCTTGATTGATCCAGATTACTCCCGACGACTCCTGATGGCTCCTGACAACTCCAGACAATATAGCTCTGAAAATACTCTAGATTGTATATGGATTACTACTCCTAATAAATCCTGACAACTCCTAAACATCATAATTAATCTTGATGGATCTTGATTACTCCTGACAACTGAATCAAAACAAAACCAAAACTGTAACTAGTCTGATGGTTCCTGATACCTCCTAATTACTCATGATGGCTTATGATTGCTCCTGACAACTAGTTCTTAACAAAACCAAAATTAAAACCAAAACCCAAATTTGTTTTTGTTTTTTTATGATGAGGATGGCACATACACCTAGATGCTCCTACATCATGGAATCTAGAAATTTACCATTAAAAAGTATCAAATAATATGGGAGTACTATGAATCATAATCCATGTAAAGAAACAATGAGTAACCTTTGTAGAACAATCAGAAATAGTGTGTGAGGTAAGGTTATGAAAAATAAATTGCTAGTCCACTAATAGATCGTCGAGGGATATAAGGGAAGCAACACTTTCTATTTCATCCAGATGTTGATTATCTTTCCATGGGATACAATCAATGGTATAAGAAGAAACATTTTTCAACAACGATAAGACTAAGTCATGAGGTTGAGATACTTTGTGTTTCTTGGTTAGTTCTCATTACTTGTTTATGATCAACTACGAGTCACCAACACAAGTATTGAATTTATAAGGATAACTACACACAAACTAGGTATAATGGTTTGGTACTCAACAATATTATTAGTGCATAAAAAATTAGGCAATAGGATAGAGGAATTTCTTTCCTAAAGGTGGTACTAATTTGACACCACCATCAAATCCAGTTCGACATGTAGAACCATAAAAGAAAAAATCTTATATCTTATCTATATCCAAAGGGAGAAAAAGATCATTTGGAAATATCTCTTGACTAGGAAGGGTTAAGGATGAAGGAGCGTCAACAAATTGGTTGGTTAAATCTTAGCCTTTAATATATTTATGAGAAACAAACTTAAGGTAAATTTAGTTAACAACATAACCTATTTAGTGAAGCGTCCTGAAATATTTGTTTTAGAGAAAGTATGTTTCAACAAATCAAGTTACATGATAACATGTGTTTTTGCATTAAGAAGATAATGCCTCAAGTTTTGAGTTGAAAAAACAAAAGAAAGGAATTGTTTCCCAGTTATAGCCAATGGGACTTCATAATCAAGTGAAGTGCCACTTATTACAATCACCAAAAATTGGTCTAGCAAACCCATAGCCCCTATTTTGATTAATTGGCCTTAAAAATATTAAATCAAAGGCATTTATCGCTAGACCCTAGTTATGGGAGCATTTAATCAAACTTTCTTTCATAATTAAATTAACTTGTTGAATCAAATTCTCAATCAAAGCTCAAATCATTTAATTGCTTAAACTATAGAATTTAATTAAAAGTCTCAAAACTTCTAACTAAATGAACCCATCCACACATCTTCACACATGTGTGAGCACACAAAATTTAAATAAAAGCAATTAAAAGGGGATAATTACCAAATTTTTCTGATTCTCCCCTAAACAAGCATAGAGTTTACCAATCAATGGTCTTTCACTCGGATCAAGCCCACATGGATCGAAGAAAAATGCATCTCAACTTCCCTTTGTGGCTCGATCTTGGCCGTCCATTTCAAGGATTTTCCTATAAAAGGGATAGCTCCCCTTGCTCAAAGGGAAGAAATTTGGAGAAGTAAAGTTATAATGTTATTTTAGTTCTAGGTTTTGATCATGTTCTAGCCTCCATTTTCAAGTTAGCTTAGTTTGATACATTTAGTTATAAAATGAATTTCTAGTTTCAATTTCTTAGTTTGTAGTTGCATTCTTGCTTAAGTTTCTTCATGGTTAATATGCACTTAGATTAGTTTTCTCATGCATTTCATTTCCATGATCTTCAGGGAAAAGTATGCAAGTACATACATTAGGTCCATCTTTTGAATCTTTCATTTTGGAGTCATCTAGTCACTGATTCTAAATGCCAATCTGATGAGCATCCTCCAAAAATCAAACTCGCTTCAACTATGAAGCAATAAGTCACATTCAAGGGTAGTTATATGATGTTACATTTTGATTTAATGATTGCTAACTCCCTTGAGCTAATGGTTTATTGAGTGTTTGGTGTTTCAAGTTGAAGACCACATTTACCATACACATTTTTGGTGCCCACCATGGGGCTAGAACCTTTTTTTTTGCCCTAATTCTCAATATTTTTGACATTTTGATGAAACTGCACTCATTTTCGTATGATGTTTCATGTCTACTCGGACGACAAATCACTAGATAGTACTTTGTCGTTTCATACCATTTGTATTATCGTATGAGTTTTTATTTGATTTGAAGTGTTGTACTAACATGTTATAATTTTCGTATGAGAGATCATCTTAATATGTTTTTTCGTATCGTTACATTTAGATTGTCTTACGAGTTTTGATGCCAGAGTGTTTTATGTACTTTGTTGTTTCAAAAATAGAGAGAATTTTTAAGGGTTCATTTGATTTGATCTTGGGTTTCTAACCTCTAACTTGCTTTTTTGGTCTTTTAGCTCTCTAGTTTGACAACCTAACATGTTTTTGCAAGACGTTTAGTAGAAGGGTCGCTTGTCAAAGTCCCACTAGCACACTCATTTTTGAAAACTACTAACATTTTGTGCTTGTAGGACGTTTGAAGAAGAAAGGAATCTCATTCAAACTACTAAAAAATTCTGTTTCCAAGTTTCCTAATGATTTCATCAACCAAATGACCGTGTTTTCTTCAAGTGGTTATTTCCTAGATTAAATAGGATATTACTTGAGTGAGCCAAGCTAAAACATTAGGGGATTATGCTCTCTTCCTTTTTATAGAAGATCACAAACCTATACATGTTTAACTTGTCTTAATAAAGTAATCTTTTGGGCAAACTTAGAGTGTTCAACATTTTTTGGAAACACAAAGAGAAATAGGAAATTGTGATCTTCTCCTCTTTGAGGAAGAATCAGAAATCCAGACCTTCTCTTTGCTATCCATTTTCTTTTCATGCATACCTTCTAGATGGGATTGTTGGTTGAGGTAAAAAGGTCCTAGGAATGACCCATGTGAGAAAGAGGTGTAAACCACACCACTCCAACTCACGTTAATAAAATTTTCTTCTTTGGGTTAAAGCCTTGAAAGTCGGGTACCATTTGAGCTTATACTCGGCTCTCGCCTAGCACATAGTAGGGCCTTCGGATCTCAATCACATTTACGTGAATACTGGTGCTAAGGTGCTTTGTGGGACTATACACCTTAATCGTGCTTGTGTGGATGCAGATGATGTACTCAAATCGAGACCCTTACTAGAATCCATAGAGTAGAAACCACCCGGTTCACCTCCAAAAGTGGATAATCCAAGTGCAAGGGAGATAGTAACTCCCCCAAGAAAATTTCCATACTGTGTCCCCATTAACATTTGGATTTGACTAATACGATATCACTATACCCATTGTTTGGATGGTGATGGTCGTATTCTAATTAGTTATTGGGTGTGTGCCTAAGTTGTCGAGTGTGAATTTTCTTACTAAGACAAATTGACTCTAGGGATAAGAAGTGTTTGATCTTTACTCCTTTGTGTTTGATGTGTTTGAATCACCCAAAATTGACACTAAAACAACATAAACACTTTCAGACATTGACATTTTCACCTCAAAATTACACAAATTGGTCCCATATTCACTCAAAATAAGAGGCTAATTGTCCCTACACTACTCTGTTGTTTTCACCCATCAGAATTGTCGTACAAAAAAACACTGTAAAAACAACAACTCATATGGGAACCTGGGAATTTTCATATGGGAATGACGCAAGGCAGGGTTGATAATGGGGACAAGGGCTCTCCCAACTACTAAACCAGCTTGCAGAAATAATGCGGAAGCCAACAACAACACAGTGAGAGAAGAAATAGCAGGGATCCTTTATATTAGTTGATCAAAATCATTACATGCCAGGCTGTAAGGCCTTCTCGATTTCGGCCATATACATTCAGTGAATTACAATTTGATCTTCATGCATGCGAGGTCACAAACCTGCTTACAAATAATCTAATCTCCAATCCTATTCTAGCACTGCCACTGCTAAACTGCCTAAACTAAGAACATAGAAACAAATATATACAAGAGTCCACCAAGAGAGGTCAGCGCTCAAATCCATAAGTGAGACCTAGATTTAGGTCCACACATATCCCAATGAGAGACCCCAAATTAATTAAGCCACAGAAATTAACTAAAGAAGTCGGCCACCAGATCTAGCTCCAAAATAAACATCTTGGGCAAAGGTTGACCGAGAAACAGAGTGACTCCGGAAAATAACACCCCAAGCAACAAGAAACAAAACCTGAGCATCAGAAGAAAAACCCAAGCAACAGGAAAAATAAACAAGCTTTCCCGAGCGATAGAACCTGAGCAACAGAAACAAGCATGCCTGAGCGATAGAACACGAGCAATAGAGACAAGCATGCCCGAGCGACAGAACCTGAGAAATAGAGTATTTCCCGAACATACTCTAAACAAAATAAGGAACAAAACAAACATATTTTTGGTTGAGAAGGATTTCCAATGACCCAAGATGCTCCTACATCAGGGAACCTAGGGATTTTCGTATAATCTCACATCTGAATCCAGTCTGTTACTTTGATCTTTGGTATCCTTATATTGTCTATCTGTGTGGCTTGAATTAATCATAGTACCTTCTCACATCAATCATCAGTTCTTGATCAGGTGGCCTGACTCATCACCATCTTTCATCCTAGATTCTTTAATGGTCTTACTTGTCATGTGTTATCTCATCAATAGTCAACCCCAATTATCTTGGTCACAAGTGTCGTCCAGCAGACATTCAGGTCTCAAAACACGATACCTTGTACCATTATCAACAATCTCTCATAAACACATCTCTTACCAATATCATGAACAATTTATCATTTGGAAGTATTTGACATTGACTCAACAATCTAGTCATCTAAAAGTCTTAACTACAATTGTCTTTCATGGTATAAACTAGAATCCAGCAACAAAAAGTTGATCTCAATTCAAAGGGGAAAGCTATTGATGATTCCACCCCGAGGCCCTTATCCTGTCAAAACTAAGATCTACTCAAAGGATTCACAATCAAGACATGCCAACTATATATCAATCAATGCCCTTGTTTCATTTTACAAGCTCTCAAAATCAAACAACTCATACTACACATCAAAACACATCCAACATGTCGGCATATGACTGAGGATCTAGCCAAGAGCGGAAAAGTCAACATACTAGTGTTTCCTCCTCAGTTGAGGAACCTACTGAAGAAGAAATCAGGAGATTTCAACAAGACAAACACTTTCAAAATATGATGCAAATCCTCATGCAAATGGACAAGGATAAATACTTTATGCACTTAGCATCCGTTGGTGTTAAACTTCCTCACGACTTTCATATTGAAGGACTTATACAACAAGAGGAAGAGTCTCCACTCACCATTCTCAATCAATAGTTACAAGATATGAGGTGTGAGCTTGGATAATTGAATAAAGCGAAAGAGAAATCCTCTAACAAGTTCTCGTTGGACTCTATATGTCCCTTCCTGTTTGCTAAGATCTTACACATTCCTTCATTCCCTCCCAAGGTTGAGATTCCAAAATATGACAAGTACAATGGGGAGGGTGGCCCTCAAGATCATGTGAGGTAATTTTGTGCTCTTAGCATGGATTTCATGCACTAAAGGACATATATAATGCGTTTGTTCTTACAGAGCCTCAGCGGAAAGCCTTGGAATTGTTCACAAAACCCTCGCTTGGTATTCAAACATTTGATGAGCTTGTACAAAAGTTCATCCAACATTATTATTACAACATCTTGCATACGGTCACCATGATAAATCTATGCAACACCAAACAACACAATGGTGAACCTTTTGTCAAATTCCTCCAAATATGGAGAAAAATATTTGCAAGATATCCTCGACAAATCCCAGAAACTAAGAAAATTGACATCTTAATTAACAACTTGGTACCCGAGATGAATTACGCAATCTAGATGCAAAATCATACTTCCTTTATTGAGTTAGTGGAAAGTGTTATCCGAATCTAAGAGGTTCTCATGAAGAAATATGAACTCGCCTTATACAAGGATACTAAACCCTCCAGCAATTCTAACAATAACAATGGTAAAGACAAGAGAAAGTATTAGAGAAAGAACAATAATGTGATCAATCAAGGAGTGGTTGACTCATCCAATTTCAAACCCAAGGAACCAATATTCAACCTATCTAGTAGCATCCAAGCCGCTAAGAATAATGGGAATGCTCCACCAACATTCAAAAATAATCCAGACGTATAGAAAGACAAAGCACCTTGGATACCCAAACCCAAGAAGAATTTTACTCCTCTTGGAGAACTTCTCGAAACTGCATTAAAGACTCTGGTGGCTCACAAAATCATCATGATACCAAACTCAAAGCCTTTGGAATTGGCAGTCAAACCCAAGTGGTGAACAACAATCACTTTTGCGAGTATCATAAGAACAAAGGACACTTAACTAATGAATGCATGAAGTTGAAGCATGTCATAGAAGACCTAAATTGATAATGAAACCATCATAGTTGATGGGCATCAGTCAAACAATGATCAAAAGGCTTTTAAATAGCCCCTACCCTTGTATGAACAAGGGGAATCCAAAAAAAACTCAAGGAGCTAAGGTAAATTACACTTATCCTAATAATGACAATGTAATCCACATGCCTTAACCATCTAATCAATCAGTTAATGTGATCATCATCAAAGACAAAAAGGAGTATGAATCTACTAATGCTCTAACAAGGAATCAAGCCAAGGATACTCTTAAGGGAGTAGCTTCATCATCTAAACAACCTACTGCACTAAATCCCTCTCCATTGAAGTAAATGGTCATGTCAATTCTAGCTGCGAACTACAATTTGGTTGATCAGTTACAAAGAACTCCAACCCAAATTTATATTCTGGAATTACTTAAAATCTCACCATCACATAAGGATATTCTTGAAGCGACTCTTTTAGAAACAACTATTCCAAAGGACCTTGGTGTCGATTGGTTCCAAACTATGGTAGGCTACCTGACCTCGCCTCATTACCTATCCTTTTTAAAAGAAGATGACAAATCCATGAATCATCCGCATAACCAACCCTTGCATATAGAATTCTTGATCCATAAACATAGATTCAAATGCATCTTGATAGATGGAGGCGCCAGTTTGAATATTTGTACTCTTAAACTTGTGACAGCATGCGGTTTTTCATAACACACTATAGATCCCAGAAGGAAGATCACCATAAAGGCATATGATGAGGAATAAAAGTCATAAAAAGGATTAGGTGTTACCTATTAGAGTTGGACCAATTGAGAGAGATGGTATTTTCCAAGTGTAAAGTTATTGCACAAGGGAGTGGAGGTCTCTATTCCAATTGATAGCACATACTCTTGTAACAATTTGAAGCAAGAAGACAACATGGTTCCACATAACAAAGAAGCGTCTAATGAGAAAGAATCTAGAAGTTCCTAAACAACACTCCTAAAGAACTTTGAAGAGAAATTGAAAATTAAAAATCGCGGGAATTAGAGGATATAAATTACATATTTTTCCTTCAGTGGATAATCTTCCTACATACCCTAGATCTTATGGAATCCCCTCATCATCATTCAAGCCTTTTAGTACTCAAAAATTAGAAATACATGAAGGGACTGGTATGGTAAAATCTCATGTTTCTCTTTCAAAAGAGAATGAAGAGAGGGTTGTCCTTGCCTGGCTTTACAAATGAGAAGAGCATGACCAAGAAGTTAATCATGTCAAAATTTATGTGCTTCTATATGGTAAAGGATATCAACTCATGCAACAAATGGGGTATAAAGGAAAAGGACCCCTATGCAAAGATAAAGGGTTAACAAAGCCCACACATACTAAATTCTGGAGTCCCACAAATAAAATAGGACTAGGATACCATGAGAAAAAGTTTAACCCTTCCTCCAGAAATGGTCCCATAAATAGTCAAACAAAGGACTTTGATGATGAGACTGAGGAAAGGCATAGATTACAAGGTTATCATTTGAAAGATTGTTACACATACAAACAAAAAAATTTCACTACCAAGGAGAATTGTATATCACACCCCAATTCAGAGCCCCCTTCGAACCAAACAGATCAGTGTCCCAACCATTATAAGAGGCGGATCAATTGACTGAAGAAGTGGTAATCCCACAATGAGATGAGTCAAGATTAGAACCCGAAGGTGAACTTGACAAAATACATCCTAACTGGGAGAAACTGGTCACTATTTATCACATACTTTATTTACCCCACTTCATGGGTACAAGGGTACATGAAATCAAGGTATCTTCATCCCACCTTATGTTCATACAAGAAGGTGAAGAACAAGTCATAGTGCAAGAAGTGAGGATCAGCAAGAAGAAGGGAGTATCTCTAGTGAAGACGAAGGGATCTTCATGACCATAGAATAGTACCTAGGTAGGTCTGATGACAGTTAGACTGATTCTCATGAATATGAATTTGGTTAAGGTATAGAGAATGACCTAGAGGGAAGGCATCCTAACCGGGGGCAACTAGTCGCTCCTATTCATGTCCTAGACATACCTCATTCTATGGAAACAAGTTCTAATGAATACGAATGGGACTATCTCTCAGATGCCACAATAGATATTGAATTTGATGTCATCCATAAATATGCACCTCAATTTGAACAAGGGGAGAGTTCCAATGCTACCCAGACAAGAGTCCTTCCTCAAAACATAAATTGGAACTTTGGAGATAGTGGAAGGGATAATTACACTGGAGCTAGGTCCACATCAAGAATCGAGATCATTCCTCTAAGAAATTTTTTGGAATGAATGTCTACTCATGAGGAGAATCAAAATGCTAGCATTAGATCAAACAGGTTAGATTCACAAAATACTAACAACGACTCTAATAGTGAGGTTAGGGCACTTCGTGATATAGGGAATCCTTCGACGAGTAACGTGATAGATCTTTTCTTACCCATTGAAAGCCTTGATCATAATAATGTGACTCTATCTTTAGAACTTACTAGATCTTTATCCTTAATTCATCCTGAGCTTATTGAGTGGGATCCAAGTGAGTCATTAAACCTCGTCTCTTCTCCAAATGACTATACTTTGGCATGTTACCTAAATTTTATTGAGCCCCGCACCTCTTCCACCAATGCAATGATCATAAACATGACAGAGGGGGATATCAAGTGTCTCAGTCTTAAAAAGAAAAAGAAAAATAAAAAGAGGTCTAGCAATGAAAACCACTTGGTGGCAGTGTCAGAACCTGAAATAGTAAAAACAAATGACGTATCCAATGGTAAAAACCTCGCAAAGGTGCCAGAGGATGGAAAACTTGATATCTTGCCTGCTCACTTTTAGGAGTGGTCCTCAGCACTTATATAGCCTACATAGCCAGTCAATCTGGGAACAACAGAATTGCCTCAACAGATATATCTGGCACGGTCCTTGTCTTGAAAAAGAGAAACAATAGTTCACTTTGTTTTTATGAGAAAAAAGGTCAACTTCACGTGGTCATACTCATACATGCCAGGACTTGATACAGACTTGATAATGCATCATTTGTCGATTACTCCCTATGTCAAGCCAGTTAAACAAAAGCTCATGAAGATGCATCCCATCTAGCACTATTGGTCAAAGTTGAGATAGAAAAGTTATTAAAAGAAGAGTTCATCAAAGCTATAGCATATGTCGACTGGATCTCAAACATTGTGCATGCTTCTAAGATTGATAAATCAATCTGATTTTGTATAGATTTCCAGGATTTAAAAAAATATTATCCAAAAGATGATATCCCGCTTCCCAACATTGACATGATTGTGGATCTCACAGCAGGAAATGAGATGTATTCTCTCATGGATGGTTGCTTGGGATACAATTAGATAAAAATAGCACCCAGAGATCATGAAAAGATAGCTTTCACATGTGTTTGGGGCACGTTATATTGGAATGTTATACCTTTTAGTCTAAAAAATGAAAGAGAAACATACGAGAGGGCTATGACGACCATATTCCAAGACATGATGCGTAAAAATATGGAGGACTATGTCAATGACACTTTGGCAAAATCAGCAAAGAGAATTACACACTTGGTTGACTTGGAGAAAATCTTTAACAAGATGGAACAATTCAAACTAAGGCTATATTCAATAAAATGTGCCCTTGGTGTGACATCAAGAAAACTCCTTGGGTACATTCCGAAAGGAATTGAAGTTGATCCAGAAAAAGTAGCAGCAATTATGGAAATGCAACCACTAAGAAATATCAGCCAAATCATAACATTACAAGGAAAGCTACAGTCAATCAGGAGGTTTATCTCACAGCTAGCAAATAAAGCCCAACTCTTCGCAAAAATATTACATAAGGGTAGAACATTTAAGTGGGATGAAGGATACAAAAATAACTTTCAACGTATCAAAGAGTACCTAGAAAATCCACCTGTCTTGATGGCGCCAATACCAGGTAAACATCTCCTGCTATATATTTCAGCTACTGAAACATCACTTGGAGCTTTACTAGTACAACATGATGAAATAGGAAAGGAAAGAGAAATTTACTACATAAGAAGGACAATGGTTTCCTATGAACACAATTACACCATTATTGAAAAATCTTGTTTAGTGATGGTATTTGCTTCATAAAAGTTCTGACATTACATTCTCACACATTCTGTCAAACTGATTGCAAAAATAGATCCTTTAAAGTACTTGTTAAACAAGGAAACTCTGTTGGGCAGACTAGAAAAATGGGTGATGATACTCAGCAAATTTGACATTCGCTACATAAACAGAAAATCTTTCAAAAGACAAGTCATTGTTGATCATCTGGCGGACGCTCCTCTTAAAGACTGTAAACCACTAATCATAGAATTCCCTAATAAAGTTATCCTACATCTGATAGAGCACTCATGGAAAAACTTCTTCGATGGCTCATTCACACAACAAAGGTATGGAGTCAGCGTACTTTTTATAACGCCTCAAGGATACAAAATCCCGAAAGCATACAAGATGATCTTGCCTTGTACAAACAACATAGTTGAGTATGAAGCTTTGGAAAATGGATTAAAGTTAGCTATTGAATGGAAAATCACAGAGCTACACATCAATGGGGATTCTCAGTTAGTGATCAATCAAGTGAACGATCAATACCAAACCAAAGATGAGAAGCTTACACCCTATAAAAGGATGGTTGATGATCTAAAGAAGTACTTTGTCTTTATCACCTTTCAACAAATACCAAGAGAAGTAAATAATGCAGTTGATGCTATGGCTACTTTGGCTTAAATGTTAGAGTTAGAAGAGCGTCAATTTCTCTATGACTTTCCGGTGGAAGAAATCCCCTTTCCAGCGTATGATTCCCCAGAATCCCAAATAGTATGCCCAATTGTGGGCACTGAATCCTCTCGATACAGCCAAACATACTCCTACCAACATGACCAAATAATTCCTAGTGAACTATCTATAAATGAGAAGACAAACCTTATAATAAATGTCACGTGTTATCTTATCATAGCTAACAATTTTTACAGATGATTTCTAGATGGTACTCTCCTTAGGTGTCTAGAACGTGAAGAGTCTGAATGTGCGCTAAAGGAAGTCCGTGAAGGTATTTGTGGGTCTCATTCGAATGGTCTCTTGTTGGCTAAGAAACTCCTAAGGGTCGGGTACTATTGGCCTTCCATGGAGAGAGATGTTATTCAGTTTTCCAAGTCCTGCAAAAAATGCCAACTACACGGCAACCTAATCCATGCTCCTACTCAAGAGTTGTTACCTTTCATCACACACTGGTCATTCCAACAATGGGCCATTGACTTGGTAGGGAAAATATATCCCTCCTCATCTAGCAGATATAAATTTATCATTACAGCCACTGAATACTTCACAAAGTGGGTTGAAGCAGTCCCACTTATCAAAGCAACCGACAAACAAGTATCAATATTTATTTTGAACTACATCATTTGCAGGTTTGGGATACCTTCCTCTATTTTAACAGACAATGGGGGACAATTCAAAAACAAGGATATGGATGAATTGTGTGAGAAGTTCAAAATTACCCAGTACTATTCCTCTATCTACTATCCTCAAGGGAATGGATAGGTTGAAGTATCCAAAAAAACATATAGAAAATTGTACATAGGACAGTAAGTAAGTCGAGAAGAGACTGACATCTCCAATTAAATCTATCTTTGTGGGCTTATCGAACTAGCATCAGAACACCTACAGGGACAACACCATTTTCCTTGGTATATGGCACAAAATTAGTATCTTCAATTGAGGTAGAGAAACCATCACTTAGAGTCTGTTTGCAGGGACTCATAACCGATCAAGATTACTGGATTTCCAGAATCCAGGAATTAGAACTACTTAATGAAAAAATAAAAGAAGCATTTAACCATCTAAGGGTCCATAAAAAAAGGATGTCTAGAGGTTATAATAATAAATTAAGATAAATATAATTTCAGGCTGGTGATCTTGTACTTAGAGAAAATCCAAAGAATCAACAACATCGTGAGCAAAAGGGAAAATTTGAACCCAATTGGATGGGTCCCTTCGTGATTATTGTAGCATTTGTCTCTGGAGCCTATCAACTATCAACTCCAAAAGGGGACACATTTCTTCATCCCATAGACATAATCCACCTGAATAAGTTCTACAGCTAAACATGTTGAGTAGTTCATGTACAAGGAATATGATCCTGAAACATACCAAAAATAGAAAAATACAGAAAAGCCAAAAACATTTGGAAAAAGTCCTGAAAAAATGATCATCCTGGTGAAAATTTGGCAAACAGATGCCTTAAGGGATCAACAAAAAAAGTGAAAAAGAGAAAATACAAAAAAATCAAAAAAAAAAAAGGAAAAAAGAAAAAAATTGAAAAAGAAAAAAGTGCCTCGGTGAAAACCTGGTAAACATTCGCCTCGGTAGCAAAAATAGAAATTATGCCAAGTGGTGAAAACCTAGCAAAAATGCCTCACTTGTAACTAGCGCTCCATCTATCAATGTGTAGCTTGACTATCTCACCTACAGAGGACTCAACTTTCTTTGTAGCACTTAACAGCTCTTAGTCGCTTTCATGACCTTGTGCAATCCATCCCAAACATTGACTTGACATCATAGCTTGGATTCGGTCCATATATTAGTTTTACGGGATTATTTCTCACTAAGAGCAATCTCCTAGAAATTTTAAGGCAACCAAGTCAACATCTTGTCAGTCGTCCCAGCCAATCGACATCAGTTATCCTGGTCTTTCAACCATGGGACAGTTTGTCACTGACACCACTAGCATTTTTCAACACCTTAATCAAACAATGTTTCTTAACACTGCCTATTTGGATACATCTGTGTTTTTCAACACACAACGGATAATATATCAATATGCTTAAATTATAGGCTTAATAACACTCAAGCACACAACAGTGTTTTTCAACACTAAGACCCACAAGCCCAATAGTGTTTCTAAACACCTTACACAGACAAACTCATAACAATCAAAACTTGCTAACAATATGCCAAATATTTTCTTGAATTTTGTTTGTTCTCAATGGTTTTTATACTCTTTTCTTTGATTGCTTCTTGTTGGTGTGGTCCTGATGATCCTATAACGTCAAATAAACTAGGTATCTGTGATAAGAGTCTCCACAGTAAGGTGGATAAGCCTCACATACCTCGACTCCATTTATTTGTACGCTAAGGTGAGGATGGAACTATCTCCTTGACTGTTCATTTCTTTGTTTATGCAACAACGCACTCATGGTTATCTCGGCTCTGAATGCCTCTATACTGGTGTACCCTTGCAATATCAACTGGGAACAATGTTCAGGTCATCATGGTTTTTATACCTTGATGCTTACATTAGTTTCCCACATTTTATTCGATGAAATTCATATTCATATTCTTATGTGATGACATTATTTTTCCATTTAGTATACTCAGTGAAAAACATTGACAAATCATTACCAGTAGACAGCAAGCATCACCGGCGAACCACAGGCAGTACCAGTGAAATGCAAGCATACCCGACAGAACAAAGATTTTGAGAAAAATGCTAAGTATAAAAGTGACAAGCATCACTGGTGACCACAAGCATCACCGGCGAACACAAGCATTATCGGTGACACAGTTTTCAAAACTAACCTGAAAGGAATAGAAAAGGCATACTTGACGACAAGTTCAAGAAAGGAACACCGACGACCAAGAAAACCGACAAACAGATAAAGAACCCACAAATTGTGGATCTAATTTTTACACGACGGATAAAGCAATGTAATTCTATTTATAGAGTTTTATTTTGTTTTTAATTATAATTTGATGGTCATGCAAGCTTTATGTAAATTCTTTAAAACATCCTAACAGATCTAAAGCATATCTAACTAAAGATCAAGGTCAAGTTGTAAACCTTGGATCTAGAGTTAACTTGCGATGCATGAATCAAGAATTGAATCTAAATTAGTATAAATAGATGTTCATACTCAATTGTGAGTACATGAATTCTTTATTAATGATAGCCATGAAGAGCATCAAAAGAGAAAAAGGTAGAATTCATGCAAAGATCAAAAACAGAGTACATCAGTTGTCAAGAACACACAGAGGCTACCGACGAGCAGAAAAAGGTATTATTCAATCATAGAAGGATGATTACTTATATGTATGAAGCTTTCTAGGATCTTTTATCAGAAATTGAAGATTGAAAATATCATCAGATCAAAGACTTATGTAGTTGCATTCTAACAAGTGCATCACATCTAAAATCCTTTTGTGGAAGGTGGACTTAACCGTTCTTTCCAAATCTCTTAACATAGTGCACACTTAACAGTGTTGCTAAAGCTTCAGACGAAGTAGATATTAATAGGTCTCCACTGTAATACTCCTAACAGGGTAGGTCATTAGAAGTGACCAATTGTAAGCCTTAACCAGCCCCTTCTTATCTGCAGATAGTGAAGTTTTGTGGGTAACAACCCCCACAGCAGTTTTTACTTCATTAACAGGAGTTTTCTGCGATATCATATCTTGTATCATGTGTTATCTATTTTCATGAATGTTTCTATTATGGTTACATACTAAAAAGAATGTATGATATGATTACATATGCATAAAGAAAGATGAACAGTTAGATAAGATAAATTACAAACTGATGACAGAGGGTTAATGGGCTAACCAAGAAAAGTTTTCGAGGTACTGATTCACCCCTCCCCTCTCAGTACATTATCTTAATATAGTTCCAACAATTGGTATCAGAGCTAAGTCTCTCTCTTAAAAATCTTAAATACTTGAGAGAAAAGATCGGAGCAATGGACAAGTTCAGACTGGACATGACTATTGAGAATGAGCAGTTACAAATGCAAATAAACTA
>MU228248.1:182458-204154 GCA_018584345.1 Thuja plicata | reverse complement strand
TTAAGGAATACTTAGCAACTCAACCCACTTGAGAAAGTCCACTTTCTCAAGCTGGACTTTCTTAAAGTCCATTTTCTCAAGCCACTCTCTTACATCCTCCTTTCCCTCTTTAAGGCCTTCATTAATGTCTTCATCAATATGAAGACCTTAAGCCTATGTCTCTCCCATGCCTTATTAATGCCTTGGGCATTAATGGCTCTTACATATTCATTTATGACTCTCTAAATTCATAAATGAACCTTGTCCCCCCTCTCTCTCTCCCATTCTTCTATAAATAGAAGACTGTTTTGAGAGCAAATAAGCCTTCACCTTGGATCAAAAATACATTGTTATGCTGTTAGATTCATCCTAGATTCATATTTCATCTATTATATCATGCTAGTTCATTGTTTCTATTTCATCTTTTAAAGCTAGATTGCATGTTTTTTCACATTTTTTAGCTTAAATTTGAATTAAATCATTCATGCTAGAATAGTATTGGTCACTGATTTGAAGCATATTTTGAGGGCTAAATATGCAACTAATCACACTCTTTCTAGTTAAAAGGCAATAGGCCGATATTAGGAGTTTTTAACGTTTTGACTAACCATTTGAACTAATACAATGACTTATTGAGTGTTTGTGTTGTTTTCAACAGGTACCCATTTACACACACAATAAAGACCTTGGAAAAGCTTGTTGTTTACCATACGACAAACTACAGCGAAGGAGCACTGGCATGAAGACTCGTACAAGTCAGGAATAAGGACAGTACAGCAAAACATTATGGTACAACAAAACAACTATCTCCATATGACTGAAGGGGCATGTATGAAGGACCTCATACGAGTAATGGGTCCTCTCTAGACGACAAAACCTATGGTCTGATACGAAAAACTAATTTTTGGTGTTTTGTCGTACGAGTTCTCTGACCAGCCCGTAAGACAAACTGATCCACGGTTGGAGAAAAAGACCAGAATCATGGAAAAATCTAAGGAAAACATGCAAAATTGGAATTAACACGATGGTTTTTCGATTACTCATTAGAGGCAGATAATCCTGGGGCCGGTTGTGCCTCCGCATGCGCTCAAATCGATGATTCACCAGAGGGACACCATTTTTCACTCAAAGAAAGTGTTGAATTGTTTAATCAAGGAATGCAAATGAATTGAAAATGACCCTTTAGGCCTTTATATAGGTTTTGACCTAATTTTCAAACTTGCTCTGATGAACGTAAAAATTACAACCTTAGCTAATTGGAACCGAAATGAAATTTGACATTGTTTTGCTAGTCAAAAAAATTCAAATTAACCTGTTATTCAAATGCAGTTGATCGCTAACGCTTTCCTTGCAAGATTCCTCCTCAATATCGTTCCTAATCAAGTAAGTCACGTATTTTCTACTTCGATCCAAGAAATTCAACCTTGGCCAACCCATGTCAACTCTCAGTCAACATTGGTCAACAGACCTTAAATCAAGCTCGAATCCAATTCCTCTCCATCTATTCAGTTCATTCGATGTTGTCAAACCCATCGCCATCATGCTTGTCACCCTAACCTCATTTCGATTTCGATCCCGAGTGATGCAGGGGCATTGCCGGAATCAATGAATTTCAAAGATCTAAACAAAAGAGTGGTTATTTTAATATTAGGTTGGGATAAATCAAGAATGGTTATTTTAATAATGTAATGGTTGGGTAGAAGTCTTAGTATTTAAGATATCATAAATAAAAGTTTGTAGTTATTTAAATGAGTTTAGAACTTGCTCTAATCGGTCATCCAAAACCGTTAGAGAAGTTTAGTGGTTTTAGAGAAGTTAAAAGTTAGTTTTCAGAAGTAGTTATCGGGTCTTGAAAATCTTTAAATATATTATGTACAACCCGAGGATGGAGTAGTATAGGGAATAGAATGAAAGTATCGAAAAAGGAAGGGGAACAATGTAGCGAAGAATACAAAAATGGAATGAAGGATCGAATTCTCTATTTAATTTTGATTCTTCGTTGTTCTAATTCGTAATTCTTTGTTTGGAATTCTTGAATGAACCCGTCAAATGAAAAATGAAATTGTTTCTTTGTGTCGGGTTTTTGATGAAAGAATTCATCAACGATATGCAATGGATTCTTAAGTTTTAAATAGGTGATGATCTAGTTTGGGTTATGTGACGGTTTATGTGACAGAGCCGTGAAGTTAAATGCGAGAATAAGTTCTTGAAAATATATTGAACAGTGTTCAAGTATATTCGGTTCCTAAATGTTTTAAGGCATTGAAACTAATAGTCTTCCTAGAAACCATTATATGAATAGTGTATTGGTCTGCAATGATATCAAGTTCAATCTTTTATTGAATCGGTTTATGTTTGGAGTATGTACCAGGTTTCATTTGCGCATACGAAGATTGAGAAACATTCTCTTGACAGTCATTGTCTGGAAGAGACCCCGAGACACATCCTTATAACAGTCACGCAGAGGATGAAGTGTGTTTGCAGTAGTATTCCAGTTGAAGCAGATGATTTCAAAGATCATTGACACTTGAACATTCTCGGTATTTGGAATGAAGGAAAGTAGCAGGTCTGTGTTCGAATGGTATTTGTATCATTTCTAATTGCCATTCGTAATCTGATATGTTTTCACTTGGAAATTGGTATTGAAGGAAGGTTGCGGTGAATGGGGTTATGGGAATGTTCGAATTACATCCGCATGGTAATATAGTTCAGTCTTGGCCCCGTGTTCCAATAGACTTGCATAGTACTTCTTTGTTTTGTAGTGGTGTTCGGAGTGAATTACATGATATTGCAGATTACTCCTAAATCGATAGTTGGAGATCTTTATATCTTGTTCTCGGTGATTGGTAAGATGAATCAGTGATTGGTTTTGGAATCGAATTGATGTTATTATATTGTTCAGTGGATATCATTGTCAGTGAAATATTAACAAGTTTGTAAGTCTTTGGTTAATGTTTACAAAGAAGAATATTAGAGATATGCAGATGTGAATGGTTGACAGATCCTCTCTGCATCACCGAGGGGGCAGCATCAATACATCAATAATTTGATTCAAATCAACAAGTTTAATCTCTAGGGGCATCAGAGCTCTGTATCAAATCAGGATTCTTCCAAGTGATTTCATCGCTTCATATCAAGTCACTTGAATCCCTAGGGACATATCAATTTCATCGCACCACATCAATCTGATAGCACCTCTTAATCAGGTAATTGGCTTCATCAAGACCCATATTAAGTCAATTATCCCGAACAATCAATCAAATGGCAGTCAATCTCATTGCACCACATCAGGTTGATTAATCATTTAAACCAATCCAGAATTGGGAAATCTGCTCTTGGGACGGATATTCAGTTTCATCGCTTCACATCAAGCTGGATATTTGAACCTTTCTATCAGTCTTCGCTCAATCAAGTCTGGAGTTGATATCTTCAAGTCTCCCTATCAGTCTTCGCTCAATCAAGACTGGAGCTGATATCTTCAATCTTCAATCCATCTTCCTTCGATCAAGTTCAGAATTGATTATGATCTCTGGGATAGTTTCATCGCTTCACATCAAGCTATTTCCCCGATCTGTCATCAAAAGTTCTTTGAATCAACGTGTTGCTCGCACTTCAATTCAAAGAGGGGCAAATGTAATCACCTAAAATTGGGCTAGCAAACCCATAGCCCTTATTTTGATTAATTGGCCTTAAAAATCCTAAATCAAAGGCAATTATCGCTAGACCCTAGTTATGGGAGCATTTAATCAAACTTGCTTTCATAATTAAATTAACTTGTTGAATCAAATTCTCAATCAAAGCTCAAATCATTTAATTGCTTAAACTACAGAATTTAATTAAAAGTCTCAAAACGTCTAATTAAATGAACCCATTCACACATTCTCACACATGTGTGAGCACACAAAATTGAAATATAAGCAATTAAAAGGGGATAATTACCAAATTTGTCTCATTCTCCCCTAAACAAGCACAAGGTTGACCAATCAATGGGCTTTCACCCGTATCAAGCCCACATGGATCGAAGGGAAATGCATCTCAACCGCCATTCGTGGCTTGATCTTGACCTCCATTTCAAAGATTTTCCTATAAAAGTCAGCCCCCCTTGCTTAAAGGGAGACAATTTGGAGAAGTAAAGTTATAATGTTATTTTAGTTCTAGGTTTTAATCATGTTCTAGCCTTTATTTTTATTGTAGCTTAGTTTGATGCATTTAGTTCTAACATGAATTTCTAGTTTCAATTTCTTAGTTTGTAGTTGCATTCTTGCTTAAGTTGCTTCATGGTTAATATGCACTTAGATTAGTTTTCTCGTGCATTTCATTTCCATGATCTTAAGGGCAAAGTATGCAAGTTCATGCATCATGCTCATCTTTTGAATCTTTTGTTTTGGAGTCGTCTAGTCACTGATTCTAAATGCCAATTTGATGAGCATCCTCCAAGAATCAAACTCGCTTCAACTAGGAAGCAAATTGCGGCATTCGAGGCTAGTCATATGATGTTACATTTTGATTTAATGATTGCTAACTCCCTTGAGCTAATGGTTTATTGAGTGTTTGGTGTTTCAAGTTGAAGACCACATTACTACACGCACTTATGTAATACACATCACATTCGTTATTGTCATCATCATGTTGTGTCAATAAAGCTACAAGAGCATTAGATGAAACAACAGTATAAGAAGGATAGTGATATTTTTGATGTGTTCCTTATGACCTTTCTTGAGGTGGGAGAAACGGTTGTCTCGACGAAGATGTTATGCCAAAAGCTAATTAAGCAACAAATTATGGGTGAATTGGACAATGTTTTGGCCAATATGGATTAAAAGGGGCTTAATATATCCTCAAAAGACTTATATTTGGTGAAGCGTGAAGACAAGGAGATGAAGAAAATACCTCTAATTTCTTCTTTGGAGGTTTCTATATTTCAAGACAGAAAGGACACAATTTGTCGAATATTGCCTTCTTGAAAAAATTAATGGGGCTTGTTGCTTCTAGAGGGGAAGGTTGGATGCAGGGGTGTATGAAAGTTGTGGTTTATGATGATGAAGACTAAGGGGGCTTTGGACCGGAGATTAAGGAGGAGGTGGATTTTGAAGATGGACTCTAGGAAATTACCGAAAAGGAAGTCCTTGTGGATTGTGGTCAAAGTTGCCCAATTAAAACCAAAACTAGGACCGAAAAATAAGTTTCTCTTTGGTCTGACTACTATTTTTTAGCTTTATTATTTTAAGTTTGTCACTTGTTTGGGGATGTGGGTAGAATGTATTATATACTCGTCTCCATTTTGTTTTGTTATCGAAGACTATATAGGTTATTAGCACTAGGTTTTGGCTATGTATTAGAAGTCGGGTAGTATGTGAGCAAAGCGTTGTCTGGTATGTGATTGTCTAAGTATGAATAGGCCACAAACAACCAAACGGCAATTTAAAACTTTTTGATACAAATATACGGCTGTAGTCCCTCTAGCTACTATTCAACGATTATAAAAAGAAAAAACGTCATAGCATGTTGATATGTTGCGCCAACATTTTTTAATCCAGAAGACATGACAACCCAACAAAACATTCCTCGTGATGGTATAACAGTTATTATATTGATCTTGAAAATTTATAAAGATTTCGCTTGTTGAAGGGCAAAATTGGGTTAATCCAACTTCTCAGGAGGTTTTGAAGGAGAGTTGGGAGCCCCCAGATAAAGGATGGATAAAAATGAACTTTGATGGAGCATCAAAGGGCAACCTGTGGCCATCAAGAGTTCAATTTGTGGCATGAAATTTGACTGGTAATATTCTTGTGATTCGGGCAAAGAGATTGGTGGAAGGAACAAATAATGAGGCAGAAATACAGGCGGCCCTCACACCAATCAAGGTGGCTAAATCTCTTAATTTTGATAAACTTCATTTGGAAGGGGACTTGTTGATCATTATCAATGACATAATCAAAGGGGAATCAGGAGTGTCGTATTTGAATAAGTACATCAGAAGGATCAATTATTTAATAGGAGATTTTGACGGCTTTAAAATAACCCATGTCAAGTGAGAAGGGAACAAAGTAGCAGACGCCATCTCTAAAGTTGGAGTAACTTCGAAAAATCAAGGAAGGGGGGAACTTATAGAGGACTTCTGGAACATTAACATGAAGGATTTGGACTTTTTCCAATTGTTGCAAACCAAAAATAGATGTTGAAAGATGATTGGACCTTGGAGACAAAGCCTTACCAGAAGTTAGAAGTAAGTCTTAATTCAATTTAGAAAAACTTGGAGAAGTTTTAAATTTTTAAAATATTATTCTTCTCTCCCTCTTATCCCCACTAGTTGTTGAAGGTAGATTGATGGGATCAATGGACTTAGTTCAGAATACAATGGTACTTATTAAATAGAAGAGTCTAGATCAAGCCATTGAATGGTAGATTGATGGGATCAATGGACTTGGTTCAGAATACAATGGTACTCATTAAATAGAAGAGTCTAGATCAAGCCATTGAATGGCTTGTGTGAAGGACAAATGTAAATCAAGGGGCATTAAGTGGGATTGTATTCTCCCTAGTGTTTCGCGTAGGTCAGAGCTTCAAAATTAGGGGGAGAGATGGAAGCATATTTCTCTCTTCGAATAGTTAGATAGCAAAATTCTTGGGGGATATTACCAGGAAGGGTATGAAGGGCATATTTCAGATCGACAACCCTCAATTCTGGCAAATTATAGAAAAGTTGCTTAGGGAGGAGCTCATGTTAATAGACCATCGCTACCAATCTAATATCGATATATCCTCAATAGTGTTTGTGTGGGCACTGGAACTAGGAAACAAATAGGAGGCTTGATGTACTTGTGTGTTTAGTCAAAATGGACGGTGGGCATGATCCCAATGATTGTTGGGGCAGAATCAGGGGTTGGTTTCAGAGCTAAGGATGGGAATTAACAAAAGGTAGAACGCATGTTGAAGAGATTCAAATCATTCCTCGTTTGGAGTACAACATCCAGCAAAGAAAAGAGGGAGGACTGGTTTCAGAGCTAAGGATGGGAATTAACAAAAGGTAGAAGGCATGTTGAAGAGATTCAAATCATTCCTTGTTTGGAATACAACATCCAGCAAAGAAATGAGGAAGGGCAAAGCTAGGGACGGATGGGAGCTTTTGAAAGAACATTTGCTGCAGTTGGAAACGGAGAAGTAGAAGGAACGCGAAATTAGAGAGGCCAAGAAGGCAGAGATGGACACCAGAGGAGGGGTTTTTATCTCCGAAGATTTCCGGGCTTTCGGTGCTAAGGGCAAGAAGAGGAAAATGTGATTCTAGGTATCAGTATGGCTATGATTTTTGCTATTATAAATGTAATAAGTATAGTGTCTGTAACTGTGTATGCCCAATTTTGTTAATTAAAGGGCATCAATATTTAGTTTTCAGGCCACTATTTAGTAAATGGTGTTTAAACCAATCAGTATGGATTTAGTAGCTGGGGTTTTAGACTTCAGGTGGCTAGGCATGGACAGCAAGGTTTTGTTACGCTATATTATCACTCGATTAAGACTCTTTTTATATAATCAATAACGATTATATTATATCCGATATAAAAAATAATAATTATAAAGATTTGGCTGTATCAAGAGAAACCATCCATAAAGGACAATAATGCATGGCCAGCAATAGAGTCAATTTCCAGAAGTGGGAAGTCGTCAGTTAAAGGAGTTTTCTTAAAGTTTGTAAAATCGGTGCACGTTCTAATATAATTATCTGATTTAGGCAAATAAAACTATGTTTGAAACCCAAGGCGAATGGTCAGTAGGGTGGATAAAGTCAACCTCTAGAAGCTTCTCGGTCTCTTACTTGACCAACAATGCAAAGTTCATTTTTCAAATCGCATGCGTAACGGACTTAGCATCGAGATGCAACACGATATTATGGATAACAATGTGAGAAATAAAACCCGGCAAAATTCAAAAAATTCCCCTAGCAAAGAGTCCACGAATTCATGAAATAGAAGAATTTGAGCAGTGGTATCAAATGGACCAAAAAGAAATGTCACCCGCTGCAAGGCAACATAATACTTAACAGATTGAACGCTTAAACCAAATCAATAATTAAATTACCATATTAATCTCAAAGATCCATCCCAATAGCAATGTGGAAACATTTTCCTTTCATATGTCCAGATGCATGATTTCAAAATTTACAATGGCCAACTCTTGCAAACTAAACATTGTGCAGTGTTTTATTCAGTAACTCAAATCATAAATTCTCGAATAGATTAAATTAGGCATCTTGTTTTGATTCTATGCATTAGCCATGTGAAGTTAAGAATATGGAAATATCATCAATAAGCGTCTACAAACAGATTGAAATTTCAAGATTTCAAGACTCCAGATGCACAGGTGCAAATGCAAAAAGTATTTCTCATTGATGTAGCCTACAAACAATCAGACAACCAACAACAGCCCCTTTAAGCCCACCGAGGGTGTATTTTCTGCACACAACCTTTAGTCCTCCATGTATGAAGTAAATAAAAGATGCAAAACTAATCTTTGATCAACACTGAAATAACAGTAACTTTCAAATGCAGATGCATAAGCTGTGAAACTGATGTTTCAAACACAAGCAAACCAGCAACTACATATTGATAGCAATTATCAGGAGATAATGCTACCTAAGGCCACCTCAATTTTCTGTTAACAAGGTCAAACCAGAAAGAAATTATTTGTGTTTTTGACATAATTTCGAGTCCATTGCACTCAAATGATGTGCACAATATTATACTTCTAAACTCAAAAGATTAGACATGATTCTTGACATAAACTTTTCTTAAAACTGCACTTCACCAAGAAATCATTTAAAACTGAGCAAGCATTTCTACCTTTGTAAAGAGAAATCGTGGCATCATAACAATACAAATCATAAATCCATTGTAAAAGAGAAGTACAAAAGAAGGCGAGAGATTTGATGTAAACTCAAGCTTTGGATCTTTGACAGCAAATCCTGCTGAAAATAATAAAGAACAAATACAGATCTTAATTTTCAAGTTCAACTCCTGTAAGTGAAATCTAGAGAATGTTGAGGATTTATCTTCAAAGAGATGTTTAAACTCATAAAGTCATGCTTGCAATTCAAATCTAGAACAGCGATGCCCATTGCATCTACATAAATAAAAATCTATACACTGCTCCGAGAATAAGCAGCAGACAATGCCCAATTCAACTCCCACGTGCATAGAATAAAACTATTATAGCTTATGAATTCCAGACAACACAAATATTTTTTGAAGGAAATCACTTTATGCAAGTCAAGCATAATAATCCACATGAAAGATGTCTGGAGGCCATTCATGCTTGTATATATACTTCGAACTAGATCAACAATCACAACACCCACCTAACAAAAATCAACTTAAAACTTTTTATTATTTGCCTGCAAAAAGGCCAGTTATCCTGAGCTAAAAAGATAAGAACAATGTAATGAATATCTGAAAATACATGGTAATGATTAAGATACAACAATGTGATGTAAATACCAGACACCCAGCAACATGCTGGGCAAATGGCTGTATCATTATCAAATACATGGTAACAAGAAGGTCCCACGTGCATCCCAAAAAGTAATATATGGGCTCTTGTATCCTGGACTCTAACAAAGTACAGTTTTGATTTGTGTGCAGCTCAGTTAAATATACCTAGTATGTGTCATCCAGCCTATCCCTCCGTCCCCCTCGTTTATCATCTCTTCTTTGATCCACATAGGGTTCTCTGTAGTAATCTTTTGGCACACTTCTAATAGGAGACCTACTTCGGTCCCTTGCATCCCTTCCCCAGCGGCTACGTGGTGGTGGTGAGGGAGGATGCCGATCACTCCTTGTATCCTGTGGACCTCTCTTCTCATGAAACCTGTCATCTCTTTCCCTGTCTCTAGAACCAAGTGGAAACCCCCAATCCACAGGTGGTGCCCTATCAAACTTACCCCTCTCTGGAAATTCATCATGTTCACGGAACTCTGGACGGTCTCGAATGTCCCTTCCAGAACGGAAGTCTGAGAACCTTTCTGCTGGTCTTGGAGGTGCACCTTGGTCAAATTCTCTAGGACCACCTCTGCCCCACCTTACAGGTGGTGGTCCAAATCCATTACCACCTCTTCCCATACCACGGCCCATTGGAGGACCATCCATGAGCGGAGGAGGTAAAGGCCCTTGATAACCTCTAGCGGGACTACCAACTCCAAGACTAAATGGTGACACATCCCTCCGAGGTTTATTGCAATTGTTACAATGAGTTCTCCTTGCAAAGTTGAGATTTCCACAGCTGCAAAATCAAACAGACAAGCAAATTTGCTTTCAAAAACATTGCATACATGAGCTGTAAGATTTATACATGACAGTGCCTTAATGACAAACAAAAACATGAAAAGAATACCCTTTCAATTAGCAAAGAGTGAAATTAAATTGATTCTAGAACATTAAAAAATATCATGCTATCATATATGGTCCTCCAGGGTTAGGAATCTTTGTACTTACGTTGGTTCAGAGCATATCCAATCTCCTTCTCTCGGAGCTACATTTGGATTGTTTCTTCCAGCACTTTCTCCACGAAAGGGCTCAGGACCATCATATCCAGGTCCACTAAATCCTCTTCCAAGGGGAGGCCTGCCTCTTCCCCTACCAAAAGCAGGAGATCGATCTCGAAATCTACCACGACCCCTGCCACCTCTAAAACCTCGACCACGAGAAGGGCCCCTGTGATCAAAATCATGATCAAAGTCACGAACACCATGATCAAAGTCACGAACACCGCGATTGAAGTCACGGCCTCCACGACGGAATTCACGACCACCATGATCAAAGTCACGACCACCACGATCAATACCCCCACGATCAAAATCACGACTGCCACGATCAATACCCCCACGATCGAAGTCACGGCCGTTGCGATCATAGTCATGTCCATATTGCTCTGGCTTCCTTGGACGCATTGGTGAAACGGAACCATTTGGTACCTTATAACCTTTCATGTTATACCCTACAAAAAAGATGAAAAGATTGAGTGGTTAACATAAATCAAACCAAATGCACTAATATACACTAGTAGAAACCCAATCAAGTTTCCAATCAAGGAGAAAACAGCTGGCAGATAAAGGATGAAGATTTAGATCCAGAACAACAACAGTGAAGAATCCCAAGCCACTGTGCATCTTTACAAATTTACTTAAAACAAATATTGTAAAATAACTCCCTACCTGTTCCAGTTCAGTTTCCCTTCCTGAATGCATAGATGATGCATCGTCCTACTCAACCATTTGCACAATTGATAAGATGATCTAGCATTCTTAACCCAGAAACTGTATTCTTACCATCTGGTAGGACTCAAGCCATGCAAATTGCATTCTTACCATCTGGTAGGACTCAAGCCATGCATGCAATCAATAGGCTATTTTGCATTCTCAGAACCGACATTATATCCACTTCTGATTTCTTATTATTTTTTATTCAGGTAGCCACTGCCTTTGATTCCACTAAACCATTTCTCCCATATTTGAAACATAGACGAAACAACAAAGGAAGTGTCAAGTAATCTTAACCACGCTTTTGAATTTCTAAACTTCTAAATTGTCTAATGCCTCAAAGCACAGGGCTTGTCAACCAAATCAAAAATTCAAGCAATGAACCTTCATTTTGTAGTGTTCTTTTGAATGTGTAAATCACAATAACTGAACAGCACTTTATTATAGGAAGCTCTACTTGAGATAAATTTGCATATCCATAAAACCCAGTTTAAGTGCACCAAAATTCACAATAATCAAGCATGCAGTAAGGAAAGCCAGAATTAATCAGATGAGGGGCTATCCTCATCATTCCTGGTGACTCTTCTGTAAAAATTGTATGCCATGAGTAGCAGAGAACTTTGGGAAAGCTTTAGATTCTTAAAAGAGGCCTTAAGTAGTAACAGGAAATAACATAATGCATTGAGGCACTGTCAAAGCCTATTGATATAATTGATATCAACCTCTGATATTTCTTTATGGAATGGTTTTTGTAGTGCACTGGAGCTTTGATGATCAGATTCAATAAAACTGTTCCTATCTTTATTTCTAATAAAACTAAACTCCCCAACCTCCACTACTACACCTCCAATACAACTGAGTAGCACTAAGAGAAACGCACACCATTTTATAAACCAGACATCTGCCATATCATTGCTCCACTGCTACAAGGCGTCTATTACGCAAAACATCAGGAATTGAAGTCCTCCATAGAATCCAGTGTCACTTTAAAACAGCCAAATCATGGCATCTACCAGCTGCTCTAAAGGGTATCACAGCCATAACTGTATCCAGCATTATGCGACTTTGGTATGTAATTATGAAGTTAAAACTTAAAAAGAACTCTACAACTAGTTGTCCCATTTCACTCTGTCCAAATTATTATGAATGATTTACCGAAACAAAGGATGTAATGCTCCAGCAAATAATAAAACAAGGATATATAATGGCCTAGTATATCTCATTCATCCAAGTATCTAATCATCTGATTCACCAGCTTCCTGTGCAACAGGCAAAAAAATATTCACCATTTCCAAAAACCATAACCCATTGAATTCTCCTGTTCCTTTGACAGAATGACACATTAAAATCAAATTTTCAATCCATCTGAAACACACATGTTACCCCAAATCTTAGCACTCAGCACCACCATACAACAACATTATGTGATGCATTCTGTTAATCAGATCAACAGATATTGAAATCACCAGAACATGTCCATATTTCCACTTTGAATTTGTACTACTTCAAAAATCAACCTACATTCAGAATTTTAAAATTCAATACGCTTTCCAACCTTTCAGTTTATAGAAATTTACTCAAGACTTCGGTCTCTTCTATGTAATAGCAATATTTGGGCTTACAACTTCCTGTATGTATGACAACATCTGATCTGAATTGTCATTCCCATCTGCAGAAGTTTACGCTTTATCAGACCAACTGAAATCCCAGAATCACTGGTAAAACATGAGAGTGCCTGCTTCCCATTTTGGGACTTGATTGATTCACTGCAACAACTTTCCTGCATGCATCAATCTCTGACATCGAAATACAACCTAAACTTACTCTTATAAAGGATAAGTTTACAGACCATTTAAGGTATTTGCAGCTCCACAGACACATTATATTGACTACAAAACCATAATTTTGCTAGACAACAAGCTGATCATCTACTATTCTTGTTTTAGAAGACCCTATAGATCATAACTGCATTTTCTGCTAAAAAAACTGCAAAATCATATTGTATTTTTATAAAATTCAAGCTCACAAGCAATTTGATTTTATACTAAAGCCTCTCACCATTTGTTCACATGGCCTAGGCCCTAGACAACCTGCCCCATACTTTGAAATTAAGTACCAAATTCTAAATCACATGATCATCACCTAAACAGTGTTCCAGCAATTTTAATATAAGACAGGCATAAAAACATATAATGCGGTAATAAATAGTTGATGGTCCACTACCATGCAAAAACCTTAATTCTAATTTCTGTACTCCTACCCAGGTACCAATGGGACTCTATAGTCCATTGCTGCAACTAGGATTTCTCTTTCCAAACCTGTCTACAAGCAATTTAGAAAAGTAACAGACGAGCTAATAGGATGCTCTCATGAGAAGGTCTTACATGATAGAATGCTAACACTCAAAATTGAAAGCGAACTCATGCCAGCTACCTCGGCAAACAGAAATCTAAAATATCAAACTACAATACAAAAAACTTTTGTTTATGTGCTGACACTATTTGTTGTCACTCCTCCTTTTTTTCATTTTCTGAAATAAAAATACTTCTTAGAGCTTGTCCTTTCAGCAAAAATTATAAAAACTGCATAAGTTTCGTCTCTTCCTAAAACCACAATTACTTCCTGCAGCTTATCCTTTCAGCAGTAGTCATAAAAACTGAATGAGCATGCTACAAAAACAGTTTAAAAACCAAAAGCTCAAAAGCAATACTACTGAATATCTTCTTGATAGAAGTTGTATTTCTATCATGAGTACATATTGTGTAGAGCATCCTGCATGCAATTTGAGATCCTGACATAATCAGTTGGTACCTCAGCAGTTCCAAAATATTGGACCATTATGATTTCTTGTGGCACATGGTTTATACATATTCCTTCTTGCACCCAAAGCCAACGCCCATAAGTTACAACCACAAAACACAAGAATCCCATGTTTGTTCAATTTCACTTACACTACCTTCTCATTAAAATTGCTCCTCCACCAAATAAATTTTGAAATATAGAAAGCATTTTCTAAAATTTCACTTCAAAGAACTCCATTTTCAAAGATTTCCCATACCATGTCTCCAATGAGGCAGTTGTGAAAAGCTTTTATTCAGATTTCAGTAGCCCAAGAAATTAACTTATAAATAAGTACAGTTTCTGACAATCATCTTAACTCTCAACCTGGCAGCCAGTATGAAATTTTAAATTTTAATATAATCCTGCAATTGATCTTAAAAAAAACCAGTTCCCCGCAGTTGATTAAAGTGATTTTCATACCTATGACAAAATAAAATCTGCCTGTCAAATTAAGAAGCAAATAATAATCATTTTTCAAAAAGTTGAGGCTCATTTTTTTCAATTTTACTGTGATATCAAAACACAGTTATCAAATTTTTCATATAACCAATTTTCCCAGATTCGAAATAATTAAAACCCTTTCACCAAAACATTGAGCTAAAATGTCAGGTTTCTCCAACCTGTCTTTCAAAAACATCATGAATTTAGAAATACTCTTCAAATTTCACAGATGATAGAATTTCCTAACTTTCCCTTATGTTAACTTTCTCTGATTTTAAAATATGCATTGTCTGGAATTGACAAAAACGAATCGCCATGTCCTGAAACTTAATCCAACAAATAACCTTTAGCAAACCTTCAGTCTCCAGAATGTCAAAAAATTGATAAAATTCAAATGGAACTAGAATCAACCCAATTTCTGAAGTTGCAAAATGCCTCATTCAAAGCTATTAAACTAGGAAAGAAGCCCAGGCTCCATTTTTTGAATTTTGGAATAAAAAGCTACAAAAAGCCCTTAGTTATGAAAAAAAAACTCTTCCAACCCCTCCTTTTCTGGCATAAGGAAACTATTAAACCCCCAGTTTTGTAATGTCACAAACCAAACCTCTTAAGAACCCTCAATCTGTCAAACTCTCAGCACATTATCTCTTACAAACTTTCATTTTTGATAGCATAGTAAAATAAAATTATGCAACCCCTTCAACTTCTGGAATTAGGTAAACAGAAAAATTTAAAATCACTCATTCTCTGAAATTCTTCAAATATAGTATTCTCTCCCAACATGGCAACATCACTTTGCATTAGAACTCAAGTTCCAAAATTGAGCTGTGCTTTGAAAATCACTAATAGAACTCTTTAAAACCCCTCAATTTTTTTAATTTGGCTGCTTAACACCTCTAACAAACCCCTGTTCCATTTAATTTGCCAAATCAATTATTTCAAAAATAATTCTTGGAACTCTCATTTTATCAAATCAAATTATAAGAAAAATAGGACTCGCAGATGCCTATCTTTTTAACATTTAGCAGCACTTATATTCTCAATTCCCAAAAGAGCAAACCAACTCCTAAAAATTGGCCCCAAGGTGTATTTTGGTAAAAAAATATCCAACAAACCTTCATTTTCTGAAACTGTTAATATGTGACACACTATAGAGCATTCCGACAAGTGTCATTGCAAAGAATAGAACCTGTGACTGGAATCAGCCCCATGCCATATTTTCGCAAACAATGCCCATATAACCCATATGGCCTGCAAATAATTGAAATTTAACAACCACTCTCACTTGTAAGCCCTTAATTTTGGAAACTACTCAAAAAAACCTTTAAAACTCATATTTTCTATGATTCAGCAAAAATATTCAAACATATCCAATTTCAGCAACATCTTCCAATCTATTTAAACCCAAGTCTTGAAATTGGCACCACCCTTTGGAATTTCACTCTAACAAACTCTCATCTTGTCAAAAAAAATCGCAAATATATATTCTTTACGCAATAGATCATCCTCCACTACATATTGTTCAATATCATTTTCTTGATCTGTGGTTCTCAGTCCTTCACTCACCCATCTCTCAGAAAAAGATGTTCATTCAATGTCCAATCCCTTCTGAATTTGAATGGCCCACTTGCCACTCTCTATGTGCAATGATGATCCCTTCAACCATAAAATATCATCAGTCACACCACCTATTCGTCAGCCTCATTGTCTCAAACTTACAACAATGCGGGCTTTTTTAAATCGTGTGTGCCCCTTGTACTCTCAATTTAGCCCAAAACAAAGCCCGCATTTTACGGAACTTATCAAATAAGAACCTTCCTTTATAATTTTTCAGAACTTAAAAAATACACCTTCCTTTAAGCAATTGTAGATTCCACAGTACAAGTTTCTAGATATAATTTTTCAATTATAAATGAAAAGCAGCATTTTATACTTGGGTTTTTTTTCACTAGCCCACTTTTCATCGTAGCTTTTTCACTTGCTACTGGTTCTTGTGAGTTTAACTGACCAACCTGCAACTCATCATGCCAGGTGACATGCACCAACCAATTGTGCCTACAGTCAGAGTGTGGAATACCCAAGAAAAACCCATTGCAAGCCCTTATTTTTTAACATGAACTACTGTAAACCCTTAAATTGATCATAGAGAGCCTATTGCAAACTCTTAATTCTGAGCGTAAGCACTTAGAATGGCCAAAAAAGCTCTTGCAAACCCCCTTGAGTTCGTTGAACAAAATCTTTTCCAGCCACTTAGTTGATCAAAAAGTACTCCTTGCAAACCGTCTGTGAAATTGAAATATCTTCAAATCCTTACCACGCCAAGCAATAGCCCTTTGAACAAAAGACAAATATCTTACAAGCCTTTAGCTTGCCGAACAAAACCCCCTGCAAACCCTTTGAGTAGTAAACAAAATGTCTTCCGACCCTTACTTTGCCAACCGTCTAGACTCCTTGCAAATGCCTTGTTTACAAAACCAAATCCCTTTCAAACCTTTAGTTTGGCAAACAGCAGCTCTTGCAAATCCTTCAAGTACTAAAATAAATTTCTTACGAACACTTGGTTTGTCCAACAGCACCCCTTGCAAACCACCCTTTTGAGAAGAAAAACAAACCTCGTGCAAAACACTTTGTTTGGCAAACAAAAACTCTGCAAACTCCCCCAAAAACCCCTTTCAAACCCTTGTTTATAGTAGTCAGTATCTCGGAAACCCTCGTTTTACCCATCGAAGCCTCCTGGTAACCATTGTTCTACCCAACCAAAACCTCTTGCAAACCCTAGTTTGTGAATATGGACACAGCTCTGATTCTGTAGTACAAGTCGCCATTTCATTAAAAAAACGATGTAAAATTCCAGAGCAGTAATAAAAAGCAAAAAACCCCATTTTTCCATCTGTCAACTGAAGAACAATCCATGAGAAAAATCGATACTGAAATCTTGGCTAATTACCCATCCACAAAGTGAAGAATAACCCAAAGGCTAAATTTCCAATCCATTAACTGAAGAAAGTAATGCATAAATGAACTGAACCTGAAGCCGAAGATGGTGTAGAGAGAAATCTGTCTCTGTCTCTATCTCTATCTCTATCCCTGTCTCTTTCTCTCTCTCTGTCTGAACGATGGTGATCGAAATGGCGAGGCTCGTCACGCCTGATCTCGCCAGGCTCATAGTCGTTGCCACCGCCACCGCCACCGCCACCGCCACTGTTAGACGGCCTCACAACCAAGCTGCTCACACTCCCGTAGACTTGATCTCGCGACCCCATTGTTCTCTCACACTACCGCAGACTTGATCCAGGTTTTCGTAGTCCGGAAAGAAAATCTAGAACGTTAACTCTCAAAACTACGGGTAAAATTAGGTACTTGGAGAGTTGAGCCCTAATTTTAAGCTACGACAAATTTAAGTTCGCACACATGGATTCAATCTTTATTTGGTTGATCTCTTCGGAAATACGGGGCAATGTTTGTACACTTCCACATTTTGTGGTGCATCTTAACATCTTATAAGTTTATCATGCTTTTAGATGGCACGTATTCAACAAAATTTTAGGTTTAATGAATGAATGAAGGATTTCAATAATGTCTATGAGGCCAAAGCAGAACCTGTTGACAACCAGCGTAATCTAGCTATGATCCTTTGACTATTTTTTCTCTTCTTCGGTGCATTTTGATGATCAAGTTTGCGGTCTTGTACAGCTGCTTTTCTTCGAAGAGGTGGCTCATACTGTTGTTGTCTAACATCTCTGAGTACCTGGATCTGATGTCACTATATGTCGGGCATTCCATGACAAAGTGATGTTATGTTTCAATGGCTGCTGTGTCACAGAATAAGCAGGTCCTATTTTCTCATTCCTCTTTTGGCACTTTCCATCTACCCGTCTCGCATCTCAACTGGTGAGAGCTAGTTCTAAGCTGGGCTATAAGCATTTTGGCTTTCCCCTTAATAGTTGCTCCTAAATATGCTTTTTCCTCGTGGCAAGTGTTGGGGTTAAATTCCTTAACATAGTACGATTTTTTCCTCCCCATGTGCCTTATCCACATGATGTTACGAAATCTTTCGCGAACAAACTTCTTAATTTCTTCAGTACTATCCGTGCAGCTATAGATGTTGATGTCCTACTTTTGCATCCATTTGTTGTTTTGCTTCATCCATGTGTCTTTTCTCCTTTCAAGCTTTTCTTCAGTGACTAGCCTGGGCCAGCAATGGCTTCCCGTATTTTGGGTTTTCTTTAAGTCGCATATCAGTCGGACCATTGCAACAGCTTCTAAGGAAAAGGTACCCACTTTTGCCAATAAGATCTCATAAGGCACTGTGGTTTTAATTTTAAGGTTGTTGATGATAAGGTGTTTATGTATTTTTTCTACCTATTTCCATTTTTGTTTCCATTATCGGTCGGGTTTGCTTTTTATTTTCACAGTTTTTAATTACATCGATAGGTGATTGGCATTTAGTGTGAGCTTCTATGTCGTGAAAGTTTTAGCCTCCTAGCGTGTTTGCTTGGCCAACACTTGTCGACGGTTCGGCACATGTTGACAGCAACCTTGGCCTTTTGATAGAAAACATGGCATTTTGACGTGGACGCGGCTAAGCTCCCTACAAAATGTATCATTAACCAAATTTCAAAAATCAGAAAACCTAAAAGATTTTCGCGAAATTTTCAACATTTGTTATTCATGATCTGCATATTTTGTGGTCGAAAACCACAAAAAAATACTGTGTTTTCACAAATTTGAAAGAAAAAAAAAATTGACCTTTTTTTTTGTCTTTGGTGCGTTTTGTCTAGAGCTTAGCCCGTCCCTTTTGACATGGTGTTCTTACGTTGATGGCTCTATGGGGAATTTACTATTAATTAATATATTTCCATGTGGGTTGGTGGCGTGTTTTTGGGTATTCATCGTTGAAATATTTTGCATTCGCTATGAGTTTTATTGTGTGTTGGCTTGGGTTTGTAGAGTCTCGTTCAATTTTTGTCTTGTTCTCGTTTGGGTAGCCTCTACAGACAACGTTGTTTGTTGGTGATTGTGGTTGTTGAAGGAAGTAGTGGTGGTTGTGGCTTGCAGAGCATATATTTTTTGTTGTGGTGGCTAGGGTTTGGACAAGGAGTGTTGGCTCTTTTGTGTGGGTCTCTTAGAGAGGCTTCCAGGGTCTATATTTGTTGCTCTCGTTGTTTGTTGCTTCGTTTTGTGGTTTTCATTTGTTGTTGCACAAAATAACTTTTCTTTTGTTGTCCGTAGGGTTCGCAGAGGGCATTGTTTCTGTTGGGGTCCCTTGCAGAGGTTCATTTTATCGACAGAGGTCACTGTTTCTTCTCCAGGTTAGAAATTTCCTATTTGTGTTGTGAAAATAGTTATTTCTATTGGGTTTGAATTTGTTGTGGCGGTTAGGGTTTACACATAATATTGTGTGTTTTGAACTCTTTCGCATTTGCTATGAGTTTCGTTGTACGTTAGCTTGGGTTTGTAGAGTCTCGTTCAATTTTTTGTCTTGGTACTTATTTGGGTGGCCTCTACAAACAACGTTGTTTGTTGGTGACGGTAGTCATTGAAGAAAGTGGCGGTAGTTGTGGCTTGAAGAGTATACATTTTTTATTGTGATGGTTAGGGTTTAGGCACAGAGTGTTGGCTCTTTTGTGTGGGTTTCTTGGAGAGGCTTTCAAGATTTGTATTTGTTGCTCTTATTGTTTGCTACTTCAGTTTGTGGTTTTCATTTTTTGTTGCACAAAATAAATTTTCTTTTGTCATGTGTAGGGCTTGCAGAGGGCATTGTTTATGTTAGGCTCCTTGCAGAGGTTCATTTTACCAACAAAGGTCGTTGTTTCTTCTCCAAGTTGGAACTTTCTTATTTGTGTTATGAAAATAGTTATTTTCTATTGGGTTGGATTTGTTGTGGTAGATAGAGTTTACACAGAATATTGTGCGCTTGTTGTTTCATTATGGTGGTTATGGTTTACACAAAATATTATTTCTTTGGTGCTTCTTTGTAAACACTAGTGACCACAACAAATGTAAACCTTGTATTGTTTATCAGTAATATTATTTGTTTGGTGCTTCTTTGTAAACCCTAACAACCACAACAAATGCAAACCGTGTATTGTTTGTTGGTAACATTGATAATAGTTGACGGAAAATTAAAGAAATGTAAATTTGAATAGTAAAAAAATTATTTGAAATGGTCGTGACAAGTAGGAGATATTTTCCACAGCCAATCAAATTGTGATATTGCTATTAGGATTTCACTATGTAGTTTTTTTTTAGTCAAACTTGTTGCTCATGTTTCACGAGTAGTGGCTCACACGAACCCAGCTCTCATTAGAATTAATAGAACACTTAACACTCATTGCATCTAGGTAATGCTCATAGAGGTGAAGCACCAGGACTTCCTAGGAGGTCACCCTTCCTAGTACTACTCTAGCTCAAGCGCACTTAACTACAAAGTTTCCTCCGTGGTTAAACTCACTTTGTTTGCAACCTCATTTGCAAAACCTTCAGCTAGTATTGTGCCTTGTGAACCACATTAGAAATCCCCTTAAGCTCATCAATTGATATATAGGAGATATTTTCCGCAGCAAGTTAAATTGTGATATTGCTATTAGGATTTAACTGTGTAGATTTTTTTTGAGTCAAACTCATTGACCCATGTTTCATGAGTAGTGGTTCACACGAACCCATCTCTCATAAGAATGAATGGAACAATTAACACTTGTTGCATCTAGGTGATGCTTACAAAGGCAAAGCACCAGGACTTTCCGAGAGGTCACCCATCCCAGTACACATTTGTACATGTGTCTAAAAATCTCTTTTTGGATTCGCGCATGGAAATATATATAAAACTCAGTATTGAAAATGTGTGTCAAGTGAAATGATAGGCAACTTCATGTCTTTATATGTGCATAGGTACATATGTAGAAGTTTGATTATGGTGACATAAATATGGAGGCGCATGTTGCTTCTTTGTGGGATCCATAAGTAACAAATATGAAAAGTTGACACTCCCCTTTGCCCAATTTCCTCTGTCACTAAAAACAACCTCTACAACAGACTCGTGAAGAAATTATATCCTTTGTAAATCTTAGTCACGACACAACAAAACTCATAGCAAATACATAATAAAATTATCTCTCTCTCTCTCTCTCTCTCTCTCTCTCTCTCTCTCTCTCTATATATATATATATATATATATATATATATTT
>MU228248.1:151842-168804 GCA_018584345.1 Thuja plicata | reverse complement strand
AGCCTGCGATATTGAACTTTTGAACCTCTGAACTTTGCTTATAAACTCATCAAACCCTATGAGACTGTTTGTACCAATCAAAGTTGTAACTGAACCAAACTCACTTGTGAGGATGAACCTTGAATCTGAACTTGAATCAATGAAACTTTGTACTGAACCTACAAACTTGTTGAACCTGAGGAACCATTGCATGAGTTGAACTTCTAATTGATCACAACCATAAGCTTTGAATCTCTAAGCTCAAACTTAGAGCCGCTGAACCTCTGACCTAAACCAAATAATATTTAAAAGCAATGAAACTCTCTGAGTGTTTACTTACCTCTGAACCATTAAAACCTACTTCAACATATTGAACCACTTGGAACTGCTTTGAACTTACTTCAAAGAGGTTCAAGACCCTAAACTGAAAGTTTTGTTACCGGGGTCTATATGGGTACCAACAAAGTTGATTGTCACTATGTTGTCAGAACAGAAACTGTTTCGGACATGGAACCCCTGTACCTATGTCCTCCAGATGTGAAAAATGTAGATCATCAAGACAATGTCAACCCAAGTCAGCCTTGTCCTTGAAGCACAAAAGTTGTTGAAATCTGTAGCAGACCTGTCATAGGTTTTGTAGCTCTGAAGATTTGGATCTGAAACTCCATCACCTATTCCTACACACAGAAAAGAAGGGGAAATTATTGTGGGGAGGGGCTTTCCTTGGTCAAGCCCCTGTATAGGAATTAACCTTGAAATTAAATAGATGAACTTGAAAAAATGTTGACATGTAGCATAGATTAGATCTAAACAATGGAATATAGCATACCATGTAGATGCAATTGCCTCTAAATACGTGATCAATAATGTTGATGCAATAGCTTTGACTCAACACAAAAACCAAAAGGAAATCACGAAAGACAAAAATCTCATGTAGTAGATGTTGTAATTCACCTTAATGTTGAAGAAGAAGGAGGAGGAGGGGGAGAAGAAGGAGGAGGAGGAGGAGGAGGAAGAGGAAGTGGAATAGGAAGAATCATGGCAACTTTTGAGATATAAAATGCATGTAAGAAGAACTAAGAGGGAAATGAATTATGAATAGAGGGAAATGAGAAAATGTGTATATAAGTTGGAGCTAACATCGAGTTTGAAGGAGGAGGAGGACCTATATCTAAATTAGTTATGCATTTAAGTGAATTATAAGGTCATACCATAATGAACACACTAAAATAGGCTAAAAATAGTCCCAAAACGAGCACAAATTAAGTGCTTACTTTTTAGGATGGTACATTTATCCCCCACTTTAGTGGGAGTACGAGACAAGCTCATGCTCATAGTAAAGGAGAAGAAAGAATAAAGACAAGAGAGGAATGATAGGTGGATTGCAAGAGCAAAGACAAAAGACACTAAAAGGGTTAGCACTAAAAAAAGCTTTAAATCAACTAGTGAAAGATACCTCGATCGAAAATGTCCCACCCACTAATATCATGTATGGAAAGCTATTGCAAGAGCGCAAATGATCACATAGGAAGAACAAGAGCATCACCAAAGACTATACAAACTCCATGGTCTAACCTACTAGCATAACTATGAGAGAGAGAGTCTATCAAAATGTATTATGCTTGTCAACTCTTACCTTTTTGCGCACAAAGAGGCTTTGTTTTGTGTACGGAGCGGCTCGAAATGTCTTGCGCACATGGAGACTTTGTTTTGTGCATGGAGCGACTTGAAATGGCTTGTGCACAAAGTGTCTTTGTTTGCACACAATGTGGCTTTGGGGGGATCAATCTTTATGGAAACCATCATCTCTATATGGATTAGTCTTATGGAAATTTCGTGTGAATCCATGTCCAGGGATTAGTATTGAAAATTCTGTATGAATCCTTGTTTGGGGATTAGCCTTAGAAATTATGTATGAATCCATGACTAAGGATTAGTCTTTATAGAAAAGTCCATGTGAATTTGTGTTTTGTGATTGGTTTATAGATCAAAGAACAAAAACTACATATAATGTACAAGGAAGGTTGTGTGTATGCCCCCTCATTATGATGTCAATGTAAGCTACAACACAAGGAAAAGCAACAAGGATACCTACTTCCAATCAAAAAGAAGGTATCCTTAAAACAATAATCTATGTCATGAACTTAGCCAAGAGCGTAGACTCTTATGGGCTAAGAAAATAGATAATCGTGAAATGACATTCCCGCTTGTGGGAAGAGACCCTTGAAAGGAATGCATATTGTCTACAAGACATCTACCTTCAAGGGGAGTTCTTGGACAAAGATAGTAGCTTGAAGACAAAGAGGGAGAGAAGAGCAAGAATGTCTCTATTTAGCCCCCTGTCGCTAGGTGAAATAGGGATCCTTAATGAAGGATGACAAACTTTAGAATGCACAGTAAGGGAAGATATTTATAATGAACACAGTTTCACAAATAAATAATAAGTTGTGATCAAGGATGCACACTTCTTGTATAACAGAGAATCCCAACCAAAACAACAATTCTTTATAAGAAAATAATGTTTCATGATAAACAAATACCATTGTACTAAGGAAAATAGATCCTTAGAGAAGAGAGAAAAGAATGTATAAGCAATCTCCCCCCCACCAAATATGAAGGCAAGACAAAATATACAATACACCCTTAATGGGAGCTAGTTCATAATAGATATGCAATTCCAAGTAAATGGACATATTATGCTAGAAAATATATCACATGTAAACTAAGAAAACCATCAAGAAAATAAATGAAATGATGAGGATGATTATTAAAATGACAGACATGTCTGTGAGGCGTGAAAAGGAAAATATATTAGTATCTTGCATGAAACAAAGGATCTCATGCCAAAAAGAATGTACCATCATAAAATAATTGAAAATCCATAGAGATGAAATAAATAAGAAGAAGGATGCCACCTTATGTCTACTTAGTATTCAACCCAATTATACAAGATATGCACTTCCAAGTAACTTCCAAGTAAGGAAGAAAGTGTAAGGAGGATACTAATCTCATTGAGGAGAGAGATCCTAAACAAAAATACCATACACGGGAGGACATCATAGTATAAAAGATACGAACACAAAGAGATATTGGATCCCACAAAAGGAGAGAAGGAGAGATATCCAATATATCACCTAAGTGATAAATCCTTAATAATATATACCTTCAACCAAGCATAATATTGAAACTCAGGATGAGAATCCTTGTGTAAAACAATAAATCCTTGCAAGAAAGTATGTGATACTATAAAAGAGGCAAGATCGCCATGAACATTGGACGTAAGAAAAAGTAAGAGGAAGAAGAAGGAAATACACATTTAAGGTAAGACCCTTACAATGTTAAATCATGTCACAATCTACCATTCAAAGTGAGTGTGAAACATTTGCATCATAATTTATTACTATAAAGGATTTTAAATGTTACTGTTCTCCTTGCACTATTGGGAATTTCATAGTGGAGTTGAAATTGTATTTTCCAAATAATTGTAGGCATAACCATGGTCGAGGTGGAAGGGAGATTGGTTTCCTTAGTGAGCATGTTTTGGAGGTTGGATTGTAGTTGTAGAGACCAAAATTGAGCACCTTCTACTACCAAATGTCTCAAACAATTGAGAAAGAACAAGAAGGAAAGGACCCAAAGTTTAAGATTTTGGAAACAAGGAAAATGCATTGAATGAAAGAATGCTTGCGATTTTTTTAGAATGACATAGATGAAATGGAAAGGGACATGGAATTGATATCACTATAAGCTCGAGTGTCAAGTGAATGTCGTTGAAAAAATAGTGTAGGGTGATGATGGGTTATAAATGACTGCAAGTTGGATTAGTGGGTGACAGAGTTGTGACATATGATGTAGACACAAGGTCCACTATGAATGTTATGCCACATACCTTATGGGGGTAAGCCCAGGCACATATCAGTCACCACACAAAATTGTCAAATATTTGACACCTCCGATGAATCATTGTTTTACATGTGGCATATAGCAATATAATTAAATTCAGGAAATTTATTAATTACAAATTACATTTCCTATGTAATTTCATTTGTTGACACCTTGGCCAAATCATCATTTTAGAGGTGATAGATTGAATCCACATAGGATACATTAAATAAGTGACACAAATTGAACATAGTTGGAAACAAAAAACATGTTGTTGCCATATATTCATAGCATATAATTGTCATCCATGTCATACACAACAAACCAAAATAAAATTAAAACAAGGATACCTCCATGGATTGTTGATTGATAATTGAATGATTGATCTGTCGTAACCTTGGATAAACTATGTAGAAAGAGAATGGGGAGGTGGTTTAGGTTTGCATGAGGTTTCCATGGGAGCCATGTTCTCAACCCTCGATAGTGATTGTGGAGTGGTAGTAACTTGACCTGTAATTGGGGACAAAAATCAAGCGTTGGTTACATCAATTGACACCCCTCCAACACAAATCATTAGATGTCATAACTGAGGGATGTGATATACATCCCAACTATCTATAGGACATGGAAATTTAAATGTACTATAAAATTTAGGGATGCTTATGTGCAACCTATATCACAATATTCATTTGATTTTGGGCAAGGATTAAGAGTGCTTAACTACCTTTTTCATGCCAAACCCCTCGATCTATCCTTGATATTATTTTCCTCTATCTCTTGTTCCTTCAGTTCATTCTCTTTCTTTTTTCCCTCTTTATGCTTCCACTATTGTTCTCTTGGCTTATCCTTTTCTTTTTGTAGTTTATGCGAGTTATGTGATGGAAAATTTAGTAAATCAATACCAAACATCCTTACCTCTTAGATGGCTGTGAGTGCAACATAACTGCCTTGGGAATTTAAAATGAGTAACTTCTTTTGTTGGGTGAAATGTCACCTAGAACCTATCATGCAAAGTGGTACAACCAATTCATAAAGAGTTCATTATTCATCCACTCATACGATTGGATTACCATGCAAGAACTTATTTTGCAGTGGTGAATTTTTTTTTTTAATTGTTTCTTGCCCTTAAACAAAATGAAGCTTAGAATTCTTTTCTCATAAGCATTAATACAACATAAAATGGTAATCCATTATTAACTCTTAGTAATTATGTAAGAGATTCTCCTACTTACTCTTCTAGTTAGCACCCTTATCCTCCCATTTCTACTTGTCTAATACTAGTTTCATCATAATTCCATGTGTGATGAGGATCATATAGAATTGTAGAATATGATTTTTGTTAGAATAATAGAGAGGGGGGGGGGGGGGGGGGGANGGGGGTGAATCAGTTAGAATTAGTCTCCTAAAAAAATATCCTACAGTCCCAAATTTCTCCATATGTATACCAAAACAAATTAAATATATAATTCAACTCGGTGAAAATGTATTATGTAATCTTAAACTTTCATCAATAGTGTTTACTGAATATTAGTAAATTAATATTGTGATTACCGATCTAGATCAATATAGTAAAGTGTAAAGTAAAATAACAATCCACAACATTCATGCACATTGACACATAGATTTTTAACATGGAAACCCTGCTAAGGGAAAAACCACCTAGGACCGGTAACCCAAAATATTTTCACTCTTCTGAAGTGAGCTCGATGAAGAGCCAACCGTGTAAAAGGTTAAAAAGCACACTGTTAAATATGACCTTGTTAGAGGATTTAAAACTAACAGTTCTCTCTTGACCATGCATTCACTATGGGGTCAACAAGAAAACACTCAACATTCTCTGAATGTTATAATAACTTAACTTCATTGTCCTACTCAGTTAAGAGATTTTGTCTGTAACAATGGTTAAATTGATACAGTAATGATCTGATTCAAATACAACTATGATTTATAGATATTTAGATCCATGCTAAGTACATAATACCTCCAATCAAATTTTTCACTTCATTTCATCTCATACTTCATACTTTTTCTGCTTGGTAATGCTCTTTCCTCTGTTTGCTCGGCGATGTCTGCAGAATAACGCTCGGTTCTGTCTTTAACCAGTTTGATTAGTCATGCATAAAATTTGCGTGTGTGCATCATGGGTGATTCAAAATGAATCTCTTATCTCTTATATAGACATCATAGGTTATTTAATTTCCATCATTCAGATCTTGTCACTTAATCTCTATCGTTCATTTCCCGCTTGATCCATCCTCGACAATTGTGTTAAAAACACGTTTCAATCTTTGTCGTCTAATCTTCCTTGAATTTTAATAATCGTTTGATCAAATAACAAACTTTATCATTTACCTCGAAATCATCAATTTCCATCTCAGCATCCAAGTCAGCCTCGATTTGATTAAATTGCTTATATCAATAGTTGTGTCGGCAATCCCTTGTTCGGTTATCACTGTGCTCAGTATACACTGTATTTTACTTGGTTTACACTGTCTCTCGGTCTATACATAACTCTTCATTTACCGACCACATAAATATTGTTTATTCCAGATCTTCAAATCATAACAAATATTTTCCACCATAATAATACTCAAATAAGTTGACATCAACGACAATACATTAACTGACAATGTTTATCATCACTTCTGCAACTCGGTTGAATATCAAAAAATGACTTCAAACATACAATAAGTTGTGGTTCATCAATCTCTCCCTTTGGCATTGATAGCAACACAATATGAAATATGCAATATAAAATGCCATACAACAAATACCAAACTTCTGTTCTACAACTGCAATAATTTTGTAGCTCTCCTTGGCTTGAATATAAACTGTGTTAGTATAAAAACTCACCATGCAGACTATCCCTACAGTTTTGACTTTTCAACTCTTGAATCTCTTTGTAGATTAGATATGTCTCTCCCGTTCTCTTTTCTTCCTTTGGTGGATAGATATTCCATTGATCATTTCTCTCTCATTAGATATTTTATAAATTCTCTCTCCCTTTAACAACAATGCCAAAAAGAAATATGCAGCTCTTCAGTGGTCAAATAAAAATATCTCTGATTTTCGGTGCAGTGGGTACCTTTCAGTGTACTGATATCTCTGTGTCGGTCCAGTTCATCTTTGCATCAACATGATTGATATTCTAATTTCATGTAGGTTGATAGAACCTCCCACTCAGCCTAGTTACCAATAAACAAGGGATGAACCCCTAGTCTACCTCTCAAGTACTCAAATGTATCCTTTAATAAGGGTTTTGTGAATATGTCTGCAAGTTATTCTTTTGATTGTACATATTCCAGTATTACTTGTTTGTCTTGTACTTGTTCCCTCGAGTAGTGATATTTTATAGATACGTGCTTTGTCTTTGCATGTATCATATGATTCTTTAAAATATTTATAGCACTTGTATTATCATAGTAAACCATCACTAGCTCAGTGATCTCTTCATTCATTCCTTTCAACAGTTGTTTTATCCATGCCATGTTAGAACAATTTGCAGCAACAACAGCATACTCTACTTCTGCAGTTGACTAAGATATGCATCCTTACTTCTTGCTTATCCAAGTAACTAATATTTCTCCAATAAAGAATGCTCCACTAGTAGTGCTCTTTCTATCGTCTATGTTCATAGCCCAATCATCATCAGTATAAAGTTTCAATTCAAACTTTCCTTCTCTTCTATACCATAGTCCATAATCCTCAATATTCTTCAAATATCTAAAAATTATTTTTACAACAATCATATGTGATTCTCTGGGGTTAGCAGAAAATCTTGCAACTATTCCAACTGCATGTGGTATGTCAGGTCTTGTGTGTACAAGATACATCAATTTACCAATCATAGATTTGTACAAAGTTTGGTTTACCTCAGGTGTTTTGTCTTCTTTTGTCAGTTTGCATCTTGTCACCATAGGTGTTACAACTAGTTTTGATTCCTCCATTTTGAATGTCTTTAGAACTTCTTTGATGTATTTTGATTGAGTAATGTAGATACCTGCAGTCTGTTGTAAAATTTGCAATCCTAGAAAAAAATTGATCTCACCAAACATTGACATTTCAAATTCTTTCCTCATTTCATCAGAAAATGAAGTGCATAATTTATCATTACCCCCAAATATAACATCATCAACAGATATTTCAACAATAAGTGTCTTATCATCATTTCCTCATTTTTAAATACAAGTTGTTGTTGTCATTTGTTCTAATAAATCCAATACTTATAAGATAAGAATGAAAAATTTCATACCATGCTCTTGGTGCTTGTTTCAGTCCATATAAAGCTTTGTGTAACTTACATACCATGTGTGTCTGATCAGGATCAACAAATCCTTCAGGTTGTTAAATGTATACCTCTTCTTCCAATATTTCATTAAAAAATGCAGACTTCACATCCATCTGATATGTAGTGTATGCAAGTATTATTCTTACTCCAAGTCTAGCAACGGGGGCAAAAGTTTTCCATAGTCAATTCCTTCTTCTTGTGCATACCCTTTGCAAACTAATCTTGCTTTATTTATGGTTACATTCTCATCTTCATTTATTTTGTTTCTGAAAATCCATTTCGTGCCAATGACATTTTTATCACTCGGTGTCGGTACTAATGTCCATGTTTTTTTTTTTTTTTGTATCTTATCAATTTCCTCATTCATAGCATTAATCCATTCTTCATTTTCTAAAGTATCTCTAACATTCTTAGGCTCAAATTCACAAATTAAACAATTGTCATCTCTGAACTTATTTCTTGTCATCACGCCTGCTCTTTTATCTCCAATAATATGATCTTGTGGATGATGTCTTTTCACATATTTACCAAGTACAGATTCAATTCTTGGTTCTTCATTATCTTCTTCTATATGTTCAATGTCTCCTGGTTCATGATCTTCTGTTTCAACTTTTTCCTGATTCTCGATCTATGCTACCTGTTGCCCGGTGACATTAACCTGTTGCACGGTAGCATTACCCTATTGTACGATAACACTAGGCATCTACGTTGGTATAGTATCAGGTTCTTCCTAGTAAATAAACTTATTGTAATCTTCAGGTTCTTTCACGTCGTCCTCATCATTTAGCTCAACAAATTCATCAACTTTCACATTTGTACTCTCAATGATTTTGTTAGATGTCTTGTTCAAACATTTGTAAGCTTTACTCTTAGTAGAATATCCAAGAAATATTCCTTCATCATTTTTCAAATCAAATTTGCCATTTCGATCACCTTTCAGAATATAACACTGACAACCAAATATTCTAAAATAACTTACATTCGGTGTATACCCATACCATAGTTCATAAGGTGTTTTGTTTGAATATTTATTTAGTTGTACTCGGTTCAGTGTGTAAACAACTATGTTGGTTGCTTCTCTCCAATATGTTTGTGCAACTCCTTTCTCTATCATCAATGTTCTGGCACAATCAATAATTGATCTATTCCTTCTTTTAGGAATCTCGTTCTGCTATGGTGTCCTCGATCAGAAACATGTCTCTTAATTCCATACTCATTACAAAATTTTGTGAACTCATAAGAAATAAATTCACCTCCTCTATCATATCTCAAACACTTCAGATCTCTAACAGTTTTTTTTTCCACTTTTTCTTTGTACCACTTAAACATCTTAAATGCTTCAAATTTTTCATTTAGGAACATGATAGTCATCCTCCTAGAGTAGTCATAAACAAATAAAATAAAATATATGTCCCCATAATAGCTCTATGTTCTCATTGGTCCACATAGGTCTGTATGAACTAACTCCAAAATATCATTAGATGAAAAATTCTTGCTCTTGAAACTAGATTTTAACATCTTACCCATTTGAAAATTTTTGCACATTACATGGTCTTGTTTAGTTGAGCTCAGTAAGCCTCTAACTTTTCTTTTTCTACTAATCTTAACGATGTTGTCAAAATTTACATGACAAAGATTTTTATGCCATAACCATATATCTTCATTCTTTGCCAATAAACAAGTAGTTTCAATTGTGTCATGATAGAATAGGTTACCTTTAGGTTGCTCACCAGTGCCGATCAATTTTCCTTTTGCATCATAGATTCTTGCTTTTCTATTCTCAAATGCAACTCGGTGACTTGTGTTATTCAACCGTGAAACACTCAACATATTTTAGTCAAGTCCTTTTACCCAAAAAGAATTTTCACATTTGATTTGATTGTTCAACATAATAGTACCTATTCCTTTTACTTGTCAAGGTGTGTCATTTCCCATTCTTATTGATCCTCCATCATAATGTTCAAGAAATTTAAATTTTCCTTTATCACCAGTCATGTGATGTGTACAACCACTATCAATAACCCAAATATCTTGTTTACTAACTTTACAGATAAGGGTTGTTTCTACATACCTTTCATCTTCATCTGAATCATCTTTCAAGACTACAAACATTGTCTCAATATCCTCATCACTGTTAGAACTACTATCATTAACTTTATCTTCAGCAATGTAACAAGATTTCTTACGTTTATATTTATAGTCTCGGTTATCTCTTCTGTCATACTGTCAATTGCTTCTGTAATCTCAGTCATCCTTTCTATCATTAGATCTATCGTTGCTATCATCATTCTTTTTGTTAGGGCATCTCGCAGCAAAATGGCCAATCTCTTTATAGTTAAAGCATATCAAAGGTTACCTTTATATCTTCCTTTACCTCTATGCAATCTTCTAAATATTAAAGCCTCAAGTTCATCAAGTTCCTTTTTATCACTATCACTGTCACTGTTATTTCTGATTATGTGTTTGCTACTAGATTTACCAATTTTCAAAGTAGACATAAATACAGGCTCCATGGATGGTACAATACTATTGTCAAAGTTATTTAGCTCAAAATAAATCAATCTTCCAACAAGACTATCAACAATAATGTTATTTTCAGGTGCAACTCTCATTTCATGTATTGCAGAGACTCTTATAGAATAAATGGGAAATAGAGTTCTAAGAATCTTACTCATAATAGTGTCTTCATCAATGGTTCCACCAGATCCTCGAATAGCATTCACAACTTCTTTAAGTCGGGTACTGTACTGTGATATGTTCTCTCCTTCCTTCATTCTCATATCATCAAGATTTCCATGAAGACTTTCACCTTTGGCTCTTAGTACATTTGCATCTCCTCCATAAACTAGTGTAAGTTGGTCCCACATCTTCTTGCCATTTGTACATGTCTCGATGTCCTGAAATTTTGCATCTGTAAGTGAAGAATAAATCTCCACCATTATAAGGTTATGTTCATGTTTCTCTTTCATCTGATTTACTGTCAAAGGTGCAGTAGGTAGAATGAATTCATTGTCCAGATAATCTGCAATGTTGTCTCCATTTCCTGATAGGTATAGTCTCATTCTACTTTTCCATGTCGAGAAGTTATCCTTTTTTAGCTTAGGCGTGTCTCTCTTATACATCTTGTGATCTTTAGCTTAAGTCCTTCAAAACTTTCTTCTAAGCACTGTATGCTCTCCGATGAACATTATATACTCTGATACGAATTGTTAGAATAACAGAGGGGGGGGTGAATCAGTTAGAATCAGTCTCCTCACAAATTATCCTACAATCCCAAATTTCTCCAGATGTATACCAAAACAAATTAAACATATAATTCAACTCGGTGAAAATGTATTATGTAATCTTAAACTTTCATCAATAGTGTTTACTAAATATCGGTAAATTAATATTGTGATTACCGTTCTAGGTCAATAAAGTAAAGTGTAAAGTAAAATAACAATCCACAAGATGCATGCACATTGACACATATATTTTTAACATGGAAACCCTGCTAAGGGAAAAACCACCTGGGACAGGTAACCCAAAATATTTTCACTCTTCTGAAGTGAGCTCGGTGAAGAGCCAACCCTGTAAAATGTTACAAAGCACACCGTTAAATGTGACCTTGTAAGAGGATTTAAAACTAGCAGTTCTCTCTTGACCATGCATTCACCACGGGGTCAACAAGAAAACACTCAACATTCTCTGAATGTTATAATAAAGACTTCACTATCCTACTCGGTTAAGAGATTTTGTCTATGACAATGGTTAAATTGATACAGTAATGATCTGATTCAAATACAACTTTGATTTGTAGATATTTGGATCTATGCCAAGTACATAATACCTCTGATCAATTTGTTCACTTTAGTTCATCTAATACTTCATACTTGTTTTACTTGGTAATGCTCTTTCCTCTGTTTGCTCGACGATGTCTGCAGGATAATGCTCAGTTATGTCTTTAACCAGTTTGATTAGTCGTGCATAAAATTTGTATGTGTACATCATGGGTGATTCAAAATGAATATCTTGTCTCTTATATATACATCATAGGTCATTTAATTTCCATCTTTGAGATCTTGCTGCTTAATCTCCATTGTTCATTTTCCCGCTTGATCCATCCTCGACAGTTGTGTTAAAAATATGTTTCAATCTTTGTCATCCGATCTTTCTTGAATTTTAATAATTGTTTGATCAAATAACAAACTTTATCTTTTACCTCAAAATCATCAATTGTTGCCAGCTCAACATCCAAGTCGGCCTCGGTTTGATTAAATTGTTTATCAATAGTTTTGTTGGCAATCCCTTGCTCGGTTATCACTGTGCTCAATATACACTGTATTTTTCTCAGTTTACGTTGTCTCTCGGTGTATACAGAACTCTTCATTTACCAACCACATAAACATTGTTTATTCTAGATCTTCAAGTCATAACTAATGTTTTCCAACATAATAATACACAAAATAAGTTGACATCAATGACGATACATTAGCTGAAAATGTTTATCATCACTTCTGCAACTCGGTTGAATATCAACAAATGACTTCAAACATACAATCAGTTGTAGCTCATCAATTTTGAAGATGTGTTATAGAAAGCACGCATAATTGTTGGTCTGAGGTTGAGTTCCTTTTCTTTTTTAATGCTCTTAATTATCTATAATGTGAGTTCTAGATGGCGTTCCTTAAACCCTATCCACCAAGGTTTCATTGTCATAACATTCTTGAAAGTTTGGGCCAATTTTTAGAAAAATTGAATGACCTATACCTTCAGGTTGATAACTCAACTCCGTTACCAACTACTACCATCTCTTTACCCCACTAGACAGTAAAAATTTATTCTTCTTTATTGAGGATAATTGATGAAACTTTCTTATAACTAGTTGTGTGTCTACACAACCATTTCGAGAGTGTGGCTATTGGGACTCTCTATTGTTTTCATGTAGACCTTACTAACATGTTGGTATCCTTGACATCTTCAAGTTCCCTGCTCGTGTCACTTTCCAACCACTGTTTTTGTTGCACTATTTTTTTAGGCAGTCTATGAGGCATAATAACCTCCAATAATGGTGGTACTTTTTGTGGATTGTTGTCAAGTTGAGGTGGGGTTTTAGGTTCTTAGGGGAACTTTACTCCTATTTTATGAACAAACAACCTTTTGGATGATCTTTTCTATACAACAAGAATTTTCATCCAATTGACCTTCCTCATTTGCACGCAAGAAGTATAATCAAAACTCTAACTAGTTACAATAGCAAATTAATTCATATTTCCATTTTTATTTTAAATGATAATTAATAATTGGAAAGATGACAATGATGTTTGAACAAAAAATAGCAAGGCCTACTTGCTTTACAAAATGTTATTTTTTATAGTGATGGTAGAAACAAGAACAATAATTTGATGTGTAACAAATTAATTTTGAGTTTAACAAATGTCATATTAAACCTAAAATTTGTAATATGGTAGAATTTTTGTAAGTATTACATGGAACCAAGACTATTAGCCATGATTGTAACTACGAATGTAAGTTGCATATGTTTAGTGAACAATAGAGTAAAGCAAAGGGATTAAACATAATAGCCAAGAGTTTAACAAGCCAAGATTGTTAACCTAAAAAGGTGGGACCAATAAAAAAAATGAAGAAATGGATGAAAGATAAGATTGTTAAACAATTTGAAAACTAAGACTATTAACCAAACAAGCCAAGATTATTATATATTTTAAAATCCAAAACCCTAACATGGAAGTTTGAAACCCCAGTGCAACATAGAACATGCAAATATGAAACCCTAACATAATGAAGAACATGCAAATCCAAAACAATTAAAGAGTGAAATTGTACCATAAAGAAGAACATGCAAATTTTAAACCCCAACATAAAAATAAAGAACAACTTGAAAATTATAAATCCAACACAGAATGGATAAAACATTTCGAATTTGCATTGTCATACACAATTTAGACATATACATTTTACAACAAACTAGGAACAAAGTACGTGCACCATCATGGTATGATAAAAAAGAAAATTGCAAATTGAATTGCCATAAACAATTTAGGAATATATAGGCACACCGAACTAGGAACAAAAAATGTACAAAAACATGGTATAATATAGAAAACATTTGCAAATTGAATTGACATACACAATCTACACATATTATTGCACAACAAAGTGGGAACATCATAAAATGCATAGGGAGCTCCATAATTTGAATACGCGGAATAAACTAGGAGTAAAATTTGGAACAAAGTGTCATCCTTGGTCGTTGTATCTTCTACTTCCTCTTCTTATACCATTGTGTCTCCTTCTTCGGTCAACCAATTCAAAAAAATTGCATGATGAAAATTTCACGTCTATATGAAATTGAAAAATTTATGTCATGCTCCTTATTTTAAATTTGATTTTTTATTCATATTCGTAAGATAGAATTTTTTGCCATTAGTTTATGAGTTGATCAATTTGGTGATGCTTTCCTTTGATTTTCATCTTTAATTTAGTAGATATGGTGGTATTATAGCTTGTTTTAGGTAGGTGCAGGTGGGTGTGAAGTTGATTCGACTGGTAGATTAGTAGTTAGGTGATTAGTAGTTGTGTGGTTCATCTAGACATATGGGACAAAGCGTGTCAATACATGCAATCGTAGTCAAAGGTTGATGGGCAATTGTGGTACTAGGAGTTAAATGTGTGATGTGTTTGTTGGGACATACATGATTAAGTGGACTTTAACATGGAAATTTATTTTTTGTGTTTTTAATTATTACAAGGTTTGTGTAAGACATGAAGATAGTTTTATATGGTTTTAAAATAAACTCATGGTTATATATATTTTGATGTGATGATCCGTTGATGGTCACCATAGATTGGATTGGAAATTAAGAGCTTGACAATAATATATGAAACTTTAGATTAGCTATAAAATACATCTAATAGTGTTTACCAAATGGAAATTAAATTAGCTATAACAACAAAGGAACGTCATATAAAACAAACACATAACACCATGTAAAACAAACACATAACACCATGATTACACGGAGAAACCCTTTCAAGAAAAAAAACTTCACCCAAAAATAGGGGAAATTTGTATTAATCTTTAAAGAGACTAAAATGCACAAAGATTTGCTCAATCTTGTATCAATTCAATAACATTTGTGTACCTATAAAATAACTCATGTTGTCTCCAAATCAACCCCTCGATATATAGACTCCTGGGGGCTCAAAAAACCACCATAACACAATAACATGGGTCCAAAAAAGGGTTCTAAAACATAATGGTAAAAATGCATCAGACCCCTACATGCCAAACATTGTCTCTAGCATGACATTACACCTTATTACAGATTGTCATAACAATCCCCCTAAAATAGGACATACTCTGACTAGCATCACAAACTATTAATAAATTATGTAAGGATTCTCTTACACATGTCGTAGTGACAAAATCTCATGTCCAAAATGGTTCACCTCATTTTTAGCCCTTACAACTTTCATAAAGTTCATCATTACATACTTAAAAATTGGGTTCCCTTGTTATACCACTTGGAGATCATCTTTTGTCAACTAATAACTTGATTTAAAAAGGCACTAACATGTGGAAAAAGTGCCAAATCATAAGACTCAGACCTATTATGATGGAACACAATTATTTAATAGCATCAATGCCAAAAACTATAAGAAAAACATAAAATAATATTATATATATTTTTTGGAAGTGCTAATAGTGAGACACCCAAATTTCCAACATTCTCTCACTTGTCAAATGTCTTGAAAGAGCTAGGGGAATCACAATGTCATGGAGTCAATTAGGAATAAGGAACAAGGCCTATGACCTTTTGACACCAGGTAAACTTTTTTGTGCTCATAAAACAGTGAGATAATTTGCAATGTTCACCTGTGTCAATTTTCTTTAGCTCAATTTATCCACTTACAATCAACTCCACAAAACATGATATTGAACATCCACAAGCTTACTCTGTGCATGATACATAGGATACTTAGTTAAATGAATTATAATTTGTTTATTATAATTAACTTGAAATTGTTGGAATGACTATGGAAAGTTGGGGCTAAAAGGGGAGGGGTGAATCAGTACCACTAAAAACTTTATAACTGAAACTACCTATAAACCATATATTGTTGCTTGTTGTTTACCGAGTTCATAACTTTGAAATCAAGCTAATATAAAGCTTATGTATAGTCAAAAAATGGAAGCACTTCCATTGTAGACATGTTTAGCCTTTCGAGTAAGTGGTTTGGGGTTATGGAAAGCACCTTGAATGGGTTCCTGATCTTGACATGGCTTCTCCCCTGTTATGTCTCTCTTTCCACTCCTGTTTAGCCTGATTTCTGCATTCTGAACTGCAGACTGGTGATTTTGGGCTTCAGGGTTAGGGTCAACCTTTTAGGTCTATGTCGACCTCGACCCTGACCTAGGTCAGGGTCAACCTCAACCCTGACCTAGTTCAAGGTTGACCTTGACCTTGACCTAGGGTTCAGATCATGGGGTCTCACAGTTTTCAGAGGTCGGCCTTTGCAAAAAGTTTTTCCCACTTCCGGGTCGGCTGTTTTGGGTTCTGAAGTGTCAAATCCTTCTCCTCTCATTTTCTCTAAGGACCATCATCAAGCGAACTATCTTCAAGTGTGATTCAAGAAAGCAATCAAGCAAGATTTCAAGCAAGCATTCATCCATTCAAGTATCCATTTTCATGAAGGAGATCCATTGGAGGCCATTAAAGGATTGAAGCCACATAGTGCCCTTTTTGGTGATCTCTCCATCCACCTTCTTCCAAGCCTATTCCAAATTCAAGAACCCATTCAAGACTTGG
>MU228248.1:126058-138896 GCA_018584345.1 Thuja plicata | reverse complement strand
GGGCCAAACGGGGTCGAGTTTTATGTGATTTCGACTCTCCCGGGCCTTCTGAACGCAATGGCGGTGTCCGATTCTGCTCAATCTGCTCCAGAAGCTCGTGTCTCCTCTAAAGTGACAGAAAAGACTCTAGAAACCCCAGAAAGAGAGGGCTTGATCCACAGCTCTCACCAAACTCGAACAAGCTGCAACAGCAAGGCTCTGATACCATGTAGAATCTGATGAAAGATCAGATTCACGCCAAGATCCAGCTGCATGCAAAAACCTGTCACAAGAAATAAAGAGAAAGAAGGAAAAAGCTAAACTCAGTTTTTACTCAAAGGTGAGAGCAAAATTATTGACTGAATTAATGAAGAGTAATTACAAAGTTCGACCTTATAAAGGTGAACAAACCCTAAACCCTATAATTAATATAAAGTATTAATTATATGCACCTAAGTGAAAGCATAAGCCGAAAAAGAGTAAACTGATTACTCTAACATTAATTTCATACTTCCACCTTGCATCAATTTTGTTTTAAAGTTCCTCTGGTGCTTATTTGCAAGCTCTATAGGTCTCACTCTGTATCTCATTAAAGTAACAACAACAACGTCTTCAATATTTTTCTTATTTATTCCTCTTCAGATATTTAACTTGCCTAAAACCTCTAAATCCTCCTGAATTCTTTAATCCATCCAGAAAATCATCAAGACTTTATGGAACTCATGAGAGCTCTGCAATAGGTACATATTTGTTAGGCTCTTCATATTTTGTTTCTCTCTTTTCCAAGTAATAATCTTCTCTTTGTTCTAGCAGGTTGTTTCTTGCCTTTGGTTCTCTCATAATTTTTTCCTTGCAGTTGAACTATGTCTACAACTTTATTCTCTATAAGTTGTAATGATGATCTGGTGTTCCTTGTAGTACCTTTCTTACTTGGTGAAGGCAATTGTACATTTTTCTTCTCAACCACTATAATGGCTGGTGCATTCTCAGTGTCCAAAGTATCATCAACTCCAAGAGTCTTTGATAAAACATTAATCATTTTACTTGATTTCTTAATTGACCTAGGTACCGATGTACCTTGCTTGATTTTATCTATGACTTCCTCATAAGTGTCATACCTCTTTTCATTGGGGTCAATTGGTTTAGCTAATAAAGCTTCAATATGTTTTGAACCAATATCAATGTCCATCTTTTATCCCATCGGTTGAATCCATTCAACTCTCAGTTAAACAAATTTAACTATACAAACATCACTATCTGCTTCAAAACATATGTTATCCTGATATTTTGCAACTAGTTGAGGTGGAACTATGTATCTTTTATACATTCTAGCTTGGAAATTCAGAAAGTAATCAAACATGATTTCACCAAAATTATCTCCAAGACTTTCTATATACTCATGTATCTATATATAACTAGCCTATCAGTCTTCCAAACTACATCTCCAATGGAGGGAAATGAATTCTAGTAGTAAAATAAAATACATACCAACTATGAACCAAATTTCAAAGGGTTGGTCTATGCCTTTCTGATTGTGTTCATGTTGTCTTATATCTGCTTCAGCAAAACTTTACAGAGATCTATTTTTAGTCCTTTCTTCACTATCTTGTATGCAAGATCAACTGCTCCACATGGTACATTGTCTAATCAGGATGATAGAAACACTCAGTAAGATATGATGTTGCATGCATACCTTAAATTGGGAAGTGTCATAGTAGATTTGCTTAATCACCTTGGGTATGTCTCCAATACGGAATCTAGTGATAATTTGCAACAAATCATTAATTATCTTAATCAATTCATCCAACCACATAAATTGGTCGTGTACTCAATTGAGTACCATCATAACCCATTCGGGCTTGAATACCCTTGATAAATGTATAGCATGAACCAATCCTTTTGTTTCCAATGGGTGTGCTCATCCTTCAATTTCCCATCCACGCACAACTTACTGAATGAATCATCAATCTCAGCTTCACACAGATCTTTAATTTTACAATGAGTGGATGTGCAGACGTCTTCAATAAAAAGAACTTATGGTGGTATTGAGGACGATGCTCCTGTCATGTCAATTTATGCGGCTATAGTTGGGGGAAACTTGTATTTAGGGTTCACTGGTTTGGCATTCTTCACCTGAACTGGTGTTTGCATCTTAGGTGCCATGATCACTTTGAAATGTATCGCTTAAACAAACTAGGGCACGCTTCATAATACTCAACTTCACAAACACAACTCGGTGTACAACAGTTCTCTAAGAAATGTATCTCAAATGTTCTTACAAAGATTCAAAATTACGTCGAGATCGCTTGAATCCTTGATGGAATAATCACTCTACAATATGCTCAATGCTCTTTCAAAAATGTTAGGTTCAAAATAAATAACAAGCTGACCTATTTATAGGTTTCCCATAATTAGGGTTTCCAACGACTCAAATTATTTACAATAAATGCACTTGTCGAGTCCCTTTTTACTGTTATATTGATTGTATAGTTACTCTTCTTTACTGAGTAAAACAAAATAACCATATATAACAATGTTCATCCAAAACTTTCATAACTTATCCAAATACATCTTAATATGTTGATATGGATCTTAACGCTAATGCTTAGGAACTGAAGTAAGATTTATAATAAGCATGCAGTTCCTACATACCTCACACCAATTAGGTGGAGCTTAGTGCAACCAACTCGGTAGAGATGGTGTTGTATGTGGTTCTGAATGATGTTCCTTTGTCCTGAGTCTTTCTCCTCTAGGTTTTGTCCATTTCTTCTCTGATTTCATCAACAGTAGTTCAATCTTTCACTATAGATTCATCTTCGGTCGGTGCATATCCTTGGTATCTGCAATTTCTTGCTAGGTGTCCTACCTTATGACAATGAAAACATGCCATGTCAAGGTTCCTCCATGCTCTTCAGTTATTTCTTATATGCCTTAACATGTAATTTGTAGAATTTTGTCCACACCTACCACAAGATAAACATAAAATTCTTGTATTATAGTCCCAAGGTATAGATGTGCCTGCTCAGTTAGTATCAGCATTCTCTCGGTTAGGCTTCCACTTGTCATTTTCTTTTCTTTGTTCTACACTCTTCAGCTTTGTGTCCATACTTATTGCAAATTTTTGCAGTAATTAACCATCAGACTTAGGTTTCCTTGTGTTATTAGCAAGATTAGTTTTGTATTCAAAATCTTGATGTCCATACCTATTACATCTAAAGCAATAACCATCAAATTTAGGTGTACTTGGTGCTTTACTTTTTCTGCTTCTGCAAACATTTGCAGTGTGTCCAGGCTTCCCACAATAATTGCAACTTGCCTTATTTTGTTTTGGTGGAGGTATAGTACCTTGATCTTTCTATGCCTTAGACGATTCTCCTTTCTTGGTAGTGTTGTTCTCTTTGAATCCAATTCCTATTTTGTCATTCATTTTCTTTTGATTCTTGAATTGTTGGTCCAAAGATTTCAGTGCTTATTCATTTCTTTTTAGTATTTCATTTGCATCCTTCTCATCTTTTAGTGCTTGGTTCTCAAACTCCTTTCTTGTGTTATCTTGTTTTGCATTCAGAATTTGGTCGGACATATTATAGTGAACTTGGGTCATTCTCATAATCTCATTATCTTTCTCAGTTAACCTTATTTCAACTTGTCTTTTGTCATCTTCTGCCATTTTCTTTTCATCTTCAACAATCCTTTTGCCTTCAATCAATTCATTCATTCTTATCATGTTGGTTTCAAGATCTATCTTCACTAGGTCCAACTGCTCGGTAAGTCAATCATTATTTTCCAGTAGCTCTCTTGTATTTGATTTTTACTCATCAATCACACTTCCTTCAGATGTTGTCTCAAGTATATCAACTTGTTCTTGTCTAACCTTCAATTCATCATATATTTCCTTCTAATCCTTAGAGACTTCTCAAGTTTCATTTTTAGATCAATGATTAACTCTCTTGCACTTTCCAACTCATATTCAAGACTATCAATCCTTTCGAATTTCCTAAAACTTTCCATGACTAAGATCTTTAACTCTCAGGTGGTCAAACCTTTTAACTCAAGAGTAGAAGCTCTGATGCCAATTGTTGGAATAATTATGGAAAGTTGGGACTAAGAGGGGAGGGGTGAATCAGAACCACTAAAAATTTTATTACTGAAACTGCCTATAAACCATATACTGTTGCTTGTTGTTTACTGAGTTCATAACTTTGAAATGAAGGTAATATAAAGCTTATAAAACATCACATCAAAACAATAAACAATAGAGCTCATAACATCATGATTTTGGTAACGCGAAAATCCTTTCTTAGAGGAAAAAAATTGCGGTGGGGATGACACCCACAACCTTCACTAACTGTAGTATAAAGGGTGCTCGGTTAGAGCTTACAATATTTAACCTTTTTGATAGCTTTCCTGGTCAAGAGTATAAATAGACTTGTTAGGTCTACTTGGTTAGAGTGTTTTTACAAACTCTACACTTAGATATATGCCTCGTTAAAGGATTTAAAAATATAAGATTGGTTAAGATCTACCTAGTATTGGGATTTAAAGCTCTTAATACAATAGTATTAATAACTCAACAATGTTTGTAAAAACGCATCAAATGAAAATGTTGTTCAGACTCTGTGCCTTAATATGTGTTACCTTAATCTCAAACTGTAACACTACTCAGTTTTTCTCTTTTGTAGCTAAATTTATGCTCGGTGCTCTCTGCTCTGCTCTTTGTTCTTCAAATAACTCCTTTAACTTTCTCAATAATAACAATAACTCTTAACAAATTTCTTCAACAATATCAACCTCCTCTATGCTCTCTGCCTTGTAAATCATCCATTATATATAAGAGTTTATGCCTCTTATTCTTATGTGTTAGGTTGTTGTGAATCATTCTTAACCGTTAGATCTTATTTTCCGCTCGGTGACCATGTCACTTTTACCTTTGTACTTGTTGTTTTTCTTGGTACTAGCAAACTTTCTTTTGCCACTTGATCTAAGCCTTAGATCTTCAATTTGATTTATTTGAATCGTTAATCATGTAAAAACCTATTATAAATTCTTGGAGTAATGTAATTAATGTTTTGAAAAAGCATTAAATGTGATTTGATCGTGTTTATGACTCTCCATCTAACTCGATTGAGTAACTCCTTCAACTCGGTTATAAGAACTTCAGTACTCAGTGATTATCCACTCGATGTCCTTCATTACATTTGGTGTAATGTAGCAATCAGTAACTGTAGACACTCAGTACTATGTCTTTAACTCTTTGTGCTTATATTGACTTCTCTCTTATGTATGACTTCACCAACTGGCACAGTGTGAATTGTTGACTAGTCAAATATATGACTAACTCCTTTCACCGACTGGTTATTCTTGACTCTATGACTTTGACATAAACTAATGACAACAAAATATATCTTATAGAGATAAAAGAAATATTCTACAACCAAAGAAAACACGTGCACCCAATCTCTATAACCAAACAACCTCCCTAGAAACATGGGTAGCAACCATGTCCTCTAATTGATTAGTGGAAAAAGCAAAAATGGGATTCTTCATATGTCAACAATAATCACTTGAAGGTTTCTTGAGAAAATATCCTATGTACCTACTCCATGAACTATTTTTGCGGGCTAAGGGGTCTCACAAGAGGAGAAAAAATATGCTAAATGATCAAATATAATCTTGTGCATGAAAATAAGAGCTTGCACTTTTTTATATTTAAGATTCAAGTGGGTATCCTTGGAGTGAGACTGCAAATTTCCTTAACCTACTTAATTTATTTTTCATGAGTAAATATAGTTTATATTATATTGTAAAAAAGTTTATACGAGAAATTGAAAGATAGTTTGTCGTTTAAAACCAAATATTTGTCTTTGAAATAAATCAGAGCCCCAACATTAACCATCCTACCCATTAGAGATAAATTGCACCCATGCTGACTATATACTAAGTATTTAACCAATATAATTGACATTTTACATGACGCTTATTTCCTTCAAACAAGTTCAACACTTCAAAATATACAAAAATACAAAACTTACCGAGTCTAGCATTTCAAAAGCCTTGCAATACTCTAAAAAGGCATACTATTTTAGGGTTTCTTCTTCTTCTACCATGGGTCACTTAGCCAATAGGCACCTTTCAAAAATTTTAGCCTCTTCTTTGTTTTCTTCACTACTGTAAGGGTGAAATGTGGAAGAAAGGACATAGGGAGGTCTAAATCACTTCTCCTTTTCACTAATCACACATTTCAAAAGGAAGACACCCCACTAGATTCAAGAGGAGACTCAAATGCTAAGTGGGACAATGATTCCTCTGCTGTAATACAAATTAATGAAAATGAAAATGATATGTAATGTAATTAAAGTGACTAATGTAATTTATTAGACAATTTATATAAATTTGGAAATAGGAGACTAATACGAGCAGAAAAGTATAGAATTAGAAAGCAGATAAGAGGATGGACTTGTGCGTGAAATTTTAGCAGAAAATGACAGGAATAGTTTGAAAGTCAGCATGTTCCCTGGGACAGTTCAAAAATGGTGAACTGTACCTGATAGTTTTGATTGGATTTTTCTGTGTCTGATCTTCGCAATCCCAATCCATTGGCTCCGCAAACTATTCCTATGCACATAAAAATGGGGAAAATGTTGTATAAAGGGGGTTGCCTTGGTCAAACCCCTATTTAGGAATCAACATTGAAAATGGAAAGTAATTGCATATAGGAAAGTATGTAAAAAAGGCAAATGATAGTTTTACCTTGGAAAATCCCTCATGTACAGATGTAGAAATCACTCATACCCATGAAGATGTTTGAAATGTTCTTGAGATCCAAAGAGTTGACCTTGGAATGGAATTTAGAATCAAGGATGCCCTCGCAAGTGCATATATCTATGAATGACACTCCCAATCTTGAATGTAGGTATGCTTGAAAATGGCTTGTAGTGAAGGAAAGAGAAGAGGGAAGGAATGATCTTCTTTCTCTGTTGAGAATTACTCTACTTGTCCGTCGTGGGAGAAAAAATTGCATCAATTTGAGAAGACTTGAATGATCTTGAAGGATTTGGAGACTTGGAGATATTTATCTTGGATGCTTGCCTTCAAATCTTGAATCTAAATGCTTAGTTGCTCTTGGTTGCTAGAAAAACTTGAACACTTGATTGCCAAAAATTTGTATTTAATGTATGCATTTCAATATGAGGAGAGATGAGGTATTTTTATACTTACTCCATAATTTTAGGATTAAAAAATGATCTAGGTTGACCACAAATTTAAAACTCCTGCTAATACCCTGACATCAGGCTCTGGGTTAAGTTTGGGCCCCACTTGTTAGGGACAGCTTGCTATTGGCGATCTGTCCCAGGTACATTTCAAAAGTGGAAAACTACACCCTAGAAAATGGGCTTGAATTTGAAAGGGATGTCAAGATAGATGAAAATAAGTAGAGGAAGAAAGTACAGGTTGTTAGGATCAAGCATAACAGGCATTCCAACCTCAAAATCACCAAAATGGGGTCTAATAGGTCATAGTAAATTTTCTAATTACGGGTTCTAAATTTTTAGGACTATAGATTTAGCCATCACTTTAGAGAGAGTACGAGAAAAGCTCGTGCTCATAGTAAAATAGATCAATGAATAAGAACTATCTTATCAAGGCTAAGGAGACATGGAAACATCAAGATCCCAAGTGAATTAAGTCTTCATCAAATCCAAAACCAAAATAAGAGAGACATCTCTCTTTAGAGAGGGAGGAGAGATAAAATAAAGATGCATTTATACTAGCCTAGCAAGGGATTGGCTTGCTATGGATCAAACAAAGAGAAAGTGCTGCAAAAGATGACATTAAAAGGTCTATCAAGTTGTGTTATGCTAGTCAACCCATCAAACAAGGATCAATCCTTAAGGAAAGCACTATATTCATTAAGGGATTTGACAAAGGTGACCAAGTCCAAGGAAAGGATTGTCTTCATAGGGATCAAAGAAAAGGAAGACCAGTCTCTAAGGAAAGCATTATTTCCATTAAGGGATTTGGGACAAGAAGGATCAATCCTTAAGAAAAGCATCATTTCCAATAAGGGCTCCGATGAAAGTATAAACACAAGGAAATAATTGTCCCCTTGGCCATCTACAAGAGGGATTGCATTGAACCATTATGTATGTGGGTACAAAATGTAAAAAAGGAGTGAAGTGTATTCGTCTGCGTTAAAGTGATTGCAAATGCCTTAATGAGAGCAATGACTTTAACGAAATATACATGTACCCACAAGAATGTTTCCACTATGAGATGCCCCCAAGAAAGGACAAAATAAGGGAAAAGAACACATGATAAAAGAGAGAATGAAAGGGATCTACTAACTTTGAATTCAGAATGATCATGTGATAATACATGAGTTATTATATTAAAATGAAATGTCATCATTCCCAAAAGGTAGTAGAACTATGAGCACAATGGAAGAATATCATGTAATAGTCCCAAAAGGAGAATTTTTGGGCCAACATCATGGAAACCAAAAAGAACAGGTAGATACCATTTTGCATATGATGCAGTCAAGGTCAAAGAATACAGTAAAGGACTGTCGAAACTTGTAGCCAACAACAAGACAACAACGGAAAACAAAACAAAGATATAACAACTTATATCAATTCATATTATCTCAAATTCCAATTACATAAAACATGGCAGGCTATAATGCCTTCCCGGTTAGGGCCAAAACAACAAAACATCAACAAGATCTCGTAGGATCCATCTTCACCAGTGTACCCTACAACTAAGAGAAAGAAACCAGATCTAAATTTGTTCTCGCAAGCCACCAAGCAATCTTACAAGTTTCTATCTACCCACTTACAACTATCTGTAACACTTTACCAATTTTTAGCTTATCTGCCTACTTCCCCCTCTAAAACATCAACCTCGACTCTCTTTATACACACAACCACAAGTCAACATTAAAAAAATTATTAAATGACCCAGTCGACCATTAAAATCCATGAAGAACAAATATTAAATGAGTTATTCGGCTGCAACTAACCAGCAAATATATAGAAGAAAGCATCAACTCATATGTAGGTCCCCACAAGATCCAATGTCACAAAATTGCATGCCTCAGAACTCATCATGATCCCAACGACCCCCTCAAATCACAGATGCAATATCTAATGCCTGCCCAATCTGCAAACACAAGTCGGTGAACTCCAACAACTAGTCGGTAAACAAGAATACTGAGACCCATACCACTCGGTGAAAGGCACAACTGAGCTGAACACACCGAACAGACAACACCGAGCAATACGCTATTGAGCAAGACACTACCGAGATGCACACACCCAGAAACTACCACTAAGCAGTGTACCCTGAGTAGAATATCATTGAAAATAGAAACACTGAGCACCACCAAGTCCATTCACTGAGTCCAACGATGAAGCAACACATCTTCCAACTGAGAACTACCACCAAAGTGACTGAGTGCCTTAGGTCTCCAATCGAGTTCACTACTAAAACAGAAATCAAGCCAAAACATGTTTTTTGGTGACACATGATTGCCAACTACCCCAGGATGCTCCTACATCAGACACCCCAGGTGCGAAAAGATGTTCTCAATAGCTGGATGAACATATGTTGGGATTCAACACATAGATCCCAAACTGGTTCTTAATATACATGTTCTCCATGTCCTCAACTGACACACTCTTCCCTCAATTCTTCTTTTGCTTCCTCTTACTAGTACCCTTTGATATACCTTCAGATCCCTGAATTTGAATGTCTACACCAACCCCTGCAACTATCTCAGATCTACTACCAATGCTCAAGTTCTCCCTTCCTTTGCCTTCATCCTTCAAAGGAATCAAAATAGTCTTTTGTCCATCTTTCAGGATAGTAATTAAATTTCTTTTACAATCATGAATAACCTCTCTATCATACTGCCAAGTTCTCCCAAGTAAAACATGACAAGAACTCACTTCCACAATGTCACATAATTCTTCATCTCTATAATAACCAATGTAAAAACTCACCATGCATTGTTCTTTCACCTCTACTGCATGACCAGCTTGTAACCAAATTATCCTATAAGGACAAGGATGTATCAAGCATTTCAAACCAATTTTTTGAACCATCTCCTAAACAACTAGGTTGTTAGTACTTCCTCCATCAACAATCACCTTACAACACTTACCACCAGACTTGCACATAGTCCTGAACAAGTTCTTCCTCTGGCAAGAATCAACTTGCTTAGAGGGCAACAAAGTTCTCCTAAGAAAAAGATTCACACCCTCCACCATAGGTTCATTCTCAATAACCTCTTTCACCTCAACATTTTGGTGACTACCAAGTTTCTTATATGCATGGGGACATTCAAATGATCGATGTCCTTCTTCTCCACAGTTACAACAAGTACCTCTAAACACACCTCTACTTGTCTTTCTCCTAGGTTCAACAAGTTTTGATTCATCCTCAACTCTTGGTTTATCCTTTACCAACTGCTCTTGCTTCTCCTTCCATCGGGAATTACCATAATGTCTTATCTTCAACTTATCTTTTGCCTTCAGTGCATACTGATAAGAATCCTCTACCGAGTCAATCTTCAACATACCAATCTCATCTGGGATATTGAATTTCAGACCATTAGCATATCTCACTACCTTTTCCTTATAAAATTCTCTATGTTCAGACTGAATAGTCAACTTGTAGAACTCCTTGCTATAATCTTCCACAATCATCTCCTTCTATTTCAGATTTTGCAATTTCTTAAACAACTCAAGTTCATAGTCAGTAGGAATGAACTTAGCTTTTAGCTTTGTCACCATCAACCTCCACCAATTGATCTTCGTCTCACCTTCTTCTTCTCAGTCCCTCTGCAACTCTTTCCACCATAAATCAGCATGTCCTTTCAACTTAGTCTATGCCAAACTCACACTAAGAAGATCTTCAATGTCTTCCAGCTCAAAGTAGTCTTCTAACTCATCGATCCAATCAATTAGATCCTTGGGTCTCAATGTACCTAAATATTTGGACACCTCCATTCAATAGCTTGTACTCAACTGATCTCCAGATCTCTGCAATCGATCATATATGTCTCCTCTAGATCTCTCTATCTATTCTCGAACCTCTATGTAATCCAACATTTCTGATACCTTCTATGATTTCATTTTTCATTGTCGCCATCTCCGATCTAAATCTTTTTTGTTATCCTCGCTTCCACCTCCTCATAAAGATTTGCAATTTCCCTAGGGTCCAATCTTCTCAAAGGAATCTCTCTAGATCTTTGAAAACCCTAATCTCCACAAGAAATGAACCCTAAGCTCTGATACCACTAGATGCAGTCAAGGTTGGAGAATCCAGTAAAGGACTGTCCAAACTTGTAGCCAACAACATGACAACAACAGAAACTCAACAACACAGAGATATAACAACTTATATCAATTCATATTATCTCAAATTCCAATTACATGCAACATGTCGGGCTGTAAGGCCTTCCTGGTAGGGCCAAAACAACAAAACATCAACAAGATCTCATGGGATCTATCTTCATCAGTCCACCCTACAGCTAAGTGGAAGAAAGCAAATCTAAACTTGTGCTCACAAGCCACCAAGAAATCTTACAAGTTTTTGTCTACCCACTTACAACTATCTGCAACACTTTACCAATTTTCAGATTATCAACCTACTTCCCCCTCTAAAACATCAACGTAAACTCTCTTTATACACACAACCATAAGTTGGCTTGAAAACAATTATTATATGACCTAGTTAGCCATTACAATCCATGAAGAAAAAATATTAAATGAGTTAGTCGGTTGCAACTAACCACCAAATATATAGAAGAAAGCACCAACTCAGATTTAGGTCCCCACAAGATCCAATGCCACAAATATGCATGCCTCAAAACTCCATATGATCCCAATGACCCCCTCAAATCATAGATGCAATCTCTAATGCCTGCCCAATCCACAAACACAAGTCAGTGAACTCCAACAACCAGTCGGTAAACAAGAACATATAGACCCAGACCACTCGGTGAAAGGCACAACCAAGTTAGACACACCAAATAGACAACACTGAGAAATACGCTACCAAGAAAGACACCACCAAGATGCACACACTAAGCAGTGTACCATGAGTAGAATATCATTGAAAATAGAAACACTGAGCACTACCGAGTCCAGTCACTGAGTCCAATGGTGAAGCAACACATCTTCCAATTGAGAACTACCACCAAAGTGACTGAGCGCATGGGGTCTCCAACCGAGTTCACTAATAAAAAAGAAATCAAACCAAAACATATTTTTGGTGACACAGGATTACCAACTACCACAGTATGCTCCTGCATCAGCATCATCCCCAATCAGATGACACAAAGCCACATTTACATAGAGTGGTACATGCATGACATAACATGAAACAAAATATAGAAGAAGTGAGATACAAATAGAGGAATGTCACAACAGGTTGATTCCTTTATCACCTTGCATCAATGAAGAAACAAGGGTCATTTAAAGAAATCTAAACAAAACATATATCAAGCAACACATCACGGGGTAAGCACATCATGAAAATAGACAAACATAAATAATTTATTATACGCGAGGAGTTATTCCAACTGTTAGTAATAACTAAGAGGGGGGGTGAATTAGTGGCCTCAAAAATTTATCCAATTTAAACTTTAATCCACCAATAAATACTTCTCAAATTATTAAGTCCCTACAAGATGTATGCCTTTGAAATACTTGAAACAAATAATTGTCTATCGGTTTACCTTGTCTGTCCTTATTCTCCTTGATAATCGATAAGCAGTAAACTGTATTTACCGATACTCAGTAAATATGCAGAGTATACCAGTCAATCCATAAATGCATATGTAGAATGTAAAACAATA
>MU228248.1:102824-119259 GCA_018584345.1 Thuja plicata | reverse complement strand
TAACTCTTTCTGCTCTGTGATGTTGTGCTTTTCTGTTTGTCGGTGTCTGTAGAATTCTTTAGCTCTCCCTTAGCTTGATTGATCAGGACTGCATGAAGTTTATCCTTCATCAGTTTCTCTTCAGCATATTTTATCAGCTCACTCCCCTATGTATCTGATTTCTTTTGGAAGTGAATTATGCTTGTCTCTTATATAGACATGATATTCCTTAATTCTAGGTTCTTGATTCTTGATTCTTGGCGTGAAAAACAATCCAGCCAATTTGATTTACAATTTTAACTCTTGATTTATCTCGTAGTTATCTTCTTGCCAACTGTATAAATCAATTGCTTAACTGTCATTGCATAAAGCAAACAAAACAATCAGTTAAGTCTATCTCTAAGCTCTGCTAGGTAGAAATTTTGTCATTTTATGATCTCTCTATTCTGTCGGTCAACTCTACAATTCGTCACCGGTGACAACTGCCAGTTCCATCAGAGTCACTTCAATTAGCTTCAGAATCTCCATCCATCGAGCATCATTGGATCTTGCTTGTCAGGCAACACTGTCTTCAGCTCATTGGGCATCTTGTGATTCTGCTTCGTTGGGCAACACTATCTTCTGCTCGTCGGGCATCACTATGACTTTATCTCTGTCTTTACTGGTGGTGTGCACTCCGTCGATGTTGTCTGTCACTTAGTGAATACTTGACTTTTATGTATTGCTGAAAGCATAATCATTGTTCCATTGATTCTCTGAAGTCTTTGGCATTATGTGTATGACCATACAGATGATATCAAGTTGACATCAATGACAATACAAACCATTAACTGATTTAATGTCTTGCATTATCTTAAACTTAACATTATCAAACATTCAATCAATTACATGTCATCACCAACATATCACCCAATACCCCCATCTCAATCTGTAGTGTTTAGGGAAGGTGGAATACATGAAAGAGGAGCAACATCAAGCACGGTAGAAGGAACAATAGCCAATTCTGAACTAGGACCATGTTGTAAAGATGGGTCACTTTTCTCATCACTAGGACTAATAGATAATTGTTTTGAAAACATAGCTACTAAATCATGATTAACATCAATAAGCTAATACATATAATCAGAATCGCTAGCATGAATATCATCGTTAATTATATTAGGAATATCAAGAGTATCTTCTTCATCCAAATTAATTTTAATAGAATCCAATATAAGAATATAATTATCATGTTTATTCCATTTCATCTTTTTTGCAAGTTAACCTCCTCCTCCTCCTCTGTAATATGCATGGGCTAGTCAAACGAGATTAAAGCATTGGTAGGTGTTTTAGGTGAAGAAATATTTTGGGAAAAACATTTTTTATGGGCTTTAGCACAACATTTATGGCAATGGTCACAAACACAACAATTACGTTTAGTTTTTTCTAGAAATTGGGTTTGGTTTAGGATCAAATAACAATGAGACCTTTTCTTCTTTTGGAGGAAGAACGGAGGGAACCTCACAAGGTTGAGAGATAGCATCAACAAAAAATTTACAAGATACAAGAGGTGGAACATATACATATATGGGAGGTGTAGGTGGTGTAGGGAGAAGTCCATGTCTAGGGCAAGGAGATGGAACATCTTTAGGATTGCAAAGTTCACAAATCTTTTGGATCTTGTATTTTTTATATGATCAAAAGAGATTGTCTTTGTGGGTTTGGGTTGGTTGAAGCATAAAAGGACAAAAGAAATAAAGGTTAATAGACTCTCAAGGTATGGAACATTGATAAAGGTTGTGATTAACAGTCACGATCTCTCTATTGTGGAGAAATTTCAAACATTTATGGATAGGAGAGGCTACAACTTTCATAGAGGTAAGCCAAGGAAGATCAAGTTTGACTAGAAATTGATCAGAAATTGGAATGACAATAAAGGTTACATCTAGAGTTTTACCACCAAATTCAATAGGAAAACTAATAGAACCATGGGTAGGATAAAGGAAACCATTATAATTTTGGATCGTAACAACAGATTTATCATAGAAATCATGTTGCAATCGTCTATTGTATAAATGTGCTTTAGTTATCACATTCACCATGCAGGTAGGGTCAATAAGTGATCAAGGTGTTCTAATAATCTCAGAGTTAGCTTGAATCTCTTCCAAGGCCTCTTCTCTTATACCTAATATGGGTTCCACTTAACCCTAATCCTAAGGGCAATACACCAAGTTCTTTATCTTCCAAATCCTGAACCTATCTACCAATTGGATCTTTAGTACTCACTGAACCTACACAAGTAAAAACTACCAAATCATACCAATACACTTTGAGTGTTTTTCAAGATTGAATTAATCTCATTTTGGGCCATTTGACACCATTCTTAAAGACTAGGATCAGTCATTCATCCAACCACCAATCGAGTTCCTAAAACTAGGAATAGGCCTTATGGCTTCTTGTAGTCCTATTTGGGCTCAAAAACTGGATTATCTCACAAACTTTGAAAAGAACCCCCAAACCTATTATTGGATCCAGATGCCCATTATTGAGTTCCAAACTATTTATAGGGTTTGGTTGACCCAATAATTTCGTAAAACACTTTAAAACCCTTAGGGACCATGTCCTTAAAAGTAGGGCTAATTGTCCATTCTGAAGAAAAAATTCTTAAAACTCTACAAGCTAGATTCACTAGTCACCACCACTTCTATGAGGTTCATGTCCCCTCTCATAATCCATCCTCCAATCAATGGATTTAAAATTTGAATCCAAACCTGCATTCCACAATAGATTGTTCTTCTTTTTCCCTAGTCGGGATATTGCCAAGCTCGCCTAGGGCAAGAGCTCAAAATTCAACCGTAGCATCTCTGCAACTAATACCAAAAGGAAAAATGTGTACAATGAATCCCCTTGCATTCCATCCAGGCCCATTACATTTCATGGTAGGAAGAACCCGGAGGAGCCATTTTCCTGTGTACAGTCCAGAATGGACCAGTGAACACCAAACAACAACAAAATTTTAATTACAACTACCAAATAGAATTACAGAACTAAACACTGCACACAGAATGAGGAAACAACTTGCAGAAAATAATTACATTATTGATTTTCTCAATTCAATCCATTTGAACTACTTTTAAAAGGAAAACACAACAACTTTGACTTTTCAGAATTTTGTCAATGTTCAGTTACTTCAAAATGAGATTTAAAAACTTCCAACCCTTAGAAAATGACAGGGAGTTCCTAAAAAAACCTTCCTCTATCCAGGGAAACCTTCCAAACTGATCAACACTCAATTTTTTGCACAAAGCAACTTTTTGCCAAAAGTTGTTGAGCAACTTTCAAAAGTTGCAAATGTTGCTTGAGAAACTTTGACATCTTTTTGCATTTTTGCCTTCTCATGCTTCCACCTCCATGGATGGATTACAAATGGTCCAATATAATGTTTTAAGACTCAAAACCACCTAAAAATGACCCCCTAAGCATCTTGGTTTCCCAACCCACATTTTGATTCATTTTGTCAAATAGGGCATTACAAAGGTTGGTAGGACCAAAACCACTAAAAACCCAAACACATCACTACTAAACTACTTCCAAACCATCCTAAACTTCCCTAAACTCATTAATAAAAAATGATGAAACACAAAACAACAAAAAGAAGGGCTTTAACCCTAGGTGTTCCTGCACCAATAAGGACACTACAAGAATAAAGATCATTAACCTTTGCAACATTGTAAAGAGGACCAACAAGTGCCTTAATTGTCTTGGTAGGGTCAAAGGTGATGCAAAGCTTAGGTTTGGGTGTTGGTTTAGGTTCAGTTTGATCAATTAAGTTAACAACATTACTGGCTTCATCACACTTATCATCATAGTCAACAACATGAGTGGAAGAAGAAGGTAAATATTGTGTAGACTTGACATTATTGGTTGAATGGGATGGTAAAGGGCTGGTATGGATTTGCAAAATTTTTTTGGGAGGTACTAAATATTTGTTTCCTTGATCATTAACACCCTGAACGAATATGATATTATAATCAAGGTTTCAGGATCAAGGAATAACCTGCAGTAACATCATAGATCTCACCACACAAAGATCTATTAATATAGATAAGTAGAAAACCTCAAATAATCAAAAGAGGAATGAACACAATGAAATGCATAAACGAATAAGAAATTAAATAAATCCACAATAGCACAGGCAAACCATCAAATATCCTTCTTTTTTGTTCCCCTTCTTGATGTGATGTGGGCTCTTAGAAATGAGTTCTCATTGTGCTAACATAGGAATTCAAAGCGCGCATGGTTAACAAATTAAGAATTAGCTCTCTATTTATAAGATTTTCAGAGTTTCCAATCAGGATTCCATGATTGGTGGGACTGATTGCCTGTGATTGGAGAGTTAAACTCAAAGTGAGTGAGAGTTGAACTCAATTGATTGCCTTGTCAACATATTTGAATGATCTATTATAAAAATATATTGAAGAGCTGATTGAATTGATTGAAGAGTTAACCAATGAGGTGGATTAGAAGACTAGATAGATTAAATAGATAACTAATTTGATTGATTGGTCACGAGAGAGAATTATGGAGTCAGAAAGTGTGATTGAAGAGTCAACAAACTTGATAGAGTACTTAGACTGAGGGTTAGTATTAGTTGGAGGCGAGAGAATAATTTACAAATAAATAAATAAAGTAATTCATTTACTTGCACATGAGGGGATATAAATAAATAATCAAACTTATTTATTTATTAGAGGAATAATTAGTTTAATTAAATAAATATCATTTATTTAATTATGAGTGGGATTTTGATTTAATTATTACATAAATATAATAATAAGAAAAAGGGAATTTAAATTAAATAATATATTTAGTTAGTTAATTGAATGACACGGGGAGTAATTAAATAGTATTAATTTATTTAATTACTTTATAGACAAACAGTTGATGAGATATTTGATTAGACGTTTAATAATTAAGTAATTAATTAAAATCATTTAATAATGAATTTGAAGGGGGTCGTAGGGGCCCGGTGAGAAAAGAGAATCACAAAGTATCTAACCAGATAGAATTGAAAGCTCGCCCTACCCCTCCTACCTTTATAATGGTAGTGGGCCCCCTACAGTCTATAGATAGGGCTTAACCGAGCATTAAGCTTTGAAGAGAAATGATGAATTTGAACTTTGGCTATAGTAGGACATAATTTAATTAAATAAACAATAATTATTAAATAAAATAAGAGGAATGTTAGTAATGTTGTTGCGTTAAGAAACATGTCATTTTTAAGTGTCTACATGTATTAGAATCAATAAGATTATGAATAACATATTTCAAATGGAAACACTTCTCAGTATCATGGCCAGGTTGATGATGGTATTGGTAAAAGGCTTTGTGATCAAATTGTTTGGGCAAAGGTTTGGATGTGTAAATTGGCTTAACAAGAGGAAGAGTTAACAATTTAGCATTAATCAACTTCAACATCACACTACGAAAAAAATTCAAAAAGTTGAGTAAAATTATGAGAAGGTTTTAAATAGATGACAGAGAAGCCACACCTTTGGATGTTGTGGCCACTTGGTCATCAACATTGTTTGATGAATTGTTGATATTAACGAAGTTATTTGGTTTCTCAAACTTATTAAAGTTGTTGGATGTGACATAACTCTTATCAACCTAAGCCATTGGAGTGGTGCTCTCAAACTAACTCACTTGAAGCTGATAATTATGAAGCAATGTACATAATTGAGTAAAGGAGGAACATTTAGAAAGTAGAATATTTTCTTTTGGTCGGTAATAGCTTTTGACTGGAGCTTCGAACCAGTGGGGTCACATATGGGGGACCCCATCCCCATGGTAATGGGTTGTCGAGGTCTTAACATCTCCTAGATTGTTGCTCGATTTGTACTACCTGTAGACATCATGAATTGGTCAATGAAAATCAACATGGTTAACCAAAGTCAAAAGGGGTCAAATCAATTCAACATCACGGATTAAATAAAAAAGCCATTAATTAATTAAATTTAAGCCAAAAGGGGATTAATTAAACTATGTAATTAATTAAATCAAATATTTATATAGTTTAAATTAAATAAATCAAATGCAACCCATTAAAACCCCTTACATGGATAATTCAAGTAATTGATTGATTTAATTAAATCCTAATTACTTTCAAAAAAGGAGACAAAGAATCAAAGAGCCAATGAGAAGAAGGGATGAAGAGCACATTGATCACTCCAAGGCTTTGCTATATTAGCCACTCATTTAGGCTTTGTTATCCTCACCGCTCCTTTTGTCATCTTGTCCCCCTATTTGAAACCCATCACTCAACCTTGACCTCAACCCTACTTTGACCTTGGTTAATCAAACTCAACCCCCTACCCTTGGGAATTACTATAAATAGGAGGATTTTATTAGTGTAAACATACCAATTCACATTTAGAGTAAGAATTCACATTCAAATTGCATCTTGAATTGAGAATTTAGCATTGAAGAATTCTTGAATAGTCTTGTTCTAATAGAAAAATCATTCATGTTTATATAGATTTTGAGCATAAAATAGGGCATTTCATCTTAATTTGCATACATTTACATCTTAGATCTATATTTTCATAATCATTAGCACAATTCTCATTCTAAGGGTTGTCACTTTAGGATGCTTTGCAGCTAAGAGCATTTGTTTAGTCCTTCTAGATAGATATCCATGAGACACTCTTAATTTGCTTTCACTTTCAAAGTTGATTAACCTAGTTAGATAAATTTCAAAGTTTGATTGAAAAGTATGTTAAACTAATATTTCATGCAGGTTTGTGAATTGTAGGTTTGCGAACTACATTTGGTGCCCATAGTGGGGCTCAAGCCTCACTTTCTAAACATGAATTTTGAAGAATTTACCTTGCAGATTCTCCAAAATCATTAGAACCTCACACCTGGTACAAAGAAGCTCGCACCTGGTATGAAGAATCTCCCACTTGCTCTGTCATAGCTCGTACTTGGTCTGTGAAAGATAGCATCTGGTTAGTGAAATCACACACCTGGTACAAAGAAGCTCACATGTGGTCTGTACAAGCTTGCACCTGGTCCAAAGAAGCTCACATTTGATTTTTGCTGATAAATAGACTATATTTGAGTGTTATGTTGTAAATTCTATAATTTAGTGGAGTTTGCATAGCATTTAGGAAGATTTGCATATCATTAGGAAACTTTACATCTCACTTAGGGAAAATTTGCATATCTTTTGGAAACCTTGCATCTCACTTAGTGAAAATTTGCATATCTTTTGAAAACTTTGCATCTCGTTTAGTGAATTTTGTATATTATTTGGAAAAATTTGCATTTCATTGTGTGAAATTTGCATATCATTTAGGATATTCTGCATAAACGTTTGGTAAATCTTGATTTGCATTCATTATATTCTGAGTTGCATCTGGTATGTGTTGAGTTGCATTTGGTATGTGTTTAGTTACATTCGGTTTGTTCTGAGTTGCATTTGGTCTGTGTTTAGTTGCATTCGATCTGCTCCGATTTGCATCTGGTCTATGTTTAGTTGCATTTGGTCTATTCTGAGTTTCATACGTATTGTTCTCAGTTGCATTCAGTCTGTCTTGCGTTGCATTTAGTCTGTTCTACATCGCATTTCGTTAATGATAAGAAATATCAAATTAAATTTGTATAATTGATAAATTTGATAATTAATTGATGTTTTTTATATGAATTGCAAATGATTAAAATGATCAAGTCAAGAAAAACTTGGAAATAAATACACAAATCACACAATTATCATCAAAATAAAGAGGCAAAGAAGCTATACAAAGAAGCAAAATGGATACAATTAGCAATTGAAGCCTAAACGTTGGAAGAAAGAATTCAAGCACGAAATAGGTATTGGAAGATCACTAACCTTTACCAAGCATTTTATAACATGTCATATAGTCCTTTAGATACTTCTCTCGTTTGAATATGATACATCTTAAAGTTAAAAAAGCAAAGTGTAGAGTACTCGAGTATTGGAAAGAGAAGGAATCTAAAAGATTGAATAAATATTCTAAACAAATCCATAACGCAAACATAGTGGAAAACTTAGAAGAAGAAGAGAAAGCATATGAACATCACATCAAAATTCTAAAACTCTATCAAACTAAGTTTCCATCTTTGGCTTAAGTATTTGTTCATTCATTTGAGGTGGATTTGGTTTCAAATTTCCTTCACTTTGTTTTGCTTGGTTGTTGAAACTAACATTTTGGGGAGAAAACTTGGATGCTAAGGAGCTGGAACAATAGTCACTAGGTGAGTATACAAAAATTAAAATAATAAATGTGCCTAACCTTTGCTAGCATCAAAATGAGGTATTCCTAAATCTGTATGCATTTTGTTTAAATTGTGGCAATTTCATTCACACGTCTAGCTTAAGGTAAAAGAGCAAATTGAATTATTGAGTTAGGCATTAGGGATGTGCTCTTCACCTTTGGTGAATAAAACTCCTTGACATGCTAAAATTAGGATAGAAAGGAGCTAATTAATGAACCAAACACCTAATTAAGCTTCCTTTTTTGTGGATAAAAAGTTCTAAGGTATACACTCTTCACTCTTTGGGTGAATCAAAAAACCAAAAATAGTCTAATCCCACTAGATTAAAGAAGCTTGGAATGAACTTTGTTAATCATGTTTGGAAGTGAGGAAGTAGTAGGGATATGATATTCAACCTTTGGGTAAATAAAACTCCTAAACCTACTTATTTATTTCATTTCTTTCTTTCCATATACTTGCTAGATCTTTAGTGGGCCTGCCTCCCAAGATTTGCCTTATCGAGGACGGTGAGAAGGAATGACCCAAGTGAAATACAACTATTTTTAGCCATGTTAATCAAACCCAATATAAAAAAAAAATACATTCATCCTTAATAGGCGAGTGACAGAAAGGGTTCATAATCATACCTCCTCTATTAGTCCTTCAAGATTGCGCAAAATTATATTTTTACGTGTGTGGGAGGCCTCTGTAATGGGGGATATACTCAATTCTTTTTGAATAGAATCTTGATTACAACATGGTTAAGTAAAAAATAATACCTTTTTAAACCTTGTTAAACCAAATTGACCATAGGTAGCTTGACCGAATTGTTTTCTTGTGGAAACTTTGTCAAAAACATCTGAGAATATACACTTTTATAGCTTTTTTTTAGAAGTTAGAAAACATTTGTATCTGTGGTTTCTATGCTTGATGATACATGATCTTGAAAAAAATACAACACACATTTGAAAGATCCAAAGTTCATACAAATAATCATCCTCGCAAGTGAATACTTCTTCAACAAAACTTCTCAGTTCCTTTTCATGTCGATTTTGACAAGATCTCGTCATATTAAATTGTCTTTACAAAAGGATAGAACCATGCTAATAGAAGAGATATCCTACTTGGAAGAGACTCCTCATTCTCCTTATCAACCCTTTATAGAGATAAATCAATAGGAAAATTTAGGAGAGATCTCAATGGAAACTAACACATGGTTTGAAGCTAATAACAGTTGAGAAATCAATAATGACCATAATGAAGAATTGATCGAAGAAAAGGGTCAATGAAGCTTCTCAAAATCCTATGTTCGTGAAAATGATGGAAAAAGATTTATAAAAGGACAAGGAGAGATATTTTATAAACTTGGCTCAATTAGGAGTAAAACTTCTTCATAATTTCGACACATCCCAATTAACAACAGATGAGGAAGAAGATACTCCTTTAAAGGCCATGAACCAACTAATCAAATCCCTACAAACTCAAATGGATAGAATGAAGAAATAGTCTACCCCAAAATGATTCTCAATTGAAGCTATTTTCCCTTTTCCATTTGATAAAAACATATTTATGAAACCTTATCCCCAAAACATGGTTTTTCCTAGGTACGACAAATATATGGGTACAACAGACCTAGAGGACCGCATAAGGGAATTTGGAACCTTAGGCATGGAATTTCTCCATGAACCTACCTATTTGATGAGGTTGTTTCCTCAAATCCTTGGTGGGTTAGCAATGGAATGGTTTTCAAAGTTACCTCCGGGTATAAATACTTTAGAGGAATTAATATCCAAGTTTGTTAATCAATATTCCTACAACATCGAACAAGAGATTACCATGTTAGATCTATGCAATACCAAGAAAAAAAATGGGTGAGCATTTTTGAGCTTTCTACAAAGGTGGATAAGAATCTTTGCCAAATATCCATGAAGTATATACCTAAAAAGGAAAAAAATGGATATATTTATACACAGTTTGGTGACCATAATGAAATTCAAGTTACAACTTAATTGTCCACCAAATTTTGAAAAGGTGATAGAAATTGAGTTCAAATAGAGGATGCTTTAGTAGGAAGTGGGGAACTAAAGCTTTACAAGGATAATAAAAACCTTTTTCAAACAACAATAATACTTTCAACAATAATTCTTCAAACAATACTAATAACGATAAACCAAGGTTTTGGATGAAGGATACAAACAAGAATTTAGTCAATGATGGAGTAGTGGAAGCTCGCAATCTTAAACCAAAACCTTTAAATATTTCAATGGCTTCCACTAATCAGACTAATAATGTTAACCAGTCCTCCAATAATCCTTTTAACAATGCAAACACTTCCAAAAAAAATCAAGGAAGTGCCAAGCCTAAACCTAACTTTATGACTCAATTTACTCTAGGACCACACATAAAGTTGACTCCATTGGGGGAACCACTTGAGTCAGCCCTAGGAACACTTATTGCCAATAGACTTATAACATAACTTTACCATAGGTGAGACCATAAGAACCTCAAGTAAATCCATCATGGTGGAGTGATTCTAATCATTGTGAATATCACTGTAATAAATGACACAAAATAAATGATTATATGAAGTTGAAACATGTGGTTCAAGACCTCATTGGAAATGGTATTATTAAGGTTGATGGAACCAAGAATAATGAAGATCAAACAACCTTTAAAACTCCTTTTCTAAATCATGAGAAGGGTGAATCTTCAAATACTAATCAATACAATCAAAAGGGAGATCATAAGGTAGATTTTGCTCACACCTATGACAATACAATCAATTCTTTATCTAGTTATGAGAACACCATTAATGTCATAATGATCAAAGACAAACAAAACAAAGAGCCTGCCAATGTCATCACTCGGGAGCAAGCATCAGAAGTATTTCTACCTGTTCCAACACTGTGTCAAGACCTAATACTTCATCATTTCCTTCCAAGACCTATAATTTGATGGATAAACTTCAAAAAACTCTTGCACAAATTTTAATCCTGGAGTTGTTAAAACTATCACCCACACGTAAAGAGATCTTGGAAAAAGCTTTGGTAGATACAACGGTTCCTACCAATCTAAATGTGGACCAATTTAAAAACATGGTTAGTCATCTTATTGCACCACATTGCCTATCCTTTTCAGACCAAGATGACATGTCCTTAAATCATTCACAAAATTTGCCCTTGCATGTAGAAGTCCTAATCCAAAAGAATAGGGTCAAAAGAGTCCTAATTGATGGAGGTGTAGACCTAAACATTTGTACTCTAAATTTGGTCAAAGCCTTGAGATATTTTGAAGAATCAGAGGATCCAAAAAGAAAAATAACTATTAAAGCATATGATGATGAGGAGAGATCTTCCAAAGGAATGGTCATTTTACCTATTCGGGTAGGACCTATTAAAAGAGAAATAGTTTGTCAAGTACTTGATCTCAAGTTGACCTACAACGTATTGTTGGTAAGGTCATGTATACATGAGATGCAAGAAGTTCCATCTACCTACCATCAATGTTTGAAATTTCCTTATTTTGAACAGGAAATAACTATCAGCGGGAATCTTAACCCATTTCAATACTGCAATCATATCATACCGGTTACAGATTCATTCGTACCCCACAATAATGAGGCTTCTACATCTACCTCACATTTAGAACAAGTTGAGGAGGAAGTTCCTAAGATTAATTCACCCTCCACATCAAAGGATAAAGAAGATCCAAATGATAAGCCCACTACCTCAAGTCATGAAGAAACTATTCCTTCTCTATATAACAAAGGTAAGGAAAAAGTGAGTTTTCTAAACACAAATGAAGAAAACCCTAATTATTCAATATCAAATTATGTCATTCAAGAGGGATCGTGATTAGAAAGAGACGAGGAAAAAGTGGAACATTACAAGAAGATGGATACCATGATAAATAAACTTAGAAAAACAATGCAGGATAAAGCAAAAAGGAGTTGGAGAATATTATATTTCATTGATGGATATGCCGACTTATCCTAAATCACATGGTAAACCCTCGGTCATACCCAATCAAACAATTCCTCATAAATATAATAATAATTTTGGTAGAGCCACTACTCCAATAGAGGTAGAAGAAGACAATAATGTGTTAAAACTATTATTATACAAAGATGAGGAAGGAACAAGTGAAAGTGTGCGACACATTAATATTCCCACACATCAATATGGGAAATGATTTGATATCATGAAAAATATTGGTTACAAAGGAAGAGGACCTTTAGGAAAAATAAATAGAGGGTTGTTAGAACCTATACATCCCCCATGGAGGTCAAGTGAGGAAAAATTAGGAATAGGATATCATGAGAATGGTAATGGTCAAAATAATTTCACTAATCCTTATGAATACATTAATATGTTGGATTGAGAAAGTACAGGTGGTTCAAATGGATATGAATGGGATTTATTATCACAGGAATCTTATCATGATAAAGAGGTAGATGTTATTCATTCTTACACTTCTACACCAAAGGAAATTCCAAGTACAAACCAAGAATGGGTAGGATATCCTTATGTGCCCTCTTTCTTAGGAGAATATAGCTTTATGTTTAATGTACAACAATCTTTCCCACAAGAAACTCGAGAGGACTCTAGTGAGAGAGATTTCGATCCTAGCTCTACAGACCATCTTGAGGAAACACATGTTATTGATTTGCATGATACAATGTATGAACCTAAAAATTAAATCATGACCCTAACTCCCATTGACCTAAATTTACCAATTGATCCTTTACCCCTTGTTCATCCTGGATTGATTAATTGGGACCAACTTGAGACAAATGATATGCCAGAATTCCAAGATGATCATGCCATATCTTTGAAACTAAATGTGGTTGAACCTTCCTCCACCAATGAATCATATAAAGAAGCATAAATGGAGGTAAATGTCAATTTTATTAGTCATCAAGAGAAAAAGAAAAATAACAAAAAAACAATAAAAGATCTAGTAGTGAAAACCACCATGTGGAAGTGCTAGATCCAAAAATAGTAAAAATAAATTATGTATCCAAAGGTAAAAACCCAATTGTGGCACCTAAGAATGAGAGACCTGACATTTTGCCTAACCACCATGAAGAAAGATCAAATATCTTGATAGAGCCAATAGAAAAGGTCAACATTGGAATAGAGGCAGAACCAAAGGTTATTCATTTAGCTACGTGTTTATATATAGAAGAAAGGGAGCAATTCATTGACTTTTTCAAAGAGAGACAAGTGAATTTTATATGGTCATATGTTGATATGCCAGGATTGGACCCAAATCTAATAATTCACCACCTCAACATAGCTCTAGGAGTTAAACCAATAAAACAAAAATTAGGAAAAATGAACCCACATGTGGCATTATTGGTTAAAGCAGAGTTAAAGAAACTTTTGGACTATATAGTCAAAAAATGGAAGCACTTACATTGTAGACTGGTTTAGCCTTTCAATTAAGTGGTTTTGGGGTTATGTCAAGCACCTTGAATTCGTTCCTGATTTAGACCTAGCTTTCCCCCTGTTCTGCCCCAATTCTCCACCTTTCTCTAGCCAATTTCTGGCATTCTGGACTGCAAATCTGAGATCTTTGACCTCAGGGTCAGGGTTAAAATTTTGGGTCTATATCGACCTCAACACTAACCTAGGTCAAGGTTGACCTCACCCCTGACCTAGGTCAAGGTCAAACTTTACCTTGACCCAGTGTCCAGATTTTAGGGTCCCACAATTTTCAGATGTCGGTCTTTGAAAAAGGTAAAATCTCGCTTCCAGGTCGGCTGTTTTGGGTTCCAAAGTGATGATTCCTAAATTATATTTAACATAGGTCCTCTCCTATGGGTAAAGGCTTTAATGAGAATTTAATTCTCCTATGTTGGCCTCCTTAGAAGATTGTGCCCTAATTTCATATAAAAGGGAGCCTTACTCCTCTTATTTTCTCTAAGTCCTCTATTGAAGCCTAAGCATCATCAAGCAATTGAGAAGCATCATCAAGTGAAGATTCAAGCAATCGATCAAGAAAGATTTGAAGTAAGGATTCATCCATCATCAAGCATCCATTCATCAAAGAGATCCATGGGAGGCCATTAAAGGATTCAAGCTACATAGTGCCCTTTTTGGTGATCTCTCCATCCATCTTCTTCCAAACCTCTTCATAATCAAGAACCCATTCAAGATTTGGTGTTGGAGATCTACAAGAAATTGATTGAAAACATCCTACATTCTAAATTCTAGATCTATTGGTGCATACATACTTGTGGATTCAAGGATTCAAATCCTCCACAAGGACTTTTACAAGCAAGGTGAATTTATGCATTTACTTTGTTTACTTCTGCAATTTCAATTATATATATATTTGAGGTTAATTCCAAAATTGAGGTTTGACCAAGGAAAACCCCTCCCCCCAACAAACAAATCTCTTTTTCTTGTAGGTACAGGTTTAGGATTGAATATTTGAGCTCAGATTTGGATACCCTTTTCAGCGAACTATCAGAATCTGCGAACAAATTTTCTGTCAGACCTATGCAGGTCAGGGTCAAGATTATTGGGTCAAGGTCGACCTTTTTTATAAGATGGTGTCAGATCAAAAAAAAAATTATGGGTTTTGTTTGTCTCTGTATTTCCTTTTCGGATCATACTTCAGATTTTCTAGAAATAGAGTACAAACCTCAGAAAATAGCATTCTTTGATCTGCAATTCTTTAAGGTTAGTACTTCCTCTTATCCTTTTTAATTACTATTATATATCATATCTACTTAATAATAAAATAGAATTTAAGATCTTCTTCCTTTCTCTCATTTCCAAATGATTGATTCACTTGTGCATTAATCCTTCTTTTGGGTTAATCAACTTGGATCTTTCATTTGTGCATTTGGGGATAAAATAGGAACATCTTATCTTCCTCCCCCCTATGTGCTTAATCACAATACAATATCGCATACATAAAAAAAACTAAATTAAATGTAAAGGTTAAGGAAATACACCCCTAATAAAACACACCATAATAATCAATTTTCTTCCTTCACACTTTGGTGAACCCGTGATAGACAACTCTTTCTTTTTGGTGTTAGATTTACATGTTGATGCTAGATCTTGCATTTTCTTTCAATTACATTTAAAATCCATAAATCAATATCTTGTGTTGGTATATTTGCATTGCATTGGTGTATGAGCTTTACCACTTCTAGTCCTACATATAGTATCCCGGTTATAAGAAGTCATAGACTTATGGGTTCCTTTGATCCCAAGTCTTCCTCTCCTTTCATTAGGTTCCTGAATGATAACTTGATAACTCATGATTCCAATCCTTCTATGGAGCATTACTCTTCTCATTCATCTCGTGATGAGGATGATGCCTTAAGAGTTCCTCCTGAACAAGTGCAAAAACTCTCAACCGAACTTGATAAAATGGGAAATTGGCTTATCCAAGAAAACCATAATTAAGATTCCATCCAAGCTATAGAGGCTATTAAGAAATTCCTCCATGATAATGATCAAGGTGTTAACTTCTTGCGTGGTCTTACTCATCTTATGCATTCAAATGTTAAACCTTTGGCTCGAGAGGCTCAAGAATTAGGATATACACCTCCTATCAATAGTGAGGGACCTTCTTCTGTTCCTTTACCTAGCATTCTTACTTATACTTCTCCTTTGATGATTACATCTATCCCAATTGCATATATTCCTGTGAGTGCTCCTTCGGTATCTCTACCTACCTCACAACCTTCATATCATAGTGTACCTTTTACTTATTATAATCCCCTTCCAACTGTGGTTCCTAATGTTCCATCGGTTGTGTCATCTATTCCTATTGCTTCCTACACTTTTCCTAGTGTTCCTAACATTTCTATGCCACCTGTTTCCTCTAATGATTCCACAATCATTAGTTTGGGTCAAACTGTGTCATCTTTACAACAACAACTTGCATCTTTAACCCAATCCAAGTTTAGCATTCCTACATGTGACATGGGTAGTCCTTTATCCTTAGACATCATTCGTGATGTTATCCCTCATCTTGAAAATTACAATGGTAAAGGCGATCTTGTCACTCCTGTTAAAACATTTCAAATCCTTTGTAGTGATTATGCTCATGACCATAGGATTTTAGCTAAATTGTTTGCTAGAACTTTTCGTGATAAGGCTTTGCAATGGTATTGTTCCTTACCTCCTTATTCAATTGATTCTTTTCCTAAACTTGCTAATACCTTTATCCA
>MU228248.1:80829-102663 GCA_018584345.1 Thuja plicata | reverse complement strand
AATTTACAAAAGGATATTAGAGATAAGATTCTTCTTACTGAATTTACCTCTTTTCAACAACTTTGTGCAACACTTCACCATTATCAGTTACAAGTGAGTCAATTTGAGAGCAACACTCCAATGGCTCTTGTTCCAGTTGATAAGAGTGACAATGGTCCTAATACTAATAAGTTTCAGAAACCTAACAACTATTTCAAGATTAATAAACAGACGAATGCGGTTGCTGATCAAGTTGTTGTTACATCCAATAATGCCACTTCTGCATCCACTGCTTTCCATATGAATCGTACATTTACTCCTATTCTGAAACTTTAAATCCTATTATGAGTAGGTTGTTAAGTTCTAATATTATTGCCTTGCCTCCTATTCGACCTCTTCTCCCTACCACGATAGCATCAAAATCAATATTCTAAAGCTTTTTGTCAATACCATCGCCAAAATGGTCATGATACTGAAAAATGTTATTCTCTAAAGCATAAAATTCAAGATTTAATTGATTCTAAGGCTTTGTCTATTGATAATTTTGATGGTAGTGGAAATAAATCTGTTTCTCCTCCTAATCAAAACCTTCAAATCTATACGAATCCTTTACCTACACATGATACTAATACCATAGCTCAACCATCTTCTATGGATATTGTTTATGATTCAAAGATGGATGATCTTAATCACATTGTTAATAATGTGGAGAGTGTGGTTTCATCTCAACCTACTGTTCATGAACCTTCACCTCTACTTCAACTTCCAGTTCCACCTAAACCTCAAAAACAAACTAAGGATTAGCGACCCGGGGACCTTTTAATCACCTTTGATGATTCTGAAATGATTAAGGCTCTTGATGGTCCCCTTTACATCTATGCTGGGATTGCTAAGATACCTACTCGTGGTTGTCTTGTTGATCCCACATCTTTAATAAATGTCATTACTGAGGAAAATCTTTTTATGAAAAACTTACAACGTGATTGCTATGGTCCATTTGATGCATGGATCCAAACTTGTAATGGTTTTCTTTATCCTACACTTGGTTCTATCAACTTATCGGTGGAACTTTGTGGTAAAGTTGTAGATACTACCTTCATTGTTATTCCTACCTTTGATCAATTTCAAATCAAATTTGGTTTACCGTGGATAACTGCTATGCATGCTATTTTTTCTCCTATTCATAAATGTCTTACGTTCATTCATAATGGAGAAGTCAAAATGATTAATCATAGTTTGTATCAACCTTCTAGGACTATAGATTGTGCTACTCTTGATTTATTTTGGCCTTCATTACCTAACTCATGTCCTCCTCGCCCTGATCATCTTTTTCGCTCATATCAATCTTACAAACATCGCAAAATTGCTAAGTTAAGCATGCCTCGGATAGATCTCAACCATGGTATTTTTCCTACTCCTTCCATACCCCCTTTAGCCATTACTTCTAAATCTAATAATCAAACTTCTACTATTTCATTACAACCCATTGAGAATCCTCCTATAGAACCTATGAAGGAATCTGTGGTCATTCCTCCTAGTTCTCAACATGTGTTCAGTAAAGCAAAACACAATAAATCTGCTAATGAACGTCATAAGAAGTGTGGAGATAATGCTAGGGCCCGTGCTTCTATTCTTTGAAACTCTTTACCTTCTTTTGACCAACCTATGCCTGATGTGTCAAAAGAAGTCAATATTCATAATGATGTTAAGATGAATGATTGTGATCCTATTCGCATCTTAGATCCCATTTCAATTAATCTTGATGAGGAAGATACTTTAGATGATCCTATTGATCTTAGTGATGAATATGAGACCATTGACCTTGACACTGACTTACCTTAGATGCTTTCAACTCAATTGACAATTACACCTAGTATCAAGCAACGCGATTCTCAAGAGGATCCTTGTTTGGAACTGGCTATCATTCCTATTGTATTGGATAAAGTCCCTCTTGTGATTTTCCCAAGTCCCTCTTGTGAGTTTCCCACCTACCCTAATTGATATAAACCAAGATAGAGAGGGTCGACAATGTGCTTGATTGGCCTATCCTTCATGGTAGCCCTTTTTGTGTTTGCATGTTGTACTGTGCTACTCCCGTAATGTGTTTGCTAAATGTTTGTTAGATTCTTTTATACGACCCTTGTTACTTTGTTGGTGCAAGGTGATAAAAGATTCAAACCTATTGTACAGTTCCTCTATACGTATCTTTATTCCTTTATATGTTGTTTCTATGTTATGTTGTACTTGTGCTATTGTTCATAAATGTTTCCCTTGTATAATCTACTTGGATCTGTGACATGGTAGCACTGATTCTATTTGGTCTCCAGGTGGTGGTCCGAAAATATTCTTCTTCGTAACTCTTAAGTTTCTTTCCTCCATTGTGATTGTAGTTCTACTTTCTTTGGGGATTGATGTCAATTCATTTGTAATAATATCATATTTATATGTACATGTTATCTTATGATCATACTGACCCCACAGTAGGTAGATCCCTTCAGTTTTCTTATGTATGTTTATGTCTTATTTCCCTTGATTTGTCTTCATTTGGGGGCATCTCGTAGTGGAAATGTAATTCGTAGAGTTGTTTATGTTTCCGTTCAAGCTATTGCTCCTGTTAAAGTGTTAACAATGACTTTAACATGGGGGCATATGCTCTACTCAATTTTTGCACAAACACACACACACACACGTTCAAAATATTTTCAAGCACTTAAAACTTTTTCCCTTTATGGATTAAAAGCTAATCCTTAAAGCATGGACATTTTACATTTTATTTTACTTTTTAGGATCTCTTGATCCCTCTAGTTAAATTTACACGGATCTCTTGATCCCTCCAGTTTTTCAAAGTTTTGATCTCTTAAGGTTAGAAGGTGTCCTTAAGGACAGATCTCCTTGATGGGTTGACTAGTGAGTAGCCACATTCACTAGGCGATTCAATTCCACCTTTCCAGTTGCGCTGTTTACTTGTGTGGTTCACAATGAGATATAAGTTCTCATTGGGCAAGATAATCACACCCTCTCTCTCCTTAACTGGTGATGTCTCTCTTATTGTGATCTTAGGGTTTATAAAGACTTAATTCCCTTGGGGGCTTGAGGATTTCTTTGTCCCTTTTTTATTCCAATAAGATTGTCTATTCTTTATGATCAACTTTACCAAGAGTTTGTGTTGAGTCCATACTCTTGCTAAAGTGGGGGCTAAATGTATAGTCGAAAAATGGAAGCACTTCCATTGTAGACTAGTTTAGCCTTCTGAGTAAGTGGTTTTGGGGTCATGTCAAGTACCTTGAATGGGATCCTGATTTAGACCTGGCTTTCCCCTGTTTTGCCCCAATTCTCCACCTTTCTCTAGCCAATTTCTGGCATTCTAGACTACAAATCTGAGATCTTTGACCTCAGGGTCATGGTCAAATTTTTGGTTCTATGTCAACCTCAACCCTGACCTAGGTCAAGGTTGACCTCACCCCTGACCTAGGTCAAGGTTGACCTCGACCTTGACTCAGGGTCCAGATTTCAGGGTCCCACAGTTTCTGGATGTTGGTCTTTGAAAAAGGTAAAATCCTGCTTCCGGGTCGGCTGTTTTAGGTTTCGAAGTGATGATTCCTAAATTATATTTAACATAGGTCCTCTTTTGTGGGTAAAGGCTTTAATGGGAATTTAATTCTCCTATGTTGGCCTCCTTAGAAGATTGTGCCCTAATTTCATATAAAAGGGAGTCTTTCTCCTCTTATTTTCTCGAAGTCCTTTATTGAAGCCTAAGCATCATCAAGCAATTGAGAAGAATCATCAAGTGAAGATTCGAGAAAGCAATCAATCAAGCAAGATTTGAAGCAAGGATTCATCCATCATCAACCATCCATTCATCAAAGAGATCCATGGGAGGCCATTGAAGGATTCAAGCTACATAGTGCCCTTTTTGGTGATCTCTCCATCCATCTTCTTCCAAACCTCTTCATAATCAAGAACCCATTCAAGATTTGGTGTTGGAGATCTACAAGCAATTTATTAAAGAAATCCTACATTCAAAATTCTAGATCTATTGGTGCATACATACTTGTGGATTCAAGGATTCGAATCCTCCACAAGGACTTTTAAAAGCAAGGTGAATTTATGCATTTACTTTATTTACTTCTGCAATTTCAATTATATATATTTGAGGTTAATTCCAAAACCAGGGTTTGACCAAGGCAAACCCCTCCCCCCAACAAACAAATCTCTTTTTCTTGTAGGTACAGGTTCAGGATTGAAGATTTGAGCTCAGATTTGGATACCATTTTCAGTGAACTATCGGGATCCGCGAACATATTTTCTATCGGACCTGTACAGGTCAAGGTCAAGATTATTGGGTCAGCGGTGAGATTATTGGGTCAAGGTCGACCTTTTTCATAAGACAGTGTCAGATCAGAAAAAGATTTTTGGGTTTTGTTCGTCTCTTCATTTCCTTTCCGGATCATACTTCAGATTTTCCAGAAACTGAGTACAGACCTCAGAAAAAAATATTCTTTGATCTGCAATTCTTTAAGGTTAGTACTTCCTCTCATCCTTTTCAATTACTGTTATATATCATATCTACTTAATAATAAAACATAATTTAAGATCTTCTTCCTTTCTCTCGTTTCCAAATGATTGATTCGCTTGTGCATTGATCCTTCTTTTGGGTTAATCAACTTGGATCTTTCATTTGTGCATTTGGGGATAAAAGAGGAACATCTTATCTTCCTCCCCCCTACATGCTTAATCACAATACAATATCACATACATAACAAAAACTAAATTAAATGTAAAGGTTAAGGAAATACACCCCTAATCAAACACCATAATAATCAATTTTCTTCCTTTACATGGACACAAGATTTATTTATTCTATTGCATATGCAGATTGGATCTCCAACATTGTACCTATTTCCAAAAGTGAAAAAAGCATAAGGATTTACATAGACTTTAAGGATTTAAATAAAGCATGTCCCAAAGATGATTTCCTGCTTCCTAACATTGATACTATAGTAGATCTAACAACAGGGCATTCTATGTTTTCCTTAATGGATGGGTTTAGTGGCTATAATAAAATAAAGATAGCTCCAAAAGACCAAGATAAGACGACTTTTACATGTTCTTGGGGTACTTTTTGCTGGAATGTGATGCCATTTGGTCTTAAAAATACAGGGGCAACCTATCAAAGTACCGTGACTACCATATTTCAATACATGATGCATACAATTATGGAGGACTATGTAGATGATATTATTTCCAAATATTATACCAAAAAAGAACATCTACCTATACTTGATAAAATATTTACAAGATTGGAACAATTCAATGTAAGGCTAAAGCCTAAAAAGTATGCCTTTGGTGTTCAATTGGGAAAATTGTCGGGATAAATTATGTTAGAAAAAGGAATAGAAGTGGATCCTGATAAAGTTCAAGCCATTATGGAAATGGGGGCACCAAGAAATATTATTCAATTGAGGTCTTTGCAAGGAAGGCTACAATCTATTAGAAGATTCATATCCCAATTGGTAGAAAAATGTCATTCCTTTACTCAATTGTTGCACAAAGATATCCTCTTTCAATGAGATAGTAAATGTGAAGAGGCATTTTTTTCTTTTAAAGAAATACTTGGCAAATCCTCCATTTCTAATGGCTCCAATACTAGGAAAACCTTTAATTATATACATCTTAGCAATTGAAAAATCATTAGGGGGCATGTTAGCACAAGAAGATGGCAAAGGAAAAGAAAAATCTATCTACTATATTAGTAGAACTTTAGTAAAATATGAGCTCAATTATACTTGTGCAGAAAGGGCATGCTTAGCAGTCATCTTTGTGTCTCAAAAGCTCTGATATTACATGCTTGCATATAAAATCTGACTTATTTCTAAAATAGATCCACTCAAGTATTTTCTTAGCAAATCAACTCTCACAGGGAGGCTAGCCAAGTCGGTTATGGTATTGAGAGAGTTTGACATTGAGTATGTGGACCGTAAAGCTATTAAGGGACAAGTTATTGCATATCAACTAGCAAAATCACCACTCTCAAGTGAGGAACCTATTCAAGTGGAGTTTCCAGGTGCAAGTATCCTTACTAGTGAGTCAAAGACATGGAAGTTATACTTTGATGGATCCTATACTCAACATGGCTTGGGGGAAGGGGTTCTCTTCATTACACCCCAAGGCTGCATGATCCCCAAATCATTCAAATTTCTATTTCCATGCACCAATAATATAGCAGAGTATGAATCTCTTGTGATAGGACCCAAAATGGCTTTAGAATGGAGGATTACAGAAATACAAATTTATGGATATTCTCAATTAGTCATTAATCAGATTAATGATGAATACCAAACTAAAGATGACAAGCTCGTGCCTTATAAAAGGATGATTGATGACTTCAAAAAGTATTTTATATTAATCACATTTGGTAAAATACACAGAGCAGAGAATAAAGCAGTTGATGCCATGACCACACTAGCTTCACTGTTGCAAATACATGATCAAGGTGATAGATATGAGTTATTGGTGGAGGAATTGGTAAAACCTGCATACGATCATCCTGATTCCCAAATCATTTTCCTACTTGTGGTTCATGAATTTACTTGGTATGGTCCTATTTATACCTATCTACAAGATAACACCTTACCCTTAGACCAAACTTGAAACCTTGTACGCCAAGCCTCGCGCTTTATCCTTATTGCTGACACATTATATCACAAAGGTCTTGACAAAACATTACTTAGATGTCTAAAGAGTGAGGAATCAAAAAATGTTTTACATGAAATTCACGAGGGGATTTGTGGGTCACACTCGAGTGGATTTATCTTAGCAAAAAAACTTCTTAGGATGGGGTAATTTTGGCTGGGCATGGAAAAAGATGTATGCCAATTTGTGAAAATTTGTCAAAAGTGCCAATATCATGGGAACTTGATACATGTGCCAGCACAGGAATTACATCCCATTACTATACCTTGGCTTTTCTATGAATGGGGTTTTGATTTGATGGGGATGACATATCCTCCTTCTTCTAATGGACACAAATACATTATCATTGCAACTGAGTACTTTACAAAATGGGTGGAAGTTGTACCCTTAACAACTGCAGCTGGAAAACAAATTTCCATGTTTATCCTAAACCACATCATTTGCAGATATAGTATCCCACATGCACTTATCACCGATAATAGAAGACAATTAAAAAATAAGGATGTTAAGGAGTTATGTGAAAAATTTCATATTACTCGACATTTTTCTTCCATCTATTATCCTTGAGGTAATGGAAAAGCAAAAGCCTCTAATAAGAACATCCTAAAAATCCTCAAGAAAACAGTTGATGATTCGGGTAGGGATTGGCACATCCAGTCACATCCAACACTTTGGGATTATAGAACAAGCATCAAAAAACCTACTGGGTCCACAACTTTTTCTTTAGTGTATGGAGTCGGAGGAGTTTTACCATTAGAAGTGAAATTCCATCCTTAAGAGTCTCATTACATGGCATCTTGACCGATGAGGAGTATAGAGTGTCTAGATTGGAAGAGCTAGATTCACTAGAAGAATATCAATATTAATCTTATAATCATCTTAAAGTGTACCAAACTATAATGTCTCATAACTATAACAAAAAGATCAAACCTCGAGCCTTCCAAATAGGTGATCTTGTTCTAAGATAAAATCCCACAAACCAATCAAAAAATGAAAAAAAAGGGAAATTTGAGGCAAATTGTCTAGGACCCTTTGTAATTACATTATCTTATGGGAAGGAAACATACAAATTATTTGATTGTGAAGGAGATGAGCTTCAGGAACCCATCAATAGCATACACTTAAAGAGGTTTTATACCTAGTCAAATGAAAGAGTATTCGTTGAAAGAGTATAAGAGAAGAGAGTCTCATATGGAAAAGCATCATGTTGTATAGTTCAAATTGATCCTGAGAAAAATCCAAAAACATTGAAAAAGAAAAAAGAAAAAAGAAAAGAGAAAAAATAAAAAGTGCCTTGGTGAAAACCTAGCAATAGGCACCTTGGTAGCAAAAACAAAGCAAAAAAGAGAAAAAAGTGCAATAAATCAAAGTGGTGAAAACCTGGTAAATAGGCGTTGCTTGCCCTAAGTCAAGCCTAGTTGCATTGCATTTATATTTTCATATCCTTGTATATACCCCATTGCATTCTATCATTTGTACATAGTCATAATAAAGTCTCCAAGCTGCATTTGTACATAAAACCTTCATCACGGTGTTTGCAAGTTGCCTTGGTTCATTATCATTGACAAATCTAACTAGGGGCACAATTTAGATTCTAGGAGCTCTTCAGAGAATAGACACAAGTGAGATTTCAAATCCCTTCATAAAAAATCAAGAATCACAATCTTTTGCACTTATCGATTGATCCGAATATCAAATTTCTACAGTCCAAACATATGACTCATATCAAATTCAAAGGCTAAGCAATCAAACACTAAGCTGATACATCAATCATTATGAACAAAGGATCAAAATTGGATGGATATTTTTTATAAGGAAATTGATCAACAAACAAATAGAAAAGTTAAGTTCTATGATGTTTCTTGAATTATCTACCATGTCTTTTTAGCCTATCAATGTTGTTTTGAACTAGATACGCAATGATGGAGACATGATTTTTTTTTAGATTTATGCTTGTAAGGTTGATTCCTAGACATATGCAAGTTAGTTTAATGACATGATCATCAAAGAATCATCGAGGATATTTGTCTATCAATAGGGATCATATCTTTGTTTTTTTACGCAAACAGATACCTTGGCCATTTAGATTGCTCATATCTTAATGCCAAAATCTACTTGCAACATTGAATCTGATGAAATCAATATTCATACTCTCATGGTGGGGGGAGTATTACCAGTGCGGGTTGTATTGACGAGTTAGAACTTCAATGATGGAAGTGGTCACATGGAATCCGATGAAATACATATTCATACCATCATGGTTTGGAAATATCACCAGTGAGGGTTGTACCAGTTTCCAAATGGTTTACCAAAAAAAAACACAATGATGATACTTGCAGAAATAGCAATTTGTTAAAAAGTGACAACAGTTTTAGGTTGCATTTGTATATTGCATTCATGTTAGATTAAATCATGCATACATCTTGCATTATGGGATTTATCAAGGAAAGGGGGGGTCAAACATCCAAGTCAAAGTCTCAATAACTCATCTTTGATGGAATATGTGGGACTTTATAAAAAATAATACATCTCACAAATTGCATTCATTAGGGTCATTTTCATATACATTTAGGAACACTTGCATTTTTAGGATCATTTCATTCATCATTCATTTATGATTATATTATATATCCTCATTTATGTGCATTTCATTATCATTTAGTTACATTACATATTACCCAAATCATTTAGTTACATTAACATTATCCATAAGCATTACATCATTATAAATCACCATCATATACATAAAGCATTGCATTATCACCTAACATCATCACATCCATATTGTGCATCCATATAAAAAATATAAAATATAACTCCATACATTTTTGGGCATTCATACATAAACATCAAAAAGTGCAGTATCTGCATACATACATCCTACATAAAAAACCACAAAAACATGCATATAGATAGAATCATATAAACAACATCCATCAAATGTCTCATGACATCATCATAAATCATCAAACTCATAAAATTCCACATATAATGACATCAAAGAAGAACATAATCAAAAGTAAGGGGTAAGGTCTCTCCAATGTCAAAAAATCACAAGTGTCTATATCACAAAGGTACACATCAAGATATATCAACATCACATCATCAAAGGTGATACATATGTCCTCATAAAAAAATTGATACAATCAAGAAGATCTGAGCATGACTATCTTCTGACTCTGTCGAGCAACCGATCAAAATATGGCCACATATACCTGCATCGGTCGATGGTCCGACACCATCACCTATCATTGCATTTGGTCCCCTCGGAGGTCTGGGAGATGGCCCTGATACACCTCTACTCTCAACCTATTGTGAAGTACCACCTTTGACACTTTGTGTATAAGAACGAGCACTCTAAACTGCTTGCAATAACTCATGATATAAAGTGCGATAAAACTCCCCTCTCTGGATCTCCTCTCACATATATCGCATGGTTTGTCTAGTCATGCCATCTCTAGTCACCTGCTCTAACCACTAGGCTATATCCTATACTACTCCTCATTGTTGTATAGCATGATCTCTCTAGGACCTAGTAGCTGCTAACTTTGCCTCCATGGTATGAATATCATGATCTCTCTGTGACCTGGTAGAAACTATATCAACCTCAAGTCTCTGAATATTTCCCTGCAATAATATGATGTCTTCCTGTGTTGTAACCAACTCCCCACACAATCTATGCATATCCTGACCTAGGATACCTCTCTGTAGATCCTGTCTTGCACCCTATACTATACCTGACCTAGCTCTGTAAGTTACCTGTCCCTTATCTAGAAACAACAATCTCCTACTCTCTGTAGTAGCTCCATCATGATCACTATCATCTCCTCCATGATCACTCTCATCTCCTCCATGATCACTGACATCTCCCTCGTGACCATCATCATCTCCTACATGGTCATCCTCATCACCACCAGCTCCTCGACCAATTACTCTACCACTTCTCCCTCTCACTACTCTCATTGGGATATCATCTTATCATGCACCCTCCCCCTCTATGTGATCTCTCCATCCTCCTCCATATATCGTTGATCATCGAGGCTAGTCCTCATCATCATCATCATCATCATCATCATCATCGCTCTCCAAGGGAGGCACTGGCTCATCTGGTGAAGACAATCATGGAAATGGATGTGTTAAAAACCACTATGTATACTCCTCAGTCACACCAACATCCATCACATTATCCTCATAATCGCAATCAACTGGAACTAAAGTGTGAAATTCATCTACAGCTACCTCAAATAATGCACATCCATGCAGGTTTCTTCTTCTGGGTATGTGCATACATAGCTAGCCCCTGGGGCAAACCCTACGTCCGACCAAACTGTCGCCATACTCTGGTAATGATAAATCTCTCAATAATGTAAGGTATGCGACCAAGTAAGCATCTCAATGTGAACATGTATAACACCTCTCGACAATCCTCGCACCACTCCTCACATCTTAGATAAGGTATCCAACTGACAGTAACTAGATCATCAATCTGTATCCTCTAGTACTCTAACTTGCCCAACTTCGGTTGGACGAGTAAACTGCTATAGCCATAGATGAAGGGCTAGCCCTCCTCTTGTGCTCTCTCTGCAACTCGTCAGGTCACTGGGAGATGCTCCCATACCTAAATTTGGAACACTATGGTACTCGCTGATAAAGTTGGTGCACACTTATAAACCACCTGATGCAACACATGATATAAATGTGCTAGAGTACATGTACCCCAAGTGAAGCAGCATAGTTTCGCAAGCATATCGTCCAATAAGCAACCCACCCAATGTGAAATCCATGCACTCTCTGATCTGGCATGAGGAATCCTTCAATCAAGGTTGAGAGAACGACGATAAGTGGGTCATATTGTCTTTGCATCATTGTATCCCAAGTCACTATGTAGCCTCTAATCTAATTATCCTCAAATACTCAGCGTACAATGGCACCATTATCATATGGATCAAAATGTACTAACTCTCCCATAACTGGGATCCACAAAATCTGGTATATGTTCTCTGGGGTGATAGTAATCTCTCTGGTGGGTAGGTGAAAGGTATTATAGTCACTACGCCACCTCTCTGCAATTGTTGTCAACAGTCCCTGATTCAGTTGAATCTGGGGTATACTCAACAAATATTCTAACCCACATCGTCTAAACACGCATTGGTCCTCTGGGGATAAACATGCAATCAATGACAAGGGTTTAGGGTACGCCACCCTCATATTCAACTTATCTAGTTGAACCTGTTACAATCAAACAATCAACCATCAATTTTAGATCAATTATTTGAAATCAATCATATCCTACTCTCTACTTACTCATATGAGATTTACAGGATCTCGGTGAGCGCATCAAAATTTTCATCTCATATCGTGAGGATGAAAAACATAATTTTCTATCCTATGGGATTGACATCAATACACAATTGATTTATTCTTGATTATCCTACACTGACTGACACAATACTTGCATTCTCACATGCATCTGTTCACTCAAATTTTGACAGCAAACAACAGTCACACATTTCATGACAAATAATTATTATCACGCAAATTGAGGCATCATTACACACCTCTAATCTACAATGGGACAGGATATTCAAGAATCAACGAACATCCAAAAAATCAACAAACAAATCAACCACTTGACGAGAGAAATAAAAAATGATTTGACACTATCAGTTGAAAAGATTAATCACAAATGGAAATCTAACACATCAAAAATCGAAATCATTCACGGAAAAACACATTGAAAATTGAAATCATCAACAGAAAAAATCAATCCCTACATTAAAAAATCAATCCCCACATTGGAAAATCGATTCCAAAAATACAAAATAAAAATAAAAATATCAAAATCAATCAAAACCCGAAACCGACAAAATTTGATCAAATCGTCAATGCAAAAATATAAATTCATAAAAAATTATCAAAAATAAAAAAATCATTAATAAGTCAAAAAATAAAAATAAAAAAATACGAAAAAATAAAATAAAAAATAAATAATTTTTTTTAAAAAAAAAAATTTAACAAAAAAAACAAATTCTTACCTCCCGTGCGCCCCCTACTTCCTTCGCTCCTCGAGCGAGCTCGACTCGCCCAAGTGCGAGCTTTGCTCACCCGGGCGTGAGCTCTGCTCGCCCGAGTGTGAGCGAGATCGGCCCGAGGGCAAGCTCTGCTTGCCTGGGTGTGAGCAAGCTTGACCCGGTGCGAGTAAGCTTGCACTCGGTGCAAGCGAGCTCGCACTCGGGGCGAGGGTCCGGGCTTGCCTTCATGCAATTTTTAATGCATTTTTTTTTCAAAATAATTTAAAACCCATTTCAACATTTGAAAAACCCATAAAATTCCATAATTTTTTTCCATAAACATGCAAATTTGTGATTTTTCATTAAAATTTTCACCAAAAATGTTTTTTTTTCAAACCCTAGTTTTTAAATGCAACAAATCATGCAACAAAATAGAGGGGTTTTTTTTGCGACACATACCGGGGGGTCGTACTCATGCGGTCTCTGATACCGCCAGACTCTCTCAAACCGATGCTCTACCATGGGAACCACCATTTTTCACTTCGCAATCACTTGGCACTAAGATTTTCCAAAACAACTTGCACAATGAGCTCCCAAACTGCCTTTTGCACATTTTCAAAGTCATTTTTTTGCAACCAGGGGGTATTTTGATGGGATTTTTTTTCTCGCTGAGCATTATTTTTCATCATCGCACTTTGGGGCATTTTTCTACGCTTCAAAGATCATCATTTTTTGGGATTCAAATCGACATGACTTATTTTCATCACATTTTTGCAATCATCATAAATCAATTTTTCCCACTCCAATGCTTGCAATATCATCTCGATTTCCATCCCGAAGGGGCATACTGGCACGAGGGTGCATAGTTTTGTGAATTGGGGAACTTTTTGAAATCGGGGACATCGGATGTCGATTTTTTTTAATTTTTAATTTTTAATTTTATTTTACATCAGGGCATCAAAATGGAATAATTTTCACAACAGAGGTATGACATTATCAACAAAACAACATTAGGATCACATCAACATCATATTGGCATCATATTGACATCATCATATCACGGATTCACATCGGAGCATCATCACCAGTATCAACATCAGATCAAACATCAAATCATCATCAAATCAGACACCAAATCAACATCAGACATCAAACATTAGGTATTCTTTGAACCAGCGCGCTTTGCACATTGATTCAGAGAGGGACATTTGTAGACACCCTAGATTAGTCAACCAAAATCAACATGGTCAACCATAGTCAAAAGGGGTCAAATCAAGTCAACATCATGGATTAAATAACAAAGCCATTGATTAATTAAATTTGTGCCAAAAGAGGATTAATTAAACTATGTAATTGATTAAATCAATTAGTTATATAGTTCAAATTAAATAAATCAATTGCAACCCATTAAAACCCCTTACATGGATAATTTAATCAATTGATTGATTTAATTAAATCCTAATTACTTTCAACAAAGGGACAAATAATCAAAGAGCCAATGAGAAGAAGGGATGAAGAGCACATGGATCACTCCAAGGCTTTGCTATCTTAGCCACTCATTTAGGCTTTGCTATCCTCACCACTCATTTTGTCATCTTGTCCCCCTATTTGAAACCCATCACTCAACCTTGCCCCCAACCCTACTTTGACCTTGGTTAATCAAAATCACCCCACTACCCTTGGTAATTATTATAAATAGGAAGATTTTCTTTGTGTAAATTTACCAATTCACATTAAAACTGCATCTTGAATTGGGCATTTAACATTGAAACATTCTTGAGTAGTCTTGTTCTAACGGCAAAATCATTCATTTTTTAATATATTTTGAGCATAGATAGGGAATTTCATCTTAATTTTCATACATTTGCATCTTAGATCCATATTTTCATAATCATTAGCACAATTCTTGTTCTAGGGGTTGTCACTTTAGGATCCTTTGCAACTGAGAGCATTTGTTTAGTCCTTCTAGATAGAGATCCATGAGACGCTCTTAATTTGCTTTCACTTTCAAAGTTGATTAACCTAGTGTATCGTCTTAAAATGGAAGCACTTCCATGTTAAGAACATTTATCCCTCCTTACGGGATGTTTTTGACCATCATCATATCATCCCCTCATTTATGCATCATCTCCTACTTTTGTGCCTGTTTAGGACCTTGATTGGGCCTCTCCGGGCACCTTCTATCCCACCTGGCACATTTTCCAGGGGTTTTGACCCCCTGGGTCAAGGTTGACCTCAACCTTGACCTAGGTCAGGGTCAAGCTTGACCTTGACCTAGGTCAGGGTCAACCTCGATGTTGACCTAGGTCAAGGTCGAGGTTGACCTGGGTCCCCCTTTCAAAACTGGAAACTTGTCGGCTGCCGGAGGTCATCCAAAATTTATTTTTCCCGCTTTCGGGTCAGCCGTTTTGGGTTTCGAAGTGGCAAATCCTAAATTATATTTAATATAGGTCCTCTTCTAGGGACATGGGTCTAATTGGAATTTAATTCTCCTATGTCAGCCTCTCTAGAAGATTGTGCCCTAGTTTCTTATAAAAGGAAGCCTTTCTCTCTCATTTTCTCTAAGTCTTCTAAGTGCAAAAAGCTCTAACCAAGATTTTGTCAAGAAGCAAAAGGTTCAAGCATCCATTGTTCTACGTGTTCTCAAGCTTTCAAGGTGTTCAATTCTTCCTCTCAAGCATTCAAGTCCTCCATTGAAGATCAAGGATTCAAGCTTTCAAGCCTTTGAAGGGATTTGGTTCAAGCATTCAAGATTCATCATTCAAACCCTAGATCTAGCCATCATGGTTGTGTGATCTTCCTTCAAGACCCTTTGTGCATCCTCAACACTCATTCATTCTCTTCAAGGTGGTTTCCAAGCATACAATCATGGAGGTTTATGGTTTCTATTGAGTCCAAGCTTTCATATTTACATACTTGCTACATTTGAATTACAGTTGCATATCTATTCAATATCATAGCTTCATTCTTAGATTCAATTCTACTACTTGCTAGCATTTTATACTTTATTGATTTCAAGGTTAATTCCTAAATCGGGGTTTGACTAAGGCAAATCCCTCCCCCCCAATAAACAAATCTCTTTTTCTTGTAGGTACAGGTTTAGGATTGAAGATTTGAACTCATACCTGGATACCCTTTTCAGCGAACTATCAGTATCCGTGAACAGATTTTCTGTCGGACCTGTGCAGGTCAGGGTTGAGATTATTGGGTCAGGGGTGAGATTAGTGGGTCAAGGTCAAGATTTTTATCAAGACGGTGTCAAATCGGAAAAATATTTTTGGGTTTTGTTTGTCTCTACGTTTCCTTTCCGAATCATACTTTAGATTTTCCAGAAACAGAGTACATACCTCAAAAAACAACATTCTTTGATCTGTAATTCTTCAAGGTTAGCACTTCCTCTCATTCTTTTCAATTACCATCATATATCATATCTACTTAATAATAAAATAGAATTTAAGATCTTCTTCCTTTCTCTCATTTCCAAATGATTGATTCACTTGTGCATTGATCCTTCTTTTGGGTTAATCAACTTGGATCTTTCATTTGTGCATTTGGGGATAAAAGAGGAACATCTTATCTTCCTTCCCCCTACATGCTTAATCAAATTTCAATACACATTAAAAAACAAACTAAATTAAATGTAAAGGTTAAGGAAATACACCCCTAATAATTCAATAACCAAGTTTTATTCCTTTACACCTAGTTAGATCTTTCAAAGTTTGATTGAAAAGTATGTTAAACTAATGTTTCATGCAGGTTTATGGAATACACTGCCTTCTTTGTCACTCTTGCCTTCCTCCTTCCAAAAACCCTTCGTTTGTCACCCAAAATCCTCCACGCATCACTCCTTATCCCTTTAACATCACCCCTTTTTATACCTCCTACACAACCCCTAATCTTCACCTTATCCTCTCAATCTCTTTTTCATCACCCTTGGCACCTCATCTTCTCTAATACTAATCCCATTCACCATTCTTACCCCTACCACCTAATCCACTACCACCTCTAATCCTATACTCCTCCATACCCCATTGCAAACTCTTGCATGTCAGCCTCCTAACGTCCTTTCACTATGCCTCCGTTCTCTACGCAACCCTTCTTCCAATCTCCTTTTTCTGCACACTCATCTCCTTCTTACCCCATCTCCCAGGTTTTCTCTTGTTTTCCATTCGCTACATCCCCATTGTTCCATTGTCCACCTTCACAACATTCTCCTCTACGCCTTCTACATGTGTTCCATACACCTTCCTCCTTGCTTGACCCTTCATGCCTCCTCACACCGTTCGGTCAACCAGGTTCAATCAACACCCTGCATTATTTGTCAGCCTCCTCATCTCCCATGCTCCTTTGCGACCCATCAAACTCTAGTAACTATGTTATCCACCTCTTTTTTTTTTTGTTCTCCCATAGACTTGAACCCGTGACACCCCTATTCATAGGGGTTCGCAACAACAATTGCGCTGCTCATGCTCCAGAAAGCGGAATCTTATCTCTAACATCCTTTTGTAATTTAGAAAGAAAAATACATCGCATATCAATAATAGGCATAGGATAAAAAATCTGAGCATGCAAATGCTTAAATCTACCAATACAAATAAGTCAATTTTCCTTTAACACCTTGTTTACAATGTATTAAATCAGTGAAAGAAATCTTAGGACCAATGTTATTTTGAAATTGTTGGATGAAAGTATTAGCAAGTTTTTGGAAAGAATCAATGGAATAAGAAGGCAATGAGCAATACCACTGCAAAGCTTTATCTTGAAAGGTTCTAGTAAACAGTTTAGCCATGAACCTATGGTCATGAGAGAAATCACTACATAATGTTTGAATTTTTTTGACACGGGTCAAAGGATCACCTTTGCTAATGTATAAGTCTAAAGATGAGTAATCTCCATGTATTGTGGAATAATGAAATATATGATATCCAACGAGGAAGGACTAGCAATGTCACAAGTAGGGATGCTAAACTTGGATTGATTCATGAAAGCAATTTTTTGTCGCAAGGAAGATACAATTTGAGCCAAGCTATTAATGGTGGAATTGGTAGAAATAGAGGGAGGAGATATGTGTGAAATATTTGGAGCATTACGAGAGATAGAAGGAATGATGGAATATGAAAAGGAAAACTATTGTAAGTAGGTATTGATGAAGGCAAATAAACAAATGGAATACCTAGAGGGATAGATGACACAGTAGGATTAGGAATGGTAACATGTGTAGGATTGACATTTTGAACAAAAGTTTTTATGATAGGTGGAGCATAGGTGGATACACTAAGAATGGAGGCAAGGATAGACATAGAGGTCTTAACACTAGTAACAAGTGGGATGAAACCTAACTCTTGAGCACAATCTTTAAGAGGTTTAACATTGTTATCAATGAGATGAGAAATACTACGCAAGATTTTGACACCACGTTCATCAATATTAATTATCATCCTTAAACCTTCTACAACAAATATGACTTTAGGATTAGAATTTTCTTGTCCTATAACCATTGCTCAAACTCTTCAAAGTCATTGGAAAGTTTTGGGATTTTCATAGGAGGGACTCATAAGGCCTAATCTTCACCGTGAGAAGAATGGGAAGAGTTGTTCTCCATAATAGGATTGATGTCATTAGGAGGCATGTTGGTCTCATCAAGATTCGTAGGAAAGATAGAAAGTTCAACTCAAGATCAATAGAACCTATAAATCTACAATTTCTCCTAACCGAAATGATATAAGTAGAACTCAAAGTAGTGACACTCATGCACAAGGGAATGAAATAAAGGATAGATCTAATGCAATTACAAAATTTGAAAGAGAGATATGCAATTCACGTAAAGAGAATAAAGCAAATATAGATATCAAATTTAAAGATCCAATGTAAAACATGCATAGAAAGGAAATCTAAACGCAAAGGATGAAATAAAGATTTACTAATGTAACACATACAACATAGATCTAGATATTAAAGTGGAATCCATCTACCAAAATCACTAGAATGAATCGAAATGCATATGACAGGCAACATAGATCTTAAATGCATACAAAGAGAATCTAATTACCAAATAAAAAATAAGTAATATGTTGAATTCATAAAAAATGTAAGGGTAAAATGAGTAAGCAAGGACATAAGGAGGCCTAAATCACTTCTCCTTTTCACCAATCATAGATTTCAGAAGGAAGATGCCCCACTAGGTTCAAGGGGAGACTCAAACACTAAGTGGGACAATGATCCCTCTTCTAAAATATGAATTAATAAAAATGATAATGATATGTAAATGTAATTAAAGTGACTAAGGTGATTTATTAAATAATTTGCAGAAAACTGGAAATAATAGACTGGTACGGGCAAATAATGAGTAGAAAATTACAAAATTAGAAAGTAGATTAGAGGACAGACCTGTGTGTGAAATTTTAGTATAAAATGACAGGAACAATCAAAAAGTCAACCTATTCCCAGAGACAGTTTGAAAGTGGCGAATTGTACTTGACAATTCTAATTAGAATTTTCTGGGTGTGTTTGACTGTGTCTGATTTTCGTGATCTTGATCCGGTGGCTCCACAACTTGTTCTTGCACACAGAAAAATGGGGAAAAAGTTTGTATAAAGGGGCTTTCCTTGGTCAACCCCTTGTTTAGGAATCAACCTTGTAAATGGAAAGGAATTGCATAAAGGAAGTATGTAAAAAGGCAAATAGTAGATTTACCTTGCATAAACCCTTATCAAGAGATGTAGAAATTGATCATACCTATGAAGATGGTTGAAATGTGCTCGAGATCCAAAGAGTTTAACTTGGAATGGAATGTAGAATCAAGGATGACCTCACAATTGCTTAGATTTATGAATGCCACTATCAGATCTTGAATGTAGATATGCTTGACAATTGCTTGCAATGAAGGAAAGATAAGAAGGAAGGATCTTCTTGCTTGATTGAGAATTCCTCTACTTGGCCATCATGGGAGAGAAACTTGCATCAATTTGAGAAGAACTGAATGATCTTGAAGGTTTTAGAGACTTGGAGATCTTGATCTTGGATGCTCGTCTTCAAATCTTGAATCCAAAAGCGCAATTGCTCTTGCTTGCACAAAAATCTTGATCACTTGATTGCCAAAAAGTTGCAGATCATGTATGCATATCAAGACGTGGAGAGATGAGGTATTTTTATACTTGCTCCATCATTTAGGGATTAAAAAAGGATCGAGGATGACCATAAATTCAAAACTCCTGCTAATACCCCGACATTGGGCTTCGAGTAAAATTTGGGCCCCAATTTCTAGGGATAGGTCACCATTGGCGAGCTGTCCCAAGTACAGGTCGAAAGTGGCGAATCACACCCTAGAAAATGGGTCTAAATTTGAAAGGATGTCAGGATGGAGGAGCGGAGGAAGAAAAGGTAGGTTTATAGGATCAAGCATAACCGACATTCCGACCTCGAAATCACTAAAATGGGGTCTAATTGGCCCTAGTAAAGTAGCCAATTATGGGTGTTAACTTTTTAGGACTATACAACTACTCCAAGAATAAACAATAACACCTCCTACAACTTGTTTTGAATGTAGTCCTTGATGAAATTCAAGCCCATTTGGGACTCTCTTCAATGCTTCTTGTTATCTTTAGAGGCGCTCCATAAAAGAGAAGGTTGCAGGGGAGGAGTCACTTTTGCAATATGGAGCCACTCCCCATTCTGTGCTACAGACCCTTCCTCAGGCTTCACCATTGTAATGAAAGCACCCATGCCATACTTTCATTGATCGCTCATGTATTCCTTTATTACCTAGTGGGCATCTTCTTTGGTGCCAAACTCTAAATGCCAGACGAGAAAAATAGAGGCAAATTTAACGTTCATTCAATATATGTACTTGGACTTCATGTATTCTTCACCCAACATAATGTCCACCAGCTACAAAAACATTGGGTCTTCAAATTTGAAGATGTTCTTCAACCTCCCCTCTGAGATTTTCCCCAAGAATGAGAGTTGTTGATTTCTTGTTATCAAGGTAAAGTTTACCTCCATGTTTAAACAACAATCACCTTCTTCAGACTCTTCTGTTGTTCACAATAACCAATGGCAAGTGCAATGAAAGATGACAAAGTTTGGCCAATTTTTTAAAAAATCTCGCACGTTCCCCGTCGTGCAACAACATAAATCATTAATGCTTAGGGAATGTCTTTGCAAATGATGATGTCTGGATACATCCACTCATCGATATTAGTACCTCTAAGATCATCGTAGATCTCATCACTCTGGGTCTTATTTAATGTGATCGCCTACTTTGACAGGGTGTCGACCAAGTTACTCCCCTCTTGTTTGTGTGAGAAACCTTAAACTCCACAAATTTTAACAACTCGTTTCTAATGGATTTTAGAAATTTATTTAATCTCCATGCTAAAGCTTCACCTTTTATAATTGCATTTATAATAATTAACGAATTACCTTCCAAATGTAACATTGAGATTTGTAATCTGCTCACATTAATTAAACTGTTGAGAAGGTCACCCGAGCTTCGACTTCATTGTTTGTATCATTTTTTTTTTGGCTCCAAATGCTACAACATCTCCCTAGTTATACTGAGCCATAATTCCACCTTTAGATGGGATATGGTTACCTTTCAACACCCAGTTAAAATTGATCTTTATCCAAACATCATATGATCTAAGCCAAGTTACCTTCTTAGACATTGGAACAACTCGATCAACCCAGGAAGGCCCATTAATAGGCCGAACCGACTTAAAATTTTGTTATCACACATCATCCATCAATAATATATATATTTTTTATTCCTTTCAACAATTTTTTAATTCAAGAAGAAGAAGAACTTTTAACATTCACGAGGCTAAACATTAAATAGCTTATGAGACAATCAACTTTGCAATCTTTGTCTTAAGCAATTTTGTTCTTTTTCTATGCATGATGACAATGAACTCCCCCAATTTTTCAACAACCCCCTTAGGGCCCGTTTGGTTGGGGAATTGAAAAATAATGCAAATCATGGTTATCTATACCCTGGTTATGCAAACCCCGGTTATGCTTTTTTGAGACTGTTTGGTTGCCCTGGAAGATGGATTTGTAAATCCACATTCCAACAGTTAAATCGATGCAGTGCTCCGGACCCGACAAGATATATAAACCAATTTAATCATGCAAACCTTGGAGTGCACTGGAC
>MU228248.1:63375-80729 GCA_018584345.1 Thuja plicata | reverse complement strand
TGCCAATGCATAATTACATTTATATACCACATAACTATTTACTAAATGCATACTTTCTATTTCACAATATTTCTACATTGAAAACTTCATAAATTGAAATCAAATATCTCATTGCAAAATAATACATCTTATAATACGGCGTACCCATTGCACACTAAAGTGCGATTGCTAGTTTTAATGTAATTTTGTGGTATCGGCGGGTGAATTAGCAGACAAAAGCTCACCAAACACAACATATATTTTTATACCCGCGTTTCATAATCAGAAAAGTGCTTCTCATTTAAGTTTTGGTTACGCCAACTAAAGCAAAAGTGCCTATACATTTTCTTCTCAAATTGAATCAGAAAACAAGAATTCACAGATACAAGAGGATTCTATTTTCTTTCCCAAGGGAATTTTTTTGTTATCAAGTGATCTGGTGCTATAACCGGCCATCCACGTACTTCCTTTATTTCATTTAAACATTTCATGTTTATAGTTCATTCCCGATTTATACAAATTGCCACTGAAGAAGGATTCCGCACATGCGTTTCTCTCATTGCCTCTTTTCACAGGCCCGAGGTTTTATCACACATTGAGAAAACTCAATAATGGTAGATTTGTAGCCTAAGGGAGATTTTTGTGAAGTGGGCAGCTAATATGGCATGGCTGAATAAGGTAAGTTTCACAAATTTTCCCGATCTAGCTGGCGCTGTCAACAAGATCAGTGAAAGTGTGAAGAATATTGAAAAAAATTTCGACACTGCACTTGGCTTTGAGGACAAACAAGATGCAAACGATACAAATGAAGGTAATTACATACTGGCTAGTACCCAATTGTGTAAACAGATCTTTTTGTATCTTTTTAATTGATTTGTTCGTCCTGCATTTGTGCATTTGAGCTGAATTTGAAATGAATGTTGTGTTATAAGCGATTTGGGTTTGAGATGGTTATTCGAAAGCTCTATTTTAGCCTCTGCCCTTGCCCTCTTTTGAACCCTTGCCCTGCCCAATGCAACTCAATAGGGTACACAAACACCAATTGTATTTGTAGGAATCGAATCAGGTTATGATCTGTTCAGAGGTCCTTAAGGGTTGAGAACGTCGATTTTGTCAAAGCTTTTCTGGATGAAAACTGCTAGGCAGGTTGCGCAAAGAATCTTTGGTAAATCTCATCCTGCGAAAATCTTGGTTTTAAAACTTTATTATTTTGGATCGAGCACGGTTATTCTGAAGCTATATGGGAATCGAACCAGTGATTAAGTGTAACAAATATTTCATTTTGTAAAACCCTTCGTAGTTAGATCAAAGTCAAATTTTCAAATGGTTAGGAATGTACTTTTAAGTTTAGCCAATGTAATTGAAAAGGATATTTTTTTAATTATTGAGCTGGCTGGCCTTGAGATTTGGGGTTTAGCACCCCAGAATAATAGGGGTCCTTCTGTCAGTACAATATTCCTCGTTTAAGGATTCTTTAGCTGGCATGCTGGCGAAACTTTGAAGTCTAGTTATTCTGCAATCTGGTTATAAATGCACAATCTCACCATTCCAACGCAACTCAATCAATTGTAACTTTTATCAGTTTAGGTAGATTCTTATCATGCATTTCTTTAGCTTATGAAGTTTATAGGCTTTGGAATTATTGAAAAAATATTGCTTTCTCTGTTATGCTGGTATGACTGATGAAAAAAAGCTAATTGAAAATAGTATTGAGATTGCAAAATTATGGCTGAAAGCCAGAATTTTAAAAATACTGAGTAGCAATCAGAAATATGAAATTTATAGAGCAACTTGAAACAGGCGCACCTATATTATAGTTTCATTTTGATTGAATCTTTTCAGATTTCTGACTTTGATTTAGAATTTTCTGAGTTTGGATGCTAGTTATAGATCCACATTCTTTATACTTCAATTAGAAGTTTTTTCAAGTCATATTAGAATTTGTGGTTGTTTTGTTAGTTGTAACAGTTTGGGCTCATTGGCAGTTGGTTTTTTCATATGGTTTTCACTCACGTATTGATATGGCATCACTCACACAAAGTTTCATTTGCAAATTATATGATATTATTGGCATTCGGAGTTTGTGCACCAGTTCAGTCAAGTCTGGTTCATTTTAACCAGGAAGCCATGGCTGATGTTCCTTCATTTATTTATAGGTCTCAATTTTGAGATAATGCTCTGTGGGAAATAATTACTTACTTTAAAGTGCCACAAACTTAAATTAAATATTCCTTTTTTTAAATTTTTTTAAATGGACTTTGGACATCAACAGACAGAAGATCTCTATTCGACCCAGTTACAACCCTATTGAAGCAGAGGGATACAGATGACAATATTGCTGTTCAAGAAGTTGCTCAGTCTTCTAAAAGCACAGTGTTGCAAGATGCAACAAATATCTCATCAGCTCAAAGTCCATCGGAAACTGTTTCTAAAGATGAAGCTTCTCAATCTGAAGAGCAGGTCCAAGCATCTCAATCCAGGGAAGAGGATCAGTTCACTTCCACAAGAAGTTGGGAGGAGTGTCAGCATAGTCCTTCAGCCTTGGATCAAGATGAGCATTCAAATTCACCAAGGGAGTTAGAGAATAATAACAATTTAGATCCTGTGGAAAATGCTCAGACAGAAGCTAGATTTCAAGTAGTTTCAGAGGTTCCTAGTGAAGTATTGGAGTGTCAGGAACTACAACCTGCTGAAGTTTGTCGTTCAGAAGATTACTCAGATGGAAATCGCTTGTTAAAGGTTTCAGAGTTAGTGGAAGAAGTTGTGCCAGCCCAGGCAGGGAAAAGGGAGGAAGTCAAGGATTTACAAGAAAATGTGTCTCAGGAAGAGATTGCTTCCCAACAGCCTGACTACGATGCTAATTTGGTAAGGAAAACTATTGCATGTTTCTCTTCTGATCCTGAACCTAGTAATTTGCCATCGGTTACCAACAATAGCAAGGATGAGAGTACGGTTGATGCAGCTGGGAGTAATGAGATGCTTGCAGTTGATAAAGCTTGTGCCGAGGACAAAGCTATGCCATGCAGTAATGGGATCTCAGACAAACTAATTATTGCTACTGCTGGACATGCCGAAGAACCTGAAAAGGATGCTGACATAGGACAGAATCAAATAGAGTTGCCTGTCAAGTCAGATTCAACTGTGTCTCTTATTGTAGAAAGTGATTCTGAATTTGAGAAGCTAAAGAGAGAGATGAAAATGATGGAAACAGCTTTGCAAGGTGCTGCACGACAGGCTCAGGTATTAAAACATATTGTTCATACTAACAAACTAAAAAAAGATATGGAAAATGATGTCTTAGAGGCTCTTGTAAGCACAATAATATTTTCTTATTCAAATCTCAGGATATTTTGAAATGCTTTGGAAGCTAAACAAATATATCATATGGTCTTTCATTGTGTAACATTGGAACGTTGTTGGTGACAAACACTTTTTTCAGTGTCCTACTGTAGTGTCATCTTATAGATGTATCTTATGATCTAGAGCTAAGAAGCAAGAATCGCACATGTTTCACACTGAGACTGTGCATTTTAACTTTACAAAGTTGGAGTTGGTTACCCTGGTCTAGTTGAAATTACTTTCATTAATTTATTACTAATTGTTTTCTGAATTGTTGGGAAGCCTCTGAAAAGATAGATTATTAGCATTTCAATGTTTTTTGAACTTTTGTCTGGGATATTTACGATTTGAGAATTGAGGAACATTGGCTGTATTTGTGGTCATTGCAGTTCTGAACTCTGCAATTGAAACAAAGAAAATGAAGTTGGTCAACCTGAACATGTTATGCACATTGTATTTCTGAATTAATCTAAAATAATGTTAATTCATTTTCCACATGCTTCGATAAACAATTGATAGCTTTTGATAACAAGGAAACCAAAGCATTTATATGAAATCTGCCAAATGTAGTCCATGAAAAGCCATTTATATTAATTCAGACTTAGTATATGGTATTATGTGGTCCCAGGAAGAGCTTGTTTCAGAAAAAATCTAGCTGTGAAGGATCTACTAGCTCCTATCAATTTTTTTATAATCACTAAGTAAAGGCGTAAAACACCTACATTCAAAAAACCTTGCTGAATTAATTTTCAATGATCTCTTTCGATGCTTGAGTTACTATTATGGAGGGGTTTCTCAATTCCATAAGTATTAGTAGCACAACTCTAACATGGCAATGACACATTGTTGGTGAAATATAGGCATTTAAGAAAGAAGAAAAAACTTAAATACTTTTTGAAAAAAAAGATCTCTTGGGTTTAGATGAGAAAAACACAACAGTTGAAAAATTAAAAAAGAATAGCATTAAAGAAAGTAGCAGGAAAGGGTTTGTTTTTTAAAGTCATTTAAGAAAGTAGCAGAAAAGGGTTTGTTTTTTAAAGTCATTGAAGAAAGTAGCAGAAAAGGATGTGTTTTGAAGTTTTTCCCCTTTTTCAATTGCATTCACTTAAAAAAATAAATTACGTTTGCAATTTTGTGATTACACTTTCTGAAATTGCATGCCAATTTGACTAAGCAATTGCCAACTTGGCTGTTGTGTAGAGTGTCATATATCAGCAAGACTGTTTATTTACAACTTGACTGTGTTATAAAATTTTGACAACTTTGTGACTAAACAAATATGTATATACATATATATATGTGTGTGTGTGTGTACACATGTATTTTCTTTTGTGTATATACATGGACAATAGGAAAACGTGGGGACATGTTTAGGGGATGGGAGGCCTCTGTTTTTGATGATGACAATTAGAAAATCGGAAAAGATTTTTTAAATTATTTACAGGATAAGATATTCGCGATATTCATTTTATAACTGCAAAGAACAATAATCCCCTTATATAAACCTAGCTTATTAAATTAATTGTAATTGGCACTTTTAAGAGTAAATTATCTTAGATTTAGTTAGGGACAGCTGGTAAAGGCATTTACCATATTCATTGTATAACTGTAAAAAAATAAAACCCCTTTTTCTAAAATATAGGCTAATTAAATAAATGCGCACAATCAGCATAAATTAACCTAGACTTAGTTAACTATGTCAGGTACTTGATAACTGCATTAAATGAATGCTTGGAAATTAAATGAAGAATAGGGCACTTAGCTTAGAGAACTATGAAGGAGAATAATTGCTATTGCTGCCCAGATTCTACTTGCATATGGTACATAAATCAATGCTCACGTTTTGCTTCTTTTCTTAGGACTTTAAGAGATAGAATTCTCTGCAGGCAGGTCTGTAATCTGTGTAGCTGGTTCTGCACTTTGCAGAAATATCTTGATGTGTGAAACTATTTTGTAATCAACTGGATTGATCTGGCATACGTTGGATTACTGGAAGTATTCTCACCTCAAATTCTGATATTTCATGGTGTGTAAGGATGGCGGTACTGAAAATCACCTTTGTGAGATCACAAGTGTCATTTTCTATTTGGATGACCTCCTTGATTAGATTGACTTTATGGTCATGAATGAATATCAAAGGTGAGACTCGTAAATGCAAATTAGGGTTCCTTCTAGTTCTCCAAATTAAAATATTCCTACAATGGTCCTTTTAAGTGCTTAGAGTTTTAGTTGACGCTTGGATGATTGAATGATGTTTAAAATTTTAAATGCACAAAGGAATGTCTTAAATACCAAAGATATAACAAATAGTTGCAAAAATGAATACAAAGTGAGCTCCCAACAATTAGTAGAAAATTGCAGTTGGCAATTTGAATTTTCAAAATTTTGAATTTGGGGTTAGTGTGTGTTGCGTGCGATCAAACCTGCCCATGATGGGATTGGCCAAGGATAGAGGATGTAGAATCTCAAGGCAGGGATTAGGTGCATGGACACGTGGGTTGATGATACAGTGAATGTGTAGGATAGGTGCAGATAGGGCTAGGATAAGGTTGAATGAATGAAAGTGTGCTAAGGTGAGAGTAAACGGGTTAGGATAAGGATCAGGGAGGGAGCCAAACTTAGCATAAAAGTGTGCCTCTTGTTGCTATGTAATTTTATTAATACATTCCATTAAAACAGGCCCAAAGCTAAACGTGAATTGGCATGGGCAAGCCAATTTGATTATTACAATAACCATATTACATAAAATTAGACCTGAATAAAAAATTCACATGGGAGTTGACATACAAATCAACAATTTTTTTTTGTCTTCATTTGTCATATCCCCCGTTTAAAACCCTAATTATGATGTCCCCTTCTGAAAGAAAGATTTACTAATAAGCAATAAAGATAAATAAATAAATGATATAAAATAATTGTAACCTGAATAAATAATAATATTTTAATGAATACATAAATAGATTCAATATATATTACTATTGAATATATATATAAACCTAAAATATAAAATAATAATATATTATTAATATAATAATAATTAACAATATATAATAATAATGAAAACACTGTATACATATATCAAATACTATTATAAATCTGAAAGTGTGTGTATATAATATATATATATATCTAAATCTTTTAATACATCACAAACATAAAAATGTGAATCGTATGGTTGGCTGGGAGCAGCCACGACCTTTTTGAAAGGTCGTCTCCCTTTTTCCACTCACATGAATATAAGTGGGGAGAAGATCGGACATTTACAAAAAAAGGCATCAAACCAAGAAAAGGACAAAAACAGTAACCAATCAGGAACAGAGAAAATATCTAGTCAGCAATCTGATCCAATCAGATACCTAGTCGGCAATCTGATCCAATCAGCATCTCTGATAAAATTCAGCCAATAAACACTGAGCATTAACAAGTAGACTACCGGATCGAATAGCAAACATAAAAACATAGATTTAAAATAGCTAATCACATTTAGCAGGTACACAGTAAACTCAGTCGGCAGAGTCCACTATTCCAATCAGACAATTATTTATTTCTGATACGAATGAATAAGAGATAAAATAAAATAAAATCTGAATACTTATCAGATGGGAGATCGATTAGAATTAGAATATGTAAATATGTGATCAAGAGCAACAAAGGGATAAAAATAGAAGTAGCAGATTGAGTGCAGCAAATATATATATATATATATATAATTTAAGCAGCGATCCTCACCAGGAAAAATTATGATTCTGATCATATGAAAAGGGATTAAGAAAATAATGTCAATTATTATTTATAATTGGTATTCATCAAAGGAAATGAGTCATATGATGATGCTGGCAAACAGTCCATAGTAGGGGACATTACATCATTTGATCATATAACTGCTTCTGGATTTGATTGTGTATTTTTTTGCATCAACGTTTCAGATCACAGTCTGTGATCCATCGTCAGGTTGTTAGAGGGTGTTAAGAATGTAGAATTTAAGTTGTAGACATAGCTTGTCTCAAGGTGATTTAAAGGATGGGAGGAGAAAGGGGAAGAAGCACGTGGAATGCGGAGAAGGAATTGAAGTCAATGCAATAGAATAATCCTATTATATGTAACTATATTATATTCAAGTAGTAAACATATAACTAGCACTTGCTCCTAAGGAGGGTCAAGAGATAAGCCGATAGGAAATTATAGGTAGACTTTAAATGTATTGTTTCTATGTGGAAAATAAAAGATTTGATTTTTATATAAATTTTTTTTTTTTCATAATAGTTTATATATATATATATTTTGATCGGTAAAAGATTATTTTATTATTAATAATGAAGTGTCATTACATTTTGAGATATATCATTTCACAACACCACCCCAAAATCTATACTCACTAGCCGATAGCATCAAAAATTTGACCACTTGGTAATACAACAGCGACCCATGTACACACAACTGGGAGCCATTATAGTACCAAAAACCTCCCAAATTAGACCTTCATCACTACACTATTTCACGACAAAATTCTACTTGCTCGATCCAACTACCTATATACATATTCGACCAGACAAGAAATTTTTCAGGAAAAAGGGGTGGCAGGAAGCAGGAGGAGCGATGAACCGCCCACCTCACCCGCATCACTGCCGCATGACGTTTCACCACCCACGCACACGCCTCCTTCGAGCCCCACGTGAATAGGAGAAGCTCCACCAACACCGTTTGTCCCATTCAGCACGCCCTCACCACCAGACTCGACTCCACATCCACGAGCACGACCTCTGTAGGGTTCACGACCTCTGTGCCTCATTCTTCCTTGCCCACCTCCACTACTGTTCCGGCTCCAGGCACCACTTGCTCTGCCACCTCCACGACCTAGTGTAGCCCTTTGCCTCTCCTTCCTTTGGAGCTCCATTTCCTCCCAAACCCCTGTTAGTTTTAGCTGAAAAAGGTTAGGATTCATCTGCCTCTTGGGGAGCTCTACCACCAATTCGAGCTCCCAGTTGTAGACAAAGTCTACCAACAGAGCCTAGGCCTTCCTCGCTTCATTTTTCCTCTCAACGAAATCCCCCAAACCCGTACGGAAAAGAAATGGGTGCATCAAAAGCCGAAACCCGGGAACCCCAAGCCAGTCTCCATGCGCTGCAACAAATCCTCGATCAGGCACCGCGAAATTCAGAATTTCGTCAAGCCCTACCCTCTACTCTGGCAACACACATCTTTCCACAACGCGCTTCACTTCTTCCTTTGACCAAAAGTGAAGACCCCAGGCACAAAACAACACGACAATGTCTGTGTTTGTCCTCCACCGAAACCGTGAAACAACATACTCCACCCCCAACAAGGACCAGATGATGTTGACGAAGAGAGGGTGAGTTAAAGTAAAGACATTCTTCAATTGTTCCTTCGTCACCGGCCCCTTGAACGCCATTTGTTGTTTTAGGGCATCAAAAGCAAAATTTGCTTCCATCACACTCATCTTCCTTACCTCTGCACAACAATTTCTTTCCCACTTCCTAAACACAAAATGCGTTGGAAACACTTTGGATGGGATGTATATCATTCCCCGCATTGAATGCACTCTCAGAAGAATGTGCGAAATCAATGTGAATAAATTCACTTGCGCCACCTTCCTTTTTATTCAATACACCCGCTGTCCGTCATCGTCCTTCGATGCATCCTTTTGCCCAAAACATCACATCAAAACCTTTCAGTCTGATTGCCCTAATGTCACCGAATTATTACCCGCTATGTCATTGCCATGTCGACTGCCAATTTGGACAAAGAGTCCACCACCCGTTCCCTTCCTTGTACACATGGGAAATTTTGAAATTTTGAAAAAATGATAATTTCTTCCTTATTACATCAACCACCTTCTATATCCGCCAAGCATGTACATTTCCCGTCGCAATGGCATTTACAATTATTTGTGAATCTCCTTCTAGGTGCAACTTACCAATCTGTAGTCTTTGTGCCAATTCTACACCCAACATAGCCGCCTGAACTTCAACTTCATTGTTCGTACCCACTCCTAGCCACTTCCTTTCCGTAGCTATAATATGACCATTTGAATCTCTGGCCATGCACCCCGTACCCGACGGCCTCGGGTTACCCTGAGCAGCTCCATCGAAGTTAATTTTAATCGAACCTGCCTCCAGAGCTTCCCATCGCACCTCATCTCTACTTATCTTATGAAGATCAACCTTCATACACCCATTAATGGGCCAATAATAGTTAAAATATAAAATAATTTATAATCAAATCGATTCTAAAATATTTTATCAGTATTTATCATTTCTTAAAAGTAATTAAAGGTCATGCACAAAATAGATTTAATGAAATAAAACTAATTCGAATGTCCTCAACCACTGTGAGAGGTTTGTGCAGGAAGATTCAGAGCATAAGAATTTGTCAAGATAGGGAAGGTTTGATGGGTCATAGATATTGCAATTGTGAAATCTTCGATAGACATGCATGAAAAATGTGCAAATATCAAATAATGTGCATGAATAATATGATATAATTGGATGTTATTTCATAGAATACAATGGTTTAGTGGTAAAACATTTATAATTTATTAGAAAGGATTTTACAACAACTCAACTCGAATTAGAAACATTCAAGCAAATATAATATGTTTAAACTTGAAAACAAAGAGGAGTCATGCAATTAAGCAACAACCATGGTTTGTGGATCGAGATTGTGTAAAATTTTAAGATCATGTGTTCCCTCTAATCAATCCTCACACACAAGAGTTAATTTTATTCCTCAAAGTTTGTAGACTGTAAAGAGATTAAGGCTAGTTGAATATGCATCTATACTTATGGTTCGATAAAGAAATGCAAGTCGTCCACTGCAATCTTCTTTGTTACTCATAAAATATTTCAGCAAATCAGAATGAATGGTCTTCAAAATTATGGAAAACCATCAATAAGGGTATGCAAGTTTAATAATTTTTTTATCAAAACATAGCATAGTGTGTAATGTACTAATTTTTTTTTTTAAATGACTACATATACCTGATCAAATCTGTAATTTGCTAACATGTATTCAATCCACTTTTGAAAGTAATATGGAATACTCAAACTGTTTGATCCACTTTTGAAAGTGATATAGAATGCTCAAACTCTTGTTTATTAACCCTACTATATTTCAATAGAAATTGATGATATAAATTGCAAAACTGAAAAAAATTTGTTTTTTAAAAACAATAAAACAAAATGTGTAAAATGTATATCAATAGGGTTGAAGATTTAAAAGTCCAAAGACCTTGTTGGTAGAGTGTATGAATCTCAAATTGTTGTTTTAAAGGACAAAAATATGATTAGTGTATGTTTGTGCGAATCTCAAATTATTGTTTTAAAAACAAAAAAACATGATAAGCTTTTTTTTGTTTTGTTCATTTTTTATTCAATAACATAGATAATTAATTCTAATATTTTTTAATATTTATCTTCTTTTTAATAATTTTCCTTTTTCTTTTGAAAACATTAAAAAAGGTAAAACATCCTAATAAAAGAAGATAATATTCAAAGATATTCTTAGTAAAAAAATTATTATAATAAAATATAGATTTTTCCTTTTATGCGCATTCTTTTTCTTAGTAATAATATTTAAATATATATGTTTTTTGATTTTTTAAGTAATGCACATCATTACAATCTTATCTGTTAGCATTGAAAACAGTTTTTTTATCAGTAATTTTTTTGGGGTGGTTTTCCAACCGGAAAGTTGATTTGAAAATGGTTTAACGAGAGACTAAGGTGGTTTTAAAATGTGAGACAAGTTTAGCGGGCAATTGTGGAAAGTGAAGTCCACAATATAAAGCCTGTTGGCTAATAAGAGAAATTGAAATATGACCCTAACCATCCTTCTTTATAATTTTCCTTTTTTTTAAATTGTTCCTAAGTTCCTTTTTTTTCCAAACGCAGCACAACTGTTTTCTTTACCGATTGGTGAACTGCACAAACTTGTTCGTAGAAAAATGTTAGTCCACCTTTTTTTAATTTTAAAATAAGAAATGGCAGCACATTTACTAATTTAATAAATAGTATTAGGGCATGAAATGGCCCCAAGGGTTTGCATGGTTGTTTGGGTCAGTGTTGTTAAAGGCGTGAAGGTATCCCATCAGCCTGAGTTTTACTCTTCACTATTGGTGGGAATTGTGTGAAGCAGCCATCTTTCTGCCCAGGATTTAGCAGGAAGGTGTCTATTAAGGTGTAAGAACCCTAGGATCCTTCTAATTCTCCTGGTTATCAGAAAAAATAAAGAAAAAGAAAAAATAAATAGCATAAGAAACAGGAATGTTTTAAAAACATTTTTATCTTAGACTTTGTATTTAATCTTAGTTTCATTTTTTTGGTAAATTATGACCTATTTGAATTTCACTAAACTTTTTCTTATGCAGTCAAAGGCAGACGAGATTTCAAGATTGCTGATTGAAAATGAACAGCTGAAAAATTCAATTGAGGATCTTAAGGTAGGTATGAATCGATTCACTATCTGACTTTTATAATGAAATGATGTATTAGTCAGGCTATTTTTAATTACTGTTTGATTGTCTTTTCCCTCATTGTTTCTTCTGTGAATATGATTGAGTTTATTCTGCCACTAGTAACTTTTCCTGTTTGAGAATGTCCTGATCATTCTGAATGATGTGTATGGATCTTACCTTTTTGTTTTCTACTTTTATAGAAGAAACCTCCTGAGGCAGAATCTGATGCATTACGTGATGAATACCAACAACGTCTTGGGGCTCTTGAACGGAAGGTACACAAGTTTTTCTTTATAGAGTAATTTCAGTGAGCTAGCTCCAATTTGATATTTCCCAGATGATATGAACAATTCATTTGTTTCTCAAAAATAGATTTGCTCTAAACATGTTCTAGTTAATGTTAACTTGGGTTATATTTGAGTTCCTAATTAAGCGCCTCAGTGGTATTTGACAGGCCTGTGTGCATCATTGTGAATTATTTTAGGAAAATATAAAATCCTTTGATTTCATGTTGAATTTGCACAAGGAAATGAGGTACTTCTTGCTTTTTGTTGTGTGGATTGTAATAGCTGTTAGATGGCCTTACTTCAAATACCTTGGTTATTATCTGCTGATAAGGAATGAAACTTGGACTATGGTTTCATTAGGCAGTGCATGTCAGATTGTTATCAGTGAGAATTATAATTGTTTCTTTGAAGTGTGTCCTTTTATTTTACAGTTTCTATGAAGACATGAGTACTTTCTAATCTGGGCAGCGATTATACGTTAACCCATATCGAATGCTCTTTATGTGGGTAGCAATTACATGATAACTCATATCAGCATATGCTATTGATCAATTTGTCTTAATTTCAATCTCCTGCAGATTCCCATGCTTTGCAAAAGTAGATCTCAGGTGCTACTGTCTCATTTGGCTGATAAATATTAGCAATCCATGATTCCTTTAGGATCAATGCTCATTTTATAATGTTTCTTATCTTAGGATTTTCTAATTTAATCAAACTTCTGGACTGCTTATGATAGGCCTTGGCATATCAATTTGCCTGTAGACCACCAAATTAGAATTTTAGCAAGGTATTGGTTGAACCTACTGAGGAGTCACCACCTTTTTCTGTTTTGTTTTGACCAGTCCCATACAGACATGCAATAAAATCCAAAAGATCATAGATCATGTGGAGCTGGACCTATTTTTGTCCATCGCTCTACACTAATGCTAAGAAAATGATGCAGGCTTCCCAATTGATCAGTTAAAAGGTCTGCACCATGCAGCTTTCTCAAGGATTCACCAAAGAGTTGGGTGCATAAGGATACATGCATAATTTAAAATACATGATACATTTTTCATCCTTCCGGTGTTGTATAAGAAACTTGAAGTGCATATCACTTAGCAAATTAGAATTCATATTGTAGTATTAATTTATGATGGAAGGGTATAAGCCTGTTAGGCGATGGTAATGTCAATTGTAACGTTTCTGGTTGAAAATGGTACAGTTCTCTAGCAGAAGCTTTACAATTGATTTACATGGACTGTTGAAATATCATGTCTCTAATCTATAGTAACATGTTCCTCGATCGTGTGAGTAATGCTAGAAATGCTTCCTTAAATTAGGTTTTCTTACATGTTGAAGATTGTATCATTCACAAATAGTGTTATGACTAGTCTCTGTTAAAACTTGAAATAGTAAATGCTCACATATATGCAATTTGTACATTTATGGTGGAAAATGTGGATTTGACTGTCTCTGTTACTGTGTGCACAAACACACATGTGGCTATGGTGTCTTTGTGCACTTCTCATTGGAGGGTGTTAGTTCTGTCCATGATGTACACTCTTATCTCAATTATAGTGTCATGTATATGCAGTTAAATTTTTTTAAAGGTTAATATTATATATTGTTTTCTTTGGAAATATAATATATTTTCATTTTGTTGATGCTGTTTTAATGTCTGTGTCCGCTTATGCTATTTCTTTTATACCTTTGATACTTAGTCGTTAAAGTTACAAGAAAGAAATGCATGGGTAGAGCCTCTAGTTAAAAGAGTAAATAAAGTTAAACATTAAGTTTTAAAGAAATGTAAATGCAACAAGGTGGGTAGCCCTAAAGCAGTTAAACCTTGAACCATGAAAACTAAATACAAGTACAAATAGCCATGTGAGGGGAGGACCCTCTAGTGAAGCATGAGCTGATGAAGACGAAAGGGGGAGATCAAGACACAAGACCAACAGTGCTATATATCTATAGAAAGGGTTGGACCAAAATTCTCAATGGCATCATCATCTATAACCGTGAAAGGAGGCCAATTTAGGGTGTGTGATAAAGCTCTTAGGGAAATGCCAAGGAACCAAGGGATCAAGTTTCACAATCTTGAGAAAAAATAATGTACACCTGCAAGAACCTTCCCTAACATCCACAACCAATGAACTTTTAGTGGAAAAGAAAAAAACAGTGGTGTTGGAATGCCTTTATTTAAGTCAATGGGGCTAAGCAGTAAGGGAGAAGCATCTGATGTCATGACTCTGAAAGAAAAATGAAGAGAAACTATTGAGAGCCTATATTTATTTTTTAAAACATCAGAATTTTAAAATATTTATTAATACCTACAAATGGAACTATTAAAAAGTAACATGTGAGTATACAAGATTTACTATCGTTTTCAAACAAAAAACTAAAGCAAAGAATTACCGAAACAATAAATGGCGGCCTTTTTAAAAGTGAAATCAAAAGTGCCATACAAAATCAAAACAAGTGCTTTACCAAAGAATGGCTCTCTAAAGAAAAATAATGTAAACAATGTAGATAAAATAAAATGATTCTTAAATAAAAACAAAAATTTATGTGTCCATGTATGTATGTAGTAATATAAAATAATATAATAGTTTGAGAGTAAAATAGAATAACTCTGTAAGTATATAAAATAGTTTTGTGTCTATTTTTCATCTATTTGTTACTTAGATCTATCTGAAAGATGCGAGAAATATTAGTCTGAGATAACCATATTTAATTTATGACATCTCTTGATATCTTTCAGATAGATGCATTCAAGATATCATACTGTAATAGTGGTCTATCTTCATCAGCTTGAGAATTGACTATATTTGATGGTCACTAACCACTTTTAATTTTAGTACCATGCTGAAAGTAGCAATAAGCTTGGCAACTTTGGGAGTCCCCTATAAGGAACTATTACTTTTAATGCCATCTTCTTAAAGAAATATAGCCAAGACCCAGAGGCAGGTTTTTGGCAGAAAATAAAAATTAAGAACCACGTGATTTGTTATACAAAAAACAACGGCAGCTCCCAAGGATCTCATATTTGGTGTGACACTTTGAAAATAAAGCTATAGATACTTTTTCTGTGCAGAATATGTTGGTTGGTCTCAACTAGTAACTCGTGGAAGCACATCCTTAGGTTATCAAGGGGAATTGTCAAGTCATATGATCAATGATGTTGAAGATTTTTAGACTGAATGATGATAGCATCTACAGCCTGATATAAATTCTTGGCATAGAAAGCCAACATTGGACTGAGTGGCAATGGAAGAGATGTCCAAGTGATCTAAATGTATTGTTTTAGAAATATCCTCATTGATAGAATTGTTGATTACCACCTTCTAGAGAAGAAGGTGAAGAAGGGCATCTATGGAATAGCTGAATGGAGGAATGTGATCAGTATATATACTGATACTGAAGGGGAAATCAGAAATGTGATCTGAAGATACCAATAATGTTGATGTGCAGTGGGACCCAAAGAAGGAATTATCTCAGAAAAGGTAGGGGCCAGAGAAGAAATTTTCTCAGGAAAGTAAGGGCCGAATACAGTTACCAGAAAGAGTATAAGAAGAGTGTTCCATTTGGAGCTAAGGCTGGTAGCCTATTTATATCTCAACCTGAAGAATTCCTTATTTTTTAGATGTGTGCTTGTCTGGACATTGGCCGATAAGCATATGTAAGTTTGATGATGATAGCCTAAAGAACCTTGAATTTGCTTAATAAGCTTGGATGGCAATCTTATCAATGAATCAAAATTGAGGGGCATTCTTTTGAATATTTGCATCGTTTATATTTGTGAGGAGTCCAAGATTATGTGATTGTTTATTGCAATACTCTATCGAGGCATCCCTTAAAATGTTTGGCATAAAAAACTGTGGATAATTATTACAAAATAATTTTGACCCAAAAAGGCTTTACTAAGCAGTAAATTTCAAAATTTAGGAGGATCTGACAGCTGATTCCAGGAGCACCTGTAAATCCTTGAGTATAGATGGTTGCTGATTGCTTTCATGCATCTCTCCAAAAAAGTATGGATGGGTTTTGCCCGTAAATGCACTATAAGGGTGTTCACCTTGTTGAAATGTATGGCAATAAACAATTTAAGAAGAGCTATTCCTGTTTTTTTATCTCTAATTCCAATGAAAATCTTCTTTAAAGAAAAAAACTATTTGAATAGGAGACATCAACTAGGCAATAAAAAATGAACAAGATTAGAAGCAAAGGTGTGTTTTGGGGGCAAGGTGTCAGCCTAATCATATGTGAAAAATAAAGACTAAAGTGAAATGACTTAATAAGTAATGTGTCCAAATAAATGTTTTGCTCTTATCATTTCTAATGAGCAATTGTGTTTATCTGCAAATTAGTTACGCAAGTGTGCAGTTCCAATGTAACAAATCACGAATGCTTCTTTTCTGACTTATATTGAATGGTTCTTAGGTGGCTATGTTATTTTCTAGGCTTTACTAAAACAGTTCAGTCCTAGGTTTTAGCAGACTGTTGGCATTTACAAATATTTACTTGGATTGCAGCTGTTGTGTTTGATGATGGTATTTACTTTCAGGTTTATGTTCTAACAAAGGAGAGAGATACACTCCGGCGAGAACAAAGCAGGAAAAGTGATGCAGCTGTTCTTCTTAAAGAAAAGGATGAAATTATTAAGCAAGTTATGGCCGAAGGTATACCTAATCTTATTGAATTTCAATTGGATAACATAATATTTGGTACAAACTAACCACTTTTAGAGTCTGGCATGTATAGACAGCAAGCTTGATAGTAATTTTATTTTACTTAATTACTAATGTTGTTTATAAATAAAATCACATAATTCAATAAGAGGAATGATTAAATAACATAATGTACTAAAGGCATATGTTAGTTATGGTTATGTAAGAGTCATGATGTCCAATTAACATACCTATTGTTTAGCATCTTAAAAGCATTTTAACTTTATCAATCAGTGCGAAGAGAACTTTCTTAAATAATAGAAAAGGGTGATTTTATAAGGAATGCGTACAAATTGCATATGAGAATAGTATTCTTGTTTCCTACATTCATGTGAGAGGGTTGTGTGCCATGCATGTGAGATTGTAATGGTAATTGTATATTCGAATAATGAAGACGAAGTTTACATTATATAGGCAATTAAATTATAACGTTGTAACAACCCAAAATTGGCATCTTGCAACCCTAACCAATTTTGTTGCATTTGTCACTCTTCTAGATCATCAAAGTCCTATTGTACTAGGCAATTCTGAGTTTTGACTGACTCTACTCGACCTAAGTGTCAAATG
>MU228248.1:2180-40277 GCA_018584345.1 Thuja plicata | reverse complement strand
TAATGATGTCTTCTCTCTTTTGACATTAATGATAACTGCCAATCATCTGTATACCTTTGACATCAATTGCAACATTTCCAACGATAAATATATATTTCCTTTTAATTGGTATTGGTAGTTTTAGTTTGTTTGTAGCTTTTTTGTAACACTGAGCCTGCCTATATTGTTCATACACAGGAAACTACAGCAATGCGGGCTGAAGCATGGTCTGGTGTGGAGAGAAACCTCAATTCCCGTGTCCAGGTCATATCCTTACAGAGATTAATTTTTTACAGCTCTGAAAGCATTTTTCGTCAGCTTCAACTTCTACTTTAAGTTAGTATGAATTTTTAGAGAACATAATTAACAGGAGGCAGAGGCAAGAGCTGCATCAGCAGAAGAAAGAGAGCGAGCTATGAATGAACGTCTTACTCAAACCTTATCTCGAATGGCAGTTTTGGAAGCTCAGGTGTGTAAGCATCAGTTAAAAATTATTTTTGTAACTTTTCTCTATGAAGGATGATTACTTTAATGAGAAGATTAAGTGACTTCTAAAGCTTAGCATTCATATCTAGTTTCTTGGTAACCAAATGCAGGTTTCATGTCTTAGGGCTGAACAAGCACAAATCACTCGCTCATTAGAAAAGGAAAGACAAAGGGCATCTGAAAATCGTCAAGAATATCTTGCTGCCCTAGAAACAGCAGCCAGTCAGGAAGGTCGTGCTAAGCAACTTGAAGATGAAATAAGAGAGCTGAGGAATCAGCATAAGCGTGATATGGTGGAAGAAATGGCACGGCGGCAACTACTTGAGCAGGTGTTACTGATTGATATTTTGTCTTGATTGGGAATATGAACGATGATTTGTGGTCATATGAGCAGAATATATAATCAATGCTATAGGGTATATGATGAATATTATTATAGAATTAAGGTCAACTCCATTTGCTCATGACAAGAATGTGTGGTGTTGCAAGTGGATCTTGTTCTTTGAAAGATTTGTTTTCAGTTTTTCTTAAAAATTATTTTCTTTCTTTTATGCATAGTAGCAGCTTATGTAAGCATGTATTTATGTTATGAATCTGTGTGTCTGCTTGTTTTTACTGGTTGATTGGATATTGGATGGAACAAATTGATATGACAAGGAAAACTAGGTGCCAAATGCTCATTTATAAAGAAATGAAAATGTAAATGATGTATGATTTGTGTGTACTAGTATGAGCAGGATATATGATGAATCTCATTGTAGTATTAAGGTCAGCTGCATTTTGTCACAGTTTAAATTTGTGACAAGAATTTAACTGTGGAAAATTTTGCAAGTGGTCAGATCTTGTTTTGAAACTTTTAATATTGTTTTTGTTCATTACATTCCTTATTCCTTAGTAGCCTCTGTATGTAAGGTATATAAGTGTATTAATGTCCGCAAGTGACCAAAAGTAGGTCAATTTGACTTGAGAATATATGAGTTTACAGTAGAAAGTTCTAGGAAGAGAGCATTTTAAGATGCAAATTGAAAGAATGAAAGCGCTAAAATAACAAAGCGGGCAATGGCAACACAAGTGCATAAGAAATCAATACCCAGCCATGAGGGGCTGGGGCAAAGAGAAAGGGCTAATTAACACATGAATGATAGGATGCTAATATCTGTCAGGCTTTGGAAGGGAGGACTCATTGATTCTATCATCAATCATTGTGAAAGGGCCAATACATATTTTGATAATAATGGATTCAATTTGTCTGCTTGATTTTTCTTGTCAACTGGATAATGGATGGAGTACTCTATATTGCAAGTGAACGTAAGTGCTAAATGTTTTTAATGAGAAAATGAAATGTATTTGAAGGATGACTAGTGGGTAGCTTGAGAAGGTCGTAATGGATGAATCTTATCATAGTATTAAGATCAACTGCATTTTACAAGAGTTTTAAACGTGTGACAAGAATTTAAGTATGGCAAGATTTGCAAGTGAACCATGTATTTAGAAAGTTTCAATTTTATAATTTGTTCATTACTTTCTTTCTTTATTGTTTGGTAGCTTATGTAGGAATACGTGTGATTCAACGCGTGCTTGATTTTTCTGGTGAACTGGACAAATGGATGGAATATACTGATATGATAAAAATAAACTATATGCTTGATAATTAATTTCGAGGAAACAAAAATGTAGCTCAAATAAATAGAATGATTTATGCTAGTAGCAGGTATTGCAGGAAAAAATATCTTTAATTTTAAATTAATATTTGTAGTATAATCATTCGACAGGAACTAGAACGGGAGAGGACTGCTAGATTAGATCTTGAAAAGACAGCTCGTCCTGAAGCATGGCCAAACTTAGAAAAGAATGACACTTCTAAATACACAAACTCTTATTTAGATCATGGTAATTATTTTAATTGAGTCAAGTGGATCTGTTTCCTGACATTTAAAATCCAGAGTTGAGTTCTTATGTACTGTCCTTTCTTTATGTAATGAAAGGAGCAAGCAATAATCTAAGGCGATTTTCAAGTGCTGGAAGTGCAAGTAGCATGGAAGAAGGCTTCTACTTACAGGCTTCATTGGATTCTTCCTCAGAACAGGCCCCCATTGACAGGAGAAGCACTGGTGAACTTGGAGCATCAGCTTATTTTGGAAAAAGCTTTGCACCAGCCACAATTGAACATTTAGAAGCTACCCTACGTCAAAAGGATGGGGAGTTATCTTCCTACATGACTCGTTTGGTATTATTTCATTTCTCTCAATCATATTTTCTTCTTTGCTAAGTTTAACAGAGCACTTTGGTTTAAATGATAATGAGTAAAGATGGAAAGTAAAAATGCTGTGAGAACCTCAGTATGGATTGTTTTCTCTAGAGTAACAAGAATTTAAAATTGTTTGCCATTAGATATTATATTTGTTACAGCTAGAAGATATATTCTTCTGAAAATGTGCACTTGTTTTGTGGTTATAATGGCTATGTGCAGTAACATGCTCTAGGGGTGTGCATGAAGACTTTGTTGATGGTTTCCTACAGTCTAAAGGAATTTGGCCATTTATCTCTGTCAAAAAATTATGATAATAGAAAGTGAGGCATCTCCTGTTGGTTTTATTATGCTCTTATCTTGTTTTCCCCATTTGATGACCATGCTCTGCTCAAAGTCAACTGTCATTTGCTCTTTTGTTACTGCTTGGTGCATTAAAATGTTCTTTGTTTTTAATGAGAGGTGCATCTTATGTTACTTTAGTTTAGGGAACAATAGAGTAACATCAACCTAAAAATAGGTTAACCAGGAAACTCTCTTCATAAAAAAGAGGAAAAATCACAGGCCCAGAGAAAAATTAAACAGCCAATTGAGTTGTCTTAATATGGATTAATGTGTGGTGATTTTATTTGTTTTCATGTTTGTTAATATTCTATTGGAATTGATAGAAAATATTTTACATAATTTTGTTTTTCAAAAAAAGGGGTAAACACTTTTGACCCAGAGCCATGAATTGGTGAGGTCATAAAAGGGGGACCTCATCTCCAGTTTAAACATTCAATAATAGCACCCCAGTGGGGTTTGGACCTTGATGGCAAGAACAACACCGCCACAATTCAGCCATCACACCAACAATAGTAGTACCCCAGTAGGGTTTGAATCTTGTTGGCAAGAATGATAGCACAGATTAGAACTTTACATAAATTAGAACTGACAGTTTGAATATCTTAGTTGAATTGGTGAGGTCATAAAAGGGGGACCTCATCTCCAGTTTAAACATTCAATAATAGCACCCCAGTGGGGTTTGGACCTTGATGGCAAGAACAACACCACCACAATTCAGCCATCACACCAACAATAGTAGTACCCCAGTAGGGTTTGAATCTTGTTGGCAAGAATAATAACACAGATTAGAACTTTACATAAATTAGAACTGACAGTTTGAATATGTTAGTTGATTTAAATTAATATCAAGTTCAATATAGAATTGTCTTCCAAGTTTTTCTTTTATTTTTCAACTAGAGCCAGAGCCACGAATTGGTTAGGTCATAAAAGGGGGACCTCATCTCCGGTTTAAACATTCAATAATAGCACCCCAGTGGGGTTTGGACCTTGATGGCAAGAACAACACCGCCACAATTCAGCCATCGCACCAACAATAGTAGTACCCCAGTAGGGTTTGAATCTTGTTGGCAAGAATGATAACACAGATTAGAACTTTACATAAATTAGAATTGACAGTTTGAATATCTTAGTTGAATTAAGTTAATATCAAGTTCAATATAAAATTGTCTTCCAAGTTTTTCTTTTATTTTTCAACTGATGCTCCTTTTGAGCTATTTTTGTGTTTGACTTTGTTGAACTTCAAACACCTGCTGCATGAGCTAGACCACTAGAGAACATGGTCTCAATGATTGATGTCTTGGGATTTTGTTGAATTCTATTCCAAAAATCTTCTAGATTTATGTCCTAGTTTGTTGTCCCCCACTCAAGACAGAAAATTATCTAGAATTATGGTGTGCTTATAATCTTCTCACTTAAAGTTTATCTTGGGAGGTTGGATTATAAACAAAAAATGGGGGCTAGGGTTTCTAAATTTTCTTGGTAAATGAGTAGGGAGAATGGTTTTTATTCAGGTAGAAAGCAACAATTTTGAGTAGATTTCATGGATGTGGTTTGGAGATTTGAAATTGAGGAAAATGAAGCAGGATTACAATGAAGCTAAGTAAATGTGGAAAGCTATAATGCTCTCGGTGAGTATAACTGTTTCTAACTCAGGATGTGAATTGGAAATAGGGGAGGGATTGTGATTGCTTGTTGTGACAACATTAGTTTATCTAAGCATGGTTCATAGGAGCTCCATATACATACGAGTGTATTGTGATTACTATTGAGACTCTTATAATATTAAATATTTTGCATTTTTCCCTTGGCTAGCTTCTTAAAACATCTTTGAACCCTTGTCAATGTTTTAGAAATTGAGAACTTCCGAAAACACTGTCATCGCTTGTTGGAGAAGTCATGGAGGAGCCATTGAGGCTTGATCAAATTTTGAAATTCCATTGACATTTTTGAATAAGTTCCAAACCATGTTGGCTTTTTAGAAAGTTGGAAAACTTTTGAAATCACTAATGTCTGTGCCCAAATGCTCAAGATTTGCTTTGTTTCTTCATATTTTGGAAAGTTCTGAAATTGTTGATATTTGTATCTTTTCAAAATTTCTCCTTGGATTGGAATTTTGAAGATTCTTGAAAATTTCTCGAAGGTTTCATAGTTATTGAAATTGCCGAAATGGCAATCAATTCATAAAAGCATCGAAGTCTATTCACTGGTCTGGCCTTTGTAAATTTTGACAGCTTGAATAAAAAATAGTCAAACTTTGGGAGGGTTGTGTTGGAGATTCAAAGAATTGAAAACTAAGACAAATGCCAACATAAGAACCCATTGGCAATTTAGAAATTTTGAGAACCACTAAAAGTTAGAACTTTTTTGAAATTGTCAACAAGGTTTTGCAAAGGCTTTAGAAATCTGAGAAAACAAAAATAACTTGAGGACTTGAAAATAACTTCGCTTGTTGGAGAAGTCATGGAGGAGCCATTGAGGCTTGATCAAATTTTGAAATTCCATTGGCATTTTTTAATAAGTTCCAAACCATGTTGGCTTTTTAGAAAGTTGGAAAACTTTTGAAATCACTAACGTCCGTGCCCAAATACTCAAGATTTGCTTTGTTTCTTCATATTTTGGAATTCTGAAATTGTTGATATTTGTATGTTTTCAAAATTTTTCCTTGGATTGGAATTTTGAAGATTTCTCGAAGGTTTCATAGTTATTGAAAGTGCCGAAATGGCAATCCATTCATAAAAGCATCAAAGTCTCTTCACTGGTCTGGCCTCTGTAAATTTTAACAGCTTGAATAAAAATTAGTCAAACTTTGGGAGGGTTATGTCGGAGATTCAAAGAATTGAAAACTAAGACAAATGCCAACATAAGAACCCATTGGCAATTTAGAAATTTTGAGAACCACTAAAAGTTGATTTTTTTTGAAATTGTCAACAAGGTTTTGCAAAGGCTTTAGAAATCTGAGAAAACAAAAATAACTTGAGGACTTGAAATGTTTTGAAGTTCTCTAACAATTAGCATGGCAAGGCTAAACAGAAACTGATTTATTACCTTAACTAAAATTTTGAAAAAGGACAAGTTCAAAATTGGAGGCAACATCCCTTTATCCTTATTAACTAGGCTAAGTTTGAGCAAAATCTTTTGATGAGAGATTTTGGTGCTGGTATCTCATAGACAATGAGGACTTAAGAATATGGCTTTTGGTGCTGGTATCTCATAGACAATGAGGATTTAAGAATATGGCTTTTGGTGCAGATTGTCAGGAAATAGGGAATTGCTAAAGTATCTGGGAATGCAGATAGAGATGGATTTAGACAGTGAGAAGTAGAAGAAATTAATTACATTAGCTTGGAGGACACAAAATGTTGAATGCGTCAAAGAAAGAATCCTTACATGTTGAAGAGAAATTCTTGAAGATATGAAACAGCTTAAGAAAGAAATCAAATTACTCAAAGAAGCCTCAAATTAGTAAATGCTAATCAGAAAAGAAGGAAATAATTCAATTACAATCATCAATAGATATAGAGGAGCAGATTGGTGATAAGGTAGAAATCACACACTGACCAATGGAGGAAAATATTGAGTTGGATGAAAGGTTGGTATGTATTGTAAACAAGATATGCAAGATTTTTTTTGAACGACCCCTGATAAAAAAGGTTGAGTTTTCTTATTTTGTTTTAGTTCCTCTATACTTTATGAACAACAGGTTCAACGTGTGATGCCAACTATAGCTTCTTTTGTGGTGGGATCAGTCTGGGTTTATCCTGATGATTTTATAATTGATCTCTGTTTTTACATTTTAATCCTTTTTTGGGTTTGTACCTGATCTTCTGGTTTTTACTGCTTTTCCCATTTAATACAAATTTATACAGCTTTCAGAAAGAAAACATGATTTTTTTGGTTTAAATTACAATCTGCTGGATGACTCCTTGATATTGTTTCCTGTTATTTGTCTGATCACAGACCTCTTTGGAATCCATACGTGATTCATTAGCTGAAGAGTTGGTCAAAATGACTAATGAGGTTAGTTTATCTGCTGTGGTGCATATGGTTCATGAAGTTTGAATTCTAGGAAGATTTCATTGGTGAGTATGCTTGATTTTCTTTGCTTTATTTGGAAAGATCTAAGGACTGATGTTGTGATCAATTCAGTGTGAAAAACTACGAATAGAGGTAGCTACTTTGCCCGGGTTAAGAGCAGAATTAGAGGCATTAAGGCGGCGACACACGTCTGCCTTGGAGCTTATGGGGGAGCGTGATGAGGAGGTAAAGATCATTTTCCTTGTTTCGTAAAGAATTTAATGGTAGTATCATAGTACCATTTTTATAATTTATGTATACGCTTAATGAGAATTTGAGAACAGTTAATTCTCAGGTTTCCAAAACTGTGAAGTTAATCTGTGAAATCTGTGAAGTTCAGGGTGAAAGTTGTAATTCAAAATAACATGTATTAGGTGTAGTTTCAAATATCAACTTATTTTGAGATATCCCTGTTTCTATGTTCTTGGTAGACTCTACCATTCCCAAGCCTTAGATTTCCCATTTCAGACATTAAAATGGGTGTTTTTATTCTATTTTTACTATTAGTGTTTCCCTATGCTAGCGGTAGATTTCCCAATTTAGACATTAGATGGGGTATGGGGGGCTCATGTTATGTGGTGGGCATAATGAACGCTGTACTTTATTTCTTTAAGAGCAGGAGCATGGTTTTCAGCTCAAGTTTATTTAAGAAGTCATACTCAATTTTTGAACAGTGTGAAAAGTCAAAGCCATGTAAAACACAGCAAAAATTAGTGTCAACATATTAAGCTAGACTCATCACATGAAGGTCTTTTTCTGCTTCCTATTCTGTTTTATTAATGTGAGTATCAAATTATTCTGTATAGATTCTTGAAATATCTTCCCTTCATCAATATTTTTGGTTCAGGGGCCAAATACTATGATAAAACATGTATTTTACTTAGGAATAGAGAAGATACAATTTATTTTTTCTTGTTAATTATTTCATTGGAATCTGAGAGAAGTGCAATTGTCTTTCGGCTGGTCCAGTCTGAAAAGTTTGCAATATATGCTATTAAAAATTTCCTACCTAAAATTTAGCATCTTGATTTGAGCATTTTTATTCTTTAAAGGTACTTTGCAGCCAGCATCATACTCCAATGATTAACAATTTGGAAAATATTTAACAAAGATGGAAAGGTTATGGGGCCTTCTGAGTTGATACATATTTATGACAATATTGAACAAGCCCTTGTACCATTTTAACTCAAGGAAAAAGCCTAAGTACAAATCAAACCAACATTCAGATCCATAATGTATGCCTAAGTTGCTGATTCCGGTTCCGGGATGTGGGTATGACAACTTTTTTTTTTCCTTTGGGCACGGGTTCGTCTGTGTGCGTCTATATATATATAGTATAAATTTATATATACATATTCAAACATTGAAGTTATAAATATAAAAAGAAGAGTGATATTCATAAATCCATAATTGCCAATAAATTTATAAATAAAATACCTTATATATCAAATTCATAATTTACAAAAATGAAAATACTCGAGTATCAAAATGTCATTACACAATGAAAATTCAAATTACAAATGACATTTAATATTCATATTTTCTTCATTAGTGGCATCATACACAGTCCTGGGCACTTCATATATTGCTTCTAAATATTTAAAGGCTTAATATAGAGATTCACCTTGTATATTCATCCAGAGATTTGATGAGAATTTAAAAGTAATGCATATTTTATTTTATGTATATGCACATATTTTGGTATATTTGCTTGCGTATCGCCCTCGGGTACTTCCTCGGTGGCTGGGTTCACTGTGGGTTGTTCATAGAACCCATAGAGAACCCAAGAAGAACCAGAACCGTACTAGTACCAGGACCTAGGCCTGAATAGCAGAACCCGGTTACTGAGTTGTATGCCAGGATATATATAGGGAAGATGATTGATTGCAAAATCAACCCAATGCTTTCTTTGGCTAAATTTTCACCTCGAATGAATTGGCTTTATCTCACAAAACAATGTGAGCTCTCCTGCATCATTTGCTTTTTATTGTAATTAGCATAATAGTTAAAGCAGCATTAACAATACAGGCTCTACAATTCTAAAACTCCACTGCATCGTTCCAAGCTACTTCTTTTGGTTCATTTGGCTGGAGAGGGTTATTTTGGTGGCTACTAATCTTCCATGAGAATGTTTTTAAGAAACCACTTCCACTATTCTTGCAGCTACAATGGCTAATGCAAAGACAAATTTTTTCTTTTCTCATGCATTGAGTTGGCTATTCAAAGGAATTGTGTACTTTTGCTCAAGTACATCAATCCACTTTCTCCATAATTCTTAGAATGGGTTAGTCACTTCATTTCTTTTTTGGTTAAACTCAAATTCAATGGAGCCTGCGTTTTAAATCTAGGGATCACCAGTCTGGGTGGAACAATAAGGAAAAAAGTGGGTCACATGGGCTATTGATTATATATTGGTATCCAAATAAATAACTTTGCAGAATCAAATGCTCTCCTACAAGAGGTATATTCTGTTCCACTTGATCTCTTTTAAATATCTTCTACTAGTAGCATTGGAAAATAAATGCTCATAGAACACTCTTATGCCACCATTCGCTACATTTGAACCAGCTAAGGAAGGCAGCAGAGATTGAGAATAATCCATGCAATTTGAAGAGAGACGGCGACCTCAAAGAAAACAAAGAGAAATTATTTTAATGTCTGCAAGTGACCAAAGTAGGTCAGTTGGACTTCAAATTACTGCTAGAGATGATAGCAAGGGGTGCTAAAGAGAGGCTCCAAAGAAGCTACAAACTAAAGAAAATAAAAAAACAAAACAGAAGCTGAAAGGTTGAATGGTGTTCAACAAACAAAAAATGAAGGGTCAAACCAGAGTGGGTAAAGCCAAGTCCCATTAGAAGGGAAAGAACCCATGAGACTACCAAGAAGACTAAAATATTGTAAAAACCCAAGAGAAAGGGCTCATCTTTAAAGAAAATACAGTCAAGAATGTCAAAATGGGCGAACTAGGTCGAATTTGTATCATGTAAAGATGAGCTAACATACTAGCCAGTAACAATGAAGTCTGATTCAAGATCCAATGATGTTTGCTATAGAATTTTCTTGGAAAAAGGGTCTTGGCTAGATGACCCTAGGTAGGCATGACTAGTGTTGACCCCAAACTTTGTAGAAGCTCTCATAACATTTATGGTTGAAGACAACACCATCTAAGATACTATTGGAGGTGGGAACAAAACTAGTGATGTGTGTGCTTGAATAAGATGCCCTGATCAGGATTAAGACACAAAAGTAGTGTGGTGCCTCAAATGAGAGGTGAGATGTTGTGGTCCAAGCACTTGTAGAGGTAGTACATGTGGAAGCACATTGTCTCATTGATCTGTTATCAATTGTGTGAAAATTTATGGAGTCTTGAGGGCATCTAATGCCTCCAATATCACCAACAAGTTGAAAGAATTAGGTGATAAATCTAGCAGCCCTATGGCTCCCTTATAATGCCTTGGGCTTGAAGGTATCAACCTCCCTTAGGAAAAGAGGCAAGCAATGTTATCTACCCCATATCTTATACTATACACGACATATGCAATGAAGTGCTCCTTCATGTTTGTCTCATGGAGGCGGCAAAATTGCCACATCTCATCCTTGTGTTGAATGTGATAGTTTATCTCAATTCAAAGCTGGTGGGTGTCAGGGACTTGAAGGGGATCAATTACTTGTGGGATCAATGATATCTAAGGTAGTTAGATTGAATAATGCTACCATTCATGATTTGCAAGAACTGATTGACATAGAATGCAAACTTAGGATTGAGAAGATGAAGAGAGACCCAAATGAACTATATATATTATTGGTAGATGCCATTTTGGCTATCTTAAAGGAAAGTGGAAAGGAGGGATCCAATTGACAGAGATGTTGATAGATTGAAGAATCAACTAGTTTTTAGTATACTAGTAATGTCGATGTCTAGTTGGGGAACAAGAGATGTAATCCTCTTTGATGAACGTTGTACAAAGTAGGGGTATCTTGTAGACCTAGAAGCAAAATCACCCAAGGATTTATGTCTATGAATGTGGAAAGTGGGCTTAAAAAGATACTTTTGTTTGAGGGATTGACTACTTGCATTTTGATTAACCATATGGTACAACATAAGAGTTTGGAATCTCTCAATAATATCCTAGTAAGAAATCCCCCAAGCTAGGACCCCTAACCTTGGCTTGATAGAGAAATGTGGGTCTAAGGAATGTATAGAAGAGGCACATCTTAGAATGGATGTCTTGGAAGTGTATTTGAAAACATTGATTCTTTGGGCTAGAGAAGGAAGTGTAGTCGTTGCAAAATGTATAATTGAGATGCAAACCTTAGATTGAAGGAAGTTCTTATGAATTGAACATCCAGGTAGATATAGGATGTCACGATCTACTTCCTTCTGAAGGAGATACATAACCTTGGAAAAGAATCGTTGGTAGTGTTGAAGACTATAACTTCAGTTTCATCAAGATTCACTATCAACAACTTAAGCTCATTAAAATCTGCAAGAACATAAAGTTTTTTTTGTATGCCCTTGGGGGAATGAGAAGAAAATATCTATTAACAAAGAGAAGTACAATAATCAAGACATGATGCGACAAACACCCATCAATGGCATGAGTACATTGCCAAAGGAAATCCTCAAGATCATCAATGTAAAGACCAAAGAGTTTTGGGGATAGGAGAGAGCCCATTGTTGCTCGACTCCAATGACACTCTTAACAAAGTCAAAGAAAACCATGGAGATTTCAAACTTGGCCAGCTAACATCTCATAGTCTCTTAGTGGCAATGTCGAGGGAATATAGAATTCCACAATCACAACCTTTGAAAAAGTGTCTCAAGAGAGTTGAAAGCCTTTTGAAAGTGGACAAAACATGAGACTTTGGAAGACGATTAGTGAGTCTCTTCAATAATATCTGCGAGTGTGATGACGTGATTAGTTTTTAGAAATATCTCTTGAAATATAAATTTGTTCTCTTTCTTTTGAATTACGTCTCCATATAATTAGAAAGCTTCATGTCCAAAATAGTGACAAAACCTAGCAAAGGAACACCTGATTGTTGTAGTCCTATAATTGTTTAGGCTCAAACTATCATCCAATTTAGGGATGGGTTGGATGTTGTGTTGTTACCATGATAGTGGAAACCCTAAACATACGACTTCATTGAAAGCTCAACAAAAGAAGAGTGAAGTGGATCAACTCCATATTTGAACTCAGCTTGAAACTTTTAAACTTGGCAAAATTGATAGCTTTATTGGGACTTAGCTTCAAAATGGCGTTGTTATCACTTTTAGAGAACAAACGACAATAGTAGGGAGGAAGAGGAATCAAATATGATAAGAAAAAAACAATAAGGTTGTAAAGAGAGGGGGCATAAGAAACGTAGTCTTGGGAGTCAATGTTGGTGGTGGGGGTGGCTAATGGGAGGAGGGTGCATTAGGAGGTTTCAAGAGAATGGTAGAGTGCATGGAAGAATTAAGTCATCGAGAGGCAAGAAACTCACATTTCTTTTGTCATAGGGGACATTGATAAGCTCTTTGGATGGAGGCTGGTATGTAGTTGGAGACAAACACAAGCTTCCAATGCATAGATCTGTGTTGTTCATCATACCAGCGATTCGTAGGGCATGGGTAAGAAAAGAGGGGTGAGGGGCAAGAGTTATAGTATGCGAAAAGTATGAAGATCTATCGCCCAAAGGAAACAAGTCAAACACTCAGTGTTTCCTAAAACAATGGAGAGATGAGGTGCAAAGGTGGGCATTTAGTTAATAGTGTCTTCAACATCAAAGTAGATTATGGGATGATAAATAATGTAAGGTATATTGGGTTGGACTTCGGGAAGAAAAGGGTGAGAGGATAGGAGAAGTGAGGGGCAAGGGGTGGGAAATAGTATGGGGAAGAGTGTCAAGGGCCATCTCCTAAAGGGAATGAGATAGTCATATTTGGTTGCAAGAGTAGGGAGGACATGACAATCGCTGATTAGGCAAGAGAGATGGGAAAAGTATTTGATGGCATGTCCAATTTCAAAATGGATTGTTGTCATCTCCCAAAGAGAATGAGACAAACACCAATGTTTAACTACAACAATGGAGAGAGTGGTAGTTGGTGATAAGGTGGAGAGATGAGAAAAGTAGTCAATGATTTCTCCAACAACAAAGTGTATCATAGGATGATGAGAAACTTAAGGTATATCAAGTGAGACATAAAATCATATCTGATTGCAATAGTAGAAAGAGAATGGTAGCTGATGATAAGTGGGGGAGATGGACAAAGTAGTTGATGGTGTCTCCAACATCAAAGGGGATTGTGTAATGATGAGGAGTGTAAGGTATATTGGGCGGGAGGAAGAAAAAGTTGGGGAGGCAAGGGATGGGAAACAAAATGGGAAAAGTTTTGAGGGTGCGGAAAACTGTTGATAGCCACTGCGATATGAACGAGCAGACTCATCCGAGCTGCAAGGACATGTACATAGATCATTCGATAATTTTCACTTTGTTGGAGGGATCAAGTTCCCGGAAATCGCCACAATTGGCCCTCTACAGTTCATCTTCCAAAGGGAACATGACAAACACTCATACCTAGCTGCAATAGTAGAGAGAGATGGTAGTTGGTAACAAGTTTGGAGAGATTGAGATTTTTATCGGTATGGCCAACACCAAAGTGGATTGTGGGATTGAGAAGTATAAGGTATATTGAATGGATGGATGGAGGCGAGTGGGGTGAGTGGTGGGGAATAATGTGAGGAAGAGTGTCAAGGGCCATCTTGCAAAAGGAACAAGCCACACTCATACTTGGTTGCAATTATAGAGAGATAAGGGTAGTTAGTGATACAGTAGGAGAGATGGGTAAAGTACTTGATGTAGTCTCGATGTCAAAGTGGATCTTGGGATGGCAAGAAAGGTAAGGCTTATTGGATGCAGGAAGTGAGGGGAGAGAGAGTGGAGGGAGAAGTGTAGAACAACATAATTGCTGAGTAGGGGTTGAGGAGAGATAGAGAAGTAGTGGATAAAAAACCTTACACAATGTAATTCATTGCATTCACCAAAGACCAAGGAAACAAGTTAACTTGTTGTAAATGTAATGTAAGTCAAGGAAACAAGTTAACTTGTTGTAAATACAAAGACCATGTGACTTGCAGTCATCGTCCCCATTTTCAATTAGGATAATTAATAATATTATTTAAGTTGGGTCCAATAATTTATAATTGTAAGGGCAATTTATTGATACTATTATAATTAAAATAAAAGGTGTTTTTAACGCTGGGTTTATAATTAAAGTATTTTTAATACTTTAAAAATAAATAAATAAATAAATATAGTTCAAAATTAAAAGTTATTTTTAAATACTTGGAAGGAAATATAGGGCCCAAGAGCCCAATTCAAAAAGGTATATCAAGAAGTCACCTATCTTCCTTTGGGGATCATTCAAGCTATCCTTTTGCATCCAATTTCAGATTTGAGCAGTTTGTTCATTCTAGGGTATCTAAGTACCAAAACTCTTGGTTTTTTTTGACATTTGAGAGGACAAAAACCTCTTTAATTCCACATTTGGGAATCAAGGACAAAAACCCTTGTTTCCAATCTTGTGTGATTCTACCCATGAATCATGCTTGTGGTGATTTGGGGAGGATTTGAAGATATTCTCAGTTTGCTACTGCGACGCTTTAATGTTTTTGCGAGCAAAAATCATTATGTTGTTGCCTTATCATATTTGAGGGTTCTTACAGTGGTTTACAGGATTTTGGAGAATTATTGTTCATCAAAGATGCTGGATCTAAATTGTTTATGACATTTCCAGTCAACCCTAGATTAGTGCCACCTTTGAAGTAAGAAAATTGACATTTTGTGCATTAAAACAGTCGCATCAGCTGATGCTGGGATATTTCAGTAATCTTTTTTCAGCAATCGGCAATTTGAAGTAAAGTGCCAAACTTGAAAGGAGAAAATTCCTGATTTATGACATATTGCAGATGTTTCCAGAGCAGATCTGAATTTTATTAGCATTTTCATCGAGATGTTTAGCCAGCCATTCCATTCCATGGCTTAAAGCAATAATAGTTCATCATTTGTGAGAGGAATCAGCATCTAGAAGGGTCAGAAAATAAATTTCAGTCACATTCTACCTTCCTAACAGCAGCTGTACAACTTTTCAGACTTCTAACACGGTGTCATACAACTGTACCATGCCATGCAGCGGCTTGTTAGTGCAAAAGGTTCAATTAAATATTATTTTTTAGGTTGTAAATTCTGATCAACTTTCTGGCAATAAAAGTAATTTTTTTTTGCAGGGTTTCAAGTTCTTTTCTGCCCTAGGGTTTGTTCTCATTTTTCTACATAAGTTAGAGTTTATTTTATAAACCAAAAATTTACATTGCAGAGTTAAATATTGGTTGGCAGATCCTTTTCATTTCAAAGCTCAGAAATAAAAATCAGGGTTTGCCTTTAAAATATTTAAGGGACATTACACTTGCCCAGATGGAGAAAACGTCTCCAATGAGTAATTAAACTCCACAAGGTCAAGCTACTGCAAACAGATCCTATCCATAACAAAATCTTGTAAGGGTATCTTGGAGGGCCTAGTGCGGGAATTAAAGTCAGCCAAAAGAATGGCATCACCAAGAGAAGAGTAATGGGAAATCTCTAGATAGCACTACAAAAGGTGAAAATGCTAGAGGGAAGTAATAACCTACAACATAAGTGTTTTGAAGGGGCGGGCTCTTGCTAACATGAAACCAAATGTATCTAGAATGTTCATTAGAAGTTACTAAAGAAACCATAATACAGAGGCTATAAGAAATGAGACAAGCAAATGCCCAAAGCCGTGAACACCACTAGATGTATTTGTGGCCTATCTTAAGGTAGACACCTAGTGATAACCGATAATAGGAACTTCAGCCAGCTAATCTTGGAGATCCTCAATTGCAGACTTAGAAATGGATTTTGTCCCGATTGATTAATCCTTCTTTTGGGGAAGATTAATGAATTATTTTGCCTCTTATAGTTTAGCCTTGATGATTACTTAATTAGTCTTAGAGACGAGCTTGGACGAGTTGTTTAAGAGTCAAAGATTGCAGACCATGGATTGAATGGAGTATTTTTGTGCTCTGTATTGTATAATAAATATGTACTCAGAATATTTGGATCATGTGTGGCTTGAGCATTTATGTCTAATCATCATGTGGAGTGGGAAGACGGTCATTAAGTGGTATGTCGATGTAATGCCACTTTCCTATCTTGACATGTTTTGTCATGATTCATGCTTGGGATAAGGCTTGGCAAATTAGTCTTGGGATGATCTCTCTAATTGAGCTTTCTGTATTTTCTTAATTTACACCATACAAAGAGATGTATGTTAGCATGGAGGAGAGGCTTTGCCCACCTATTTATAATCACATTAACATTCTATCATTCTCTTATGTATTGAGTATATTGTGTGATGAGTATCATTAAGGTATTTCACCCCAGAATCATGTTTTGCATGTTATTCTTTTCAAGTCTACAAAAAAATCATTTATGTTCATCATGGAACTGTAGACACCTAAAATTGATCACTCACATTTGGTCGATTTATGCCCATTATTCATCTATTCTAGCTATTTCTACTAAATAAATAATTCATTATTATTTAACTAATCATCTTTCTCCCTCAATTTTCTAGTCTATTTCCTAAGGTATTTAATTTGATTAATTTATGGTTTACCTATTCAACACCACCCTTTAGCCCTTCATCTATTCAATTAAATAAATACCCTTAGTTAGTTAGTTAAATGCATCTTAACCCCTTCATTAGATTAAGTAAATTCCATTATTTACTTAATTAATCCCTTTCCTCCCACTTGGAATTAAAAGGACTTTTTAATGCCTCCACTCATTCTCTCTTCTCCCATCATATCCTCCTACTTCTCCCACTTGCCTCCTAATCCCACTTCACTAAGCCCAATCCCTTGTCTAATCATGTCCACATTCTTAATCATAAAGATTAGGCCCACAAATCCTTCACCAAACCACTTGTCCACTTCAACCTTAATGCCCAACCACATTTGGTAAGGATGCAAATGTGTTACTTACACCTTTGTCCACTCCCCAACATTCCTTTGGAGTGTGAGGACAAGAAAGGCCTTTACAACAAATCTTCCTCCCAACCCCCAATGTCCTTTGAACTCCTCCAAGGTTGAGAATTGTTAACCTCTCATGGAGTGTGAGAACCCTAGCCATTCTACACCGTTGATCTTTTATCTTCCATTCTAGTCTTTCATTCAATTTCCTCCTCACTTAGCAAAACTCAGACCTCTCATTCTCATTCATGCAACCACACTTTCAACTTTGGAGCTCTTCATCTTGTGCAACTTTGAGCTACCATCACTATCCTTTGCAATTTTGAGCACTTCAGAGCATTCTCATATCGTTATGTTGCCGAAATCATCATCACACATTCAACACTACAACCTTGGACAAATGTTGCATCAAGGAGGCTACACATTTGTTACTCAGGTTTGCATTTTGTGTTGTTTTGTAGCCTTCTTTTATCCTAGCTCGATTGTTGCTTTGTATTTGTGATTTTAGTGTTTTATGTAGCTTATTGCATTCCAATTTAATCACATTTCTTTGCACATAGGAACATTGCACCTAAACAAATCACATTGTCCATGACCATTTTCCTTCACTGTGGGCCTTTCCCTAGGTTGTAATCATGAACAAAATTATTAATATTTTCATTTTGTTAGACTATTCAATAAATTAATTTTATTATTGGTTGGGGCTATCTAATAGAATGTATGTGTACGTGTTTATGGGTGTTCTATGACCACATCCACATTAAAGTTCCAACGGACACTCTATCCTCTCTTGAACAAAAACCCCTTATATACTAAGATTGCAAAAATTATAGAGGTGACTCCAAGGTTCCTACTGCAAACATGTGAATTTGTGATGGATATGAGCTTGGTTGGCTAGATGTATGTTGGTAATCCAAGGGGACTTATGTAATTCCTTTCAAGATGACTTTGGCAGTTCTGGCTTTGGGAGCTATTCGAATGATTTGGCAATGAGGAGTATTTCAAATGTTTCCATGAAATATATTGAAAGTAAAGAGAGTGAGGGCTTAGAAGGCCTACTATTCATCATAAGAACTTGAAAGATAACGATTGCTTATGTGAGATCTACCACACTTTACTTCACCAAATCAACTACTCAAAGGAGGTGCAATCTTTAAAGGTTGTGCAAGGAATTTTCATACCACAAATGAACACCATCATAAGAACAATGTACATTCAATGATCGAAGTTAAGCATCCACATAAAAGGCTCAAACCAACCTTACACTGCTCATAGAAATCATCTAATTGTAGAAGGTATGAGCAAATGATTTCACCATAACAATATTATCAATCTCATTTATCTAACAACTTGAAAGAAAATCTAATTTATGTGAGGAACAAGAAACCGCCAAACTCCCAAAACAATGCAAGTAATCACCAAACTTCAATGAGTACTCTTTTATTCTAGTACCTTATAACAACAATCTCCAAAGTTCACTCTGTTACAAATGGGGGGGTGAGCCTCTTTCAAGTTTCAAATTACAATGAATGGCCCAGATCGAAACAAAATAATGGGTCAGGATTTGCCAACTTAGCCCTAATTAGGGTTTGGTCAAGGGGATTCTATGTCATAAATTGTGGGTCCACATGGACCAATGGGAAGATGGGTCACCCACTACCAAGAGAGTGGGTCAAATCGATCCATAATGGATAAGGTTCCCACTCAACATTAAATGCCGTTTCGCCCATAATAGATTATGCTTGTTCCTTTCTTTAAATGCTGAGAATTTGGACAATTACTATTTCCGGCTCATCCACTCCGACACTTGGTGTTGTTTCGTGCTTGAAGTCCATAATGGCTATATCCTTTTCACCCCTGCCGAAGTTCTTCTCCCATTTTGGCGCTAACTCCTGAATCTTGTACATGATGTTTGAGAATACAGAAATATTCTCCAATTTCTCTTTTGAGAAGGAATTCATACTAAAGAATTCTTACAATCTATTTTTTAGGCCATCCATTGTCATGTCTTTGTTAGTCAACCTCTTCGCGAACAATGCTTTGACGACATTGAGGATTCCTTTCTGGATGTTCCCGATCATCTTCCTCAGTAGAGGTGACTCTTCATTCAAGTGCGGGATCGAGCTCTTCCTCAGGATCCTTTTGCATCTTTTCCTTCAACCATTCTGAATCGGCTGAATTTTGGTCATACACTTTTACTTGCTCTTGCTGCGGCATTGTCTCTTCGGGATATTCCTCCTCTGGGATGGCAATCTCTGGCTCTGCTACTTCAACTAACATTGTCTCAAGAGATTCCTAAAACTGAAGATTCCTTGCTCGTCATTCTTTTGCTAGCTAACTTCCTAGAAAGCATTGATACTTTGCCTATCATGTACTGGTAGAGTTATTTGGTCTTGTGACCATCTTCTTTTGCTGGTTCCAATCCTTTCTCTTGTGAAAATATCGAATTCTTGTACACTTGAAGTCTTGGTGGGTGATGATGGTTCTATTTCTGGCCTTCTCATCTATGGAGGCCTTGCACTTGGCTCATTTGACCTTTTATTTGGCTGCTCCTCCTGGATGACGCTTTTCCCTTTCCCACATTCTTCAATCTATCGACCTGACATTCAATCCACCACCTTGTGAATTTCGTGATTGGCTTGGATAACATGTCAAGAACTATTTCTTCAGGTCCAATCCAATTGGGTGGCTAGATGGTTTTATTTCTCCCCTCAAACTCAGGTTGAATCATGTTCGAATCTTACTCCAATTGATTTGGCACTGGATGAATTCTACATGTTCTAATCATTTTGAGTGGTAACCTGGAGTACATTCTTTTCCTAGCTTCATATTCATCCTTGGCATTAGCCCGATAATTTTCAAGCTGCATCTTATGCTTGTTTTTTCTGCTACACACCACCCTTATTTTATTGTAAGGATCAAAAGCTGACCCTGCTGTATAAATTGATAAATGACAGAACTGCAACTCCTCTATTGACTTTTCAGCAGCTGGCAGACATGTACATACTTCATCCAAATTTCCCATGATGATTGGGAATTCAATTCCACCATTCCTCTTCTTTTGGATTTTGTCATATGTCGTCAATTGCCCTGTGACTTCTAACAACACCATTTTAATCTGTTGGATATCTTGGAAGTCTGTAAAGATGAGAAGAAATCCCTACATCCAGATATACGAGAATGTTGAGAATTGGATGATCCAAGAACTGTACTTTTTTCACCAACTTCATTGCTTCCCGTGACAACCTCGTGTGAAAGACACCCTGGAGAGATTTGACAATATGCATGGCGGAGGTGTCATTGGCTCTTACGTAATTAGGCACGTTATACAAGTACAACTAAGGATAACTTTCATGTACTTTTAACTGGTTTGGACCACATTCTAGGGGTCCTCTGCATCTTAGTCCTTAATATTTGGTTATCCTTGTTAGCATGTATACTACATAGGAGCTCATATAAAAAGTCCTGGATTGCTCCAAATTCTTGAATTGCTCATCGAAGTTGTCACTGATTATTCTTGACCAGTCCACGGCCTTGATTCCATCTATTACTTCTTTAATAAAATACCACATCCATGGCTTGAAAATGGAAGACTCTGGGCATCCCATTATTCTACTTAATAACATTACCAAGTTGCTATACTCCTGATTGAGATCCAACCACACAATCTACTTGGGCAATTTGGAATGATGAGCCTTGGGCTTTTGCAGCCATTTATGGTTGATAACTTCATCATAACTGTCAGTTCCAACATTATAGACCCTCAGTGCCCTCTCTTTCGTTTCGTACACCATTGACTGGTACATTGGAATTTCAAAGGCTTCTGCAATTACCTGTAAAGTGAGATTTGCCAACAGCTTGCCATCTAGAGATTGAATCACCCTCTACTCTGAATTTTAATGCTTTGCACATTCTGCAATTAGGTTCAGACATTGGATGACAGGAAGGAAGCCAGTTGCCGCCACAATTCCACTTCTGACTATTTTCTTGGCTAGGAACGTTGGGGAATATTCCTTGTGGCTGAACATCCTTCTGTTGAACTCATCCTTATTGAGGCCTCCTAGGTTTTTGTCACAAACTCCTTCCATTTTCACACAATCTTTGACTCCAGAAGAAATCCCTTCAGCTCGTTCTTGATCAAAGTTTGCCTTGACAAGCTTGGTCCTCTAGATTCCGTCATCTTCCTCCTGCAAAACAAGAATAACATAAAAATGACGTCCAGAAATTAAAATATGTATAAAAGCATTTCTACATCTTTCATTCTAGGTTTCGAACTAATTTAAAACTTGAAGAAGAAAAACTCTTGAATTTAAAAAATTCACTACAAGCTTGTTTCTTCTTCCTCAAAACTCACACTCTTTATCTCCGATTCTTCAACTTGGTGTGTAAAAATGAATGAAACCTCTCTTATATAGGAAATTTGCCCAGCAACCTGCTAAGTTGGCAAGGGGTTAATTTTAGCAACTGCATTAAATACTCTCCAAAAAACCTTTCAAGTTTCTATTTCAGGAAAGATTCTCTCCTATCGTCTTACAAGTTGCTAAAAATCTGTTACATTCAAACTCCATGTGTCATGTCATTTTAAATACTTTTTTTTTTTGGAAAAATACTTATTTGGTCGTTTAACTTCATTATCACACTTCTTAATTCATGGGCGCACATTAGAGAGAGAAGTGGATTTTTCAACACTTAGGCAAATTTTAATCTTTCCAATGTTTTGCGATATCAACCTTGGTCTTGGGCGCACTTTAGACATAGCCAATGATTCTACACTTAACCAAATTTTATTCACACCTTGCAATTTCTTCCTTGAGCGCACACTAGATAGGTAAAAGGATCCCATACTTGGGCAAATCAAACCCATTCCTTTCAATTCTTTCATTGGGTGCTCTTAGACAAATATCTAGTTTTAGGAATCTCTTGAGACAATGTTTTTATGAGATAGGGAGGGGGATTTCTGAGGTCTTGACAAATTCCTTGCCTATGTGAAATCCACACCCTTGGGCGCTAATTGGATAGGGTGGAGGATTTTGTGTGTTGAAGAAAATTCCTTGGCTAGAGAGGATTAGCGCTCATGGGCACCATGTAGCATGGGAGGTGTTTTTTCGCTCCTCCGGAAAATTCTTGGGTATAGTGAATTAGCTCCCACCCTAGAGTGCTATTTAGATATAGGGAAGGATTTTCCCATTTTGAGGAAACTCCTTGACCTCATAGGATTAGCGCTCTTGGGTGCTCTTGGAGGTTGGTCAAGGTAATTTCGCATACCTAGTCATTCTTGCACTCCTCCATGTCTCTTTGATCAACACTTGGCCATTTTGGTTGTTTCTTGCTTTTTCCAACTTGGGCGCATATGAGAAGGGAGCATGTAATTTTCCAACACTTAACCATTTTTCCGAGTGTTTGCCATCTTGAGCGCATTTTAGACAAGGCGAAGGAATTTTCTTGTGATGCAAAATTCCTCGGACATGGAGAATCTACGCCCTTGGGTGCACTTGGCTTTGGGGAAGGATTTTTGAAGTTTTGACAAATTCCCTATGTTACCCGAGGAGGCATTTCCAGCAAAAATTGACTTGTCCCCGTTTCCGGGATGTCCTTGAAACTCGGAAACTTCCGGAAACCTTTCCCTTTGCTATCCCATAAAATTAATGTTTCAGTTTTGATAATTTGTTTGATTTCCACTCTCATGTGAACTCTAAAGTTAAATTATTTAACACAAACATTATATGTTAAGGTTCAATAATTTATATAAGCATGCTTTATCCATGTTTTTATATGAATATTCAAAATTTCCCTATATATTTTAAAATTCCCTATTTTTTATATAGTTGTTCCCATTGCCGTCCCCTGCTCCGAGAAAAAAATCCGTCCCGGAAACCTGGGGTAACATAGCAAATTCCTTGGCACCTTGGAATCCCTCTTGGGCGCTAATTAGACATGTTGGTGGAATTGCCTTGTTCTTTACCAATTTTCATGCTTTTCCACTTTGGGGGTTCATTGGGATGGAATCAAAGAATTTCCCCATAGTTAGAGAAGTTTCAGCGTTTTCATGCCCTTTCCTCTTTTGGACATTCTCAAGGATGTTCTTAGACTTAGCAAAATTTGAGGCCTCATTTGATCATTTTTCCAAATTTAGAATTGGATACTTCTTTGCTTGTTCCTTTGTCAGTACTTATCAGTTGCCAGAAATAGACCTGCCAAAAGTAGACTTACTAAAAATAATATGTTTGTTTAAACCTATGTTACCTCGGGTTTCCGGGACGGATTTTTTTTCCCGGAGCAGGGGATGGCAATGGGAGCAGCTATATAAAAAATAGGGAAAAATTAAAATATGAAGGGAAATTTTGAATATTTGTATGAAAACATGGAAAAAGCATGCTTATATACATTATAGAACCTTAACATATAACATGTGTTAAATAATTTGAATTGAGAGTTCACATGAGAGTGGAAGTCAAAAAAATTATCGAAGTTCAAACATTAATTTTATGGGACAACTAGGTCAAATTATACCGGAAATGCATCATCGGGTAACATTGGTTTAAACACAAAATTAGACCAATTCGGGACATAGTGAAACCTACTAAAAATAGACACTTCTTAAAATAGTAAGCTGTTCCAAACTCAAAATCAGGCCAATCTGTGACACAATGAAACTAAAAATAGAAATTTTCAAAAATAGTAAGTTCATCAAAACGCTCAAAATTTCACCGGCATTCTCTGTGAAAGATCAATTCCCTCTATATACTTGACCAAATTCACTGTTCTTCATAAACTTCCCTTTTCAGAATGAAAGGCAAACGATATTCCATTCCAGACTTAGCATAAATCGCTCAATGCTCATTCAAAATACAAGGAACTTCGGAGAACTGAGCCAAAACTATATTGTTACCTAGGGACATGTTTCTGGCTTAATTTGACCCGTCCCAGAAACGGGACGTCCCGGAAACTCGGAAACCCGTACCCTGACTGTCCCATAAAATTAATTTAAATAATGTTTGAGTTTTAAAAATTTGTTTGACTTCCACTCTCATGTGAACTCTCAATTTATATTATTTAACACAAACGTTATATGTCAAGGTTCTATAATGTATATAAGCATGCTTTATCCATGTTTTCATATGAATATTTAAAATTTCTCTATTTTTTATAGTCATGCCTATTGCCGTCCACTGCTCTGGGAAAAACAAATCCATCCTGGAAATCCATTTCCCCATCCCCCCGTTCCGGAAACTTGGGGTAACATAGCAAAACTACTAGGGACACAAAAGCAAACAGCCAAGTGTGCAAAAATGTAGGGTGTCCCTATTTGCAATGGGGTGATGTGTGAAAAGGTCACAGCAGTACAGATGATCAGTATAAAGAGATCCATATTTGCAATCCATGTTTGGTATGCTGATGACCTGAAAAGTTGGTGTTCTCAATTTCTCAAACATAAAAATTTTCCATAAAGTTTTTGAACTTTATGGCCTTGTACATTGTAAATAACTTCAAGTATATGTAGTTTCTGACCTTGCCTAATAACATCATAATTTGGAAGTTATCAGAACAAATTTGACTACTTATTCGAAACATAACTCCCTTAGCTCATTTTCCTATAAGGAAAATACAAAAAAATAACTCACTAGTGAAATTTAATTGATTCTCAGATGCAGTTGAATGATTTGGTAATGAGATGGCAATGTATATGCTCAAGAAATTTATATGCCACAAATGATTAGAAGGTCGTGCTTTGAGTACCACATACCTTCAACAAGGAGGCCACCCTCTACTTTAGATATAAGGTAAAAGCATAATGATAGAGTAACTGTATCTTCTAATTCCTGGCCGCAAGCTTTCTAGCAGATGTTCCTGTACAACATTGTGATGTTAACAAATACTATTAAACTTGCAAAAACAGACATACATCCTCTCTGATATTTTTCAGGATAAGCCTAAGCAACAAGCTAGATTTTTCTTTTTAATTGGTAAATTCTTCTTAATGGGTTAAGTCACCTGAAAATTGTACCCAGTTTCATCCTTTATGGCACGGCACAGCCAGAATTGGTTGCAGTAATTTATCCAGGTCTCCTGAGGATTCAAAGGAGCTGATCTTGTCCCATTTGAGTCTTTGACCACAGATTATTTTTATCCATGAGACCTAAGTGGGGAGTGTGAAAAGTTAAAAACTATCCAAGTAGGCATCTAATGCAGCTTTTCTCATTTCCCAAGACTGTGCTTTTGAGTTTGTTGAGCATTTCGTTTAACTTTGCAAATGTAATTCAGAGCAGCTTCCAATAAACTTAAGACAAATCTATGAAAGAACTTGACTTTTTAAAATGTCTTTTTTCTTTTCTGCTGATTCGTCTGTTCATACTGCAAAATATGTTTTCTTGTTTCTTTTGGGTTCTCTCGTCTCTATTATGTGGTAGGTTTGTATTTAATATTTTTTTTAGGGATGAGTTGCAGCCATATCGGTTAAATTTTCCACTGTTCTCTTACTTCTTGCTGATTTTCTTAGAAAATAGGATTGGTTATCTTGTTTGGGTGTTGCTCAAGGAACATCCTGGAAGTTTGTGGTGTACCTCAAGTGCACCTTGTTCACAAGTAAACATTCCCAGGTGTCTTTGGTCCCGTTTCAGGGATGGGCAACTCGTGCTGGTACAGGGGGTGCACATCCATCCTAAGGGGGTATATCCCCCTGTTACAATTTTTATAAAATATTGCATTGCGTGAGGACATTTGCAAATGAGAGGCAGAGTACAAATCTTTGTGTAGCTCATTTAAAATGTTTTTGGCTAATATGTTAATACAAACTTGGAAAACAAAATGGTAACCTGGTATTTCAGGTAAGTAACAGTGCTGTTTGTTAAATAGATTTAAGTAATTTGAAAAAAAGCAGGGAGAGATGCAGTGTCATCATTTGTATTTCAGTTTTAAACACAGCATTTGCATGACTGCAGTTAGAAGAACTTAAGGCCGATCTCGCTGATGTCAAGCAAATGTACAGAGAGCAAATAGACATGCTTGTCAGCCAGGTATACAAAAGAGTAAAGACTATGCAATCTACAGTATGAATATCAAGCATTCCAAATTTCTAAAGGTTAACAGTTTCTTGTTGGTGGTTGCGCGCAGATTGAAAAGTTGAGTTCTTCTCTTGGCAGCAAATGACTTTCTTGAATTTGCAAGATGGTCATATGGAGTCCCATGCGGGAGGATAATTAAAATTCGTTTTAAATAGATTCGTTCATTGCAGATTAGCACACAACATTTAGATTAGATTTCTTCGATCTCTTTTGTTGATTTACTTGTGTTGGAGGTAATGTTTGTGATTGAAGTTCATCGTAATATGCTCTGTGTCATAAATTATGTGGATCGATGATTCCTCTACCACTGTAATCACGAGTTTTCTTTCAGATTCTTTGCTTCAACCTTCAAGCAAGGATTGAATTGTATGATAAATAATTGGCAAAAAAGTTATCTATTTGCTCTAAGTTGTGCATCATCTTGTTTTTGTTTTAGATACTAATTCTACATTGATTGGTACAGGAAGTTGCTTAATATAATGTAATCTAATGTATTATCTTATTTTCTGCTAGCTGAAATTAATAATGGCAACCTTAAAATGCTTTGGTCTACATTATTAATCATTTCTTCCAAGCCCTGTAATTATTCAAATGTATTTATTAATGAGAAAGTCAAAGAATATAACCTTGACTAAATTATTTATATAGAAACTCGGAACATTTCAACTTTAATAGTTGAATTTTTTTTAAAAAAAATTCAGAGCTAGGTTACTTCCACTTCTTTTATTTTGGATTTGTAGTGATTATCCATAGACTACCCCTTGTTGGATAATTCATTATGTTTGAAAATATTGATTCATGTGTTTTTCATGATTTAGTTTGTAACTTGCAGTCCATCTATTTATAACTACACCCATTTTCATAATGGAAAAATGGAAGCATGGTATATCTGCCTCTCACTATCTTTGAATACGAGATCATAACCTTGGGTTTGAACTGCCTATCTTCCTGAGAAATGATTGGCAACTTTGACAGGGCTAAGGATGCATTTTGGTTAGTTTCCCATGTACAAGCCTGCATTTCTATCATTTGGGGATGCCATGATCTTGTCATCATAAGACATCACGAGTACAGTACAAATCATTCTTACCAAGTGCAACCCAATGATAAAAACACTATAAACTATAGATAAACATTACAAAATGCCTAACAAAATTATGTCGCATTACAGTGTTACATAATGGCACGTGGTGTTGCATAGTGTTACACAATAATATGCAACGTTACAAACTATGAAATGGTGTTACACTCATGGCCCTGCACAATGTTATGTGATGCCTCACATCCTTGCATTGTTAATGCCCTACATTGTTATTCAATGCCTTGTGATGTTACTCAATGCCTTGTCCCACAATGTTATAGAGTGGCACTAGTCCTCATACCGTTGCACAGTGTTATACAAGGACATGCAACATTTCAAAATATAATATTTTTGTTACACAATGCGTCACAACATTACCTAGAGTAACACAATGTTACGCAAATGCCTGATGACCATACTTAGTGTTATACTCTGAAACATAATGTTTGAAACTATAAAGTAGTGTTAGTCAAAGCTTTGTGAAATTATGTAATGTTACACGTTTCGTAACCTTGCTTAATCTCATATTGATATGAAATGTTACAAACTCTAAATGAGTGCTACTCAATCTTATGCAATGCCTTCTTGCCTTGCATGATGTTGCCCATAAGGTCTATAAACTGTAAATCGGTGTTATTCAATGTCCCGGGTCATTATGCAGTGTTACACATTGCCTCACATCAACATGTAAAATATTACACAAGGATATACAATGTTACAAAGTAGGAAACCTATTTGTGTAGTGTCTTGTGACATTACACAAATTACAAGTTTTACATAATGCGTCACAAGCTTGCATAATGCTACACTAGTGATATGCAATGTAACCGTATTGTTTTTATACAACAATACATATTGTTTGACGACCTTACCTAATGACGTGCAATTGGAATCTAAATGTTAGCTAAATTTTTATTTTGGTAGCAAATGTAGACAATTTGAGAGGAAAAACCACTTGTTTAGTGGTAGATTGATTTAATATAAAAACAATACATATTGTTTGATGACCTTACCTAATGACGTGCAATTGGAATTTAAATGTTAGCTAAATTTTTATTTTGGTAGAAAATGTACACAATTTCAGAGGAAAAACCACTTGTTTAGTGGTAGATTGCTTTAATATGGTTATAAAGATTAACTACAGAATCAGAAAAAATAATGGAATGTAAAAATTCCCCAAAATTTGTAGTCTCTTAATAAATTTAAAGATTGCATTTAGCAAAATATCCACTTGTCTACCAAAAGAAAAAGATATTAGTGTAGTGTCCACGAGACAGTTTGGTTTGTTAAGTTTAAATATGGACTGATTTAGTGCAAATTTGAAATGTGAGATACTAGGAAAACAAATAACATATATTGTGGAATAATTACATTTTTAGTCTCCATTTAGTTTTTCACGGGCGGGAAGAGAGGAATTTCAAATTCTAGTGATGGAGAGATTGGAGATCAGGAAGAAGACGATGATCCGAGCGGGTTTGAAGAATGTTGGCTGGTTCTTCTGCATCTAGGTGCATCTGGTGATGGTCGTAAGTTTGAGGCTTTCCGTTTTGAGCCATGTTGTTATTATTGAAGAGGAAGATACAAACACAATTAAGACGGAACTATTTCTATTTCCTCCCCTTGAATGCATCGATTACATCTGCCTTTTTTTATAGAGGACTTTAGAAATAATGAGAGCCATCTAGAATTGTGCACAGTCTGTGTGGACAAAGTTGGATGGTGCTGGAAGTTTCTAGTTTAACTGTGCTGGTAGTGGTTGGTGGTAATAGTACTGGCAGATGATTAATTTACTTTTCCAACAGTTATGGGCTTTGGCTTTGGTTTCCTGCTCTTTGCCCTCTTGGGTTTAGGCAGTTTGTGGTGGTTGATTATGGGAGACCTTCCGTGGAGGTCTACGAGTGTCATGATGGGACTGAGAGGCGTTTTGTCCTTGTGTTTGCGGCTCTCCCTGGGCATGGGTTTTGTGGCCACGTTGACCTCTATTCTGTATGAGGGTCTACTCTTCATGTTGCGTCTCCTGTGGGGGTCTTGGAAACCACAACGGTCCTTGCTCTGTTACAACGACTACGTGGTGGATGGTAGCGTCACTCCTTTGGTTGTGTTTGGTCCTCTTCCCCTACGTTGGGTGTGGAGTAACATGGTTAAAGGAGTCTGATGCCTGCCGGAGTGTAATGTTGCTGTCTTGACTGGGTATGGGGCGACACTATTTTTTAGCCGATAGGCTATTTGTGGGAGCTTTGCTCCCGGAAAAAAAAATTATCACCAGAAAATTGTCAGCCCCTTCCCGGTATTTTTCATTTTCTGATCATATAGATTTGTATTTTTCATCTTTATTGCTATTTTTTTGTCCTTATTCTTATCTTTGTTTTATTTTAAATAAAATTCACTTTTGTTTAGATGAGGATGATATTGTTGGTAAGTTTCTAATTTGAATGTACAAATCATCTTGTTTTAATGAGGATATATTGCTTTGTTGGTAAGTTTCTAATTTGAAAGAAAAATGATCTGATAAATTCATTTATACAAGATCATAATGAATATTAAGATCTACAAGAAGTTCAAAGAGGCTCTTAATATATGGGGAATTGGGTATTGACAGTAATAAAAGAGAAACATGAAGTCTACAAGGTGGAGAATGAGTTGATTTATCATAATATATTTTGTTCTTCAGAGATATGGATCATATCTGGCTTGATGATTGCATTTTTATAAATGTAAATTTAGTGAATATTGAATAATTGCCTTCTTTGCTTTGTAGCTTTTTTTCTAATTCTGTAATCTTGCAATTGTTTTTATTGTTGTTACATGAGGAGGGTTAATCTTGCCAATCAGAGTGCGATTGAAGGATGTTGGTATTATTTGGATTCCTTATTGAATTCTCCAAATTTTCTCATTACTATGACAGACTATGAAGATAATGTTTTGCATGATTTTCCTCTTGCATGATTGATAGACTACAAAGATTTGGGTATCCAATAGGCTAATTAATTGGTTGAATAACCTAAACAAATTAATTTGTTAGAATATTAAAATCAATATTATAACTTACCTTATAATATATAGTATTAGGACATTGATCTTCATGGTCAAAGATCTTGTTGAATTTTGTTAAAGATAAATTTTAGTATCTTGTTGAATTTTTAGAAACTATAGAATTTTCGGTTATTGCTTACCGATGTTGCTTAGCATCCTCCATGCATTACCATGATTATATATTAAAATTTGAATATCCTCTATATATTGAAAAAAATATAAATATTGGAATAACTCTTTCAAATATTTGTTTAATTGGATATGGCAAAGAAAATTTTAATTTAACCTAATGATAGAACACATTATATTTCCTATTTAATTTTCTCATCAGTAATTGTTTAGATATTAAAATAAAGATAAAAATAAAAATGCAAAATTTTAATAAAATATTATATATTTTAAAAATAAAGAACAGTCAAATAGATGAGCAAAGTAAAGAACTAGAATAATCAAAACAAAACATAAAATTTAGTATATTATATGTTAAAATGTTAAGGTCATTCTAAATTATTCATAAAAATAAAAATGTACACATTTTTTGAAAGATATTATAAGAAATTATAATAGAGCTAACCTCCACTTTTTATAAGTTTCAAAATTAATTTTATTTACTTAAATATATAGATAAAATAATATCTCTTAAATAATGAATAATTTATAATTATTTTTTATTAGACTTTTATCATCAAATCATTTTAAATTAGAAATAAATATTATTCAAAATAGAGATAATGTCATCTATTTATTATATCACCTTATTATCAAGTTTTGTGAAATCTTCAAAACTAATTATCACCTTATAAAAAAATTTAAAAGCAAAAATTAAAAGGAAGATTAAACATTTTTATATTAATAGCATACTTTAATTCTAACTAAATTATTATTACTATAATATTATTTTTAACAAAATAATAATTTTTTTTTAATTAATAACATAATATTATAAATAAATAATCATTATATTAAATTTATATTAATTCTAATTATAATATAATATTATATTATATTACATTATTTAATTAATTAATTAAGCTGATAGGCTAATTTGTGTGGGAGCTTTGCTCCCGAAAATGTCTAGAACTTCCTGAATAATTGTTAGTATATTTGCCGTTGGTTTTACCTTTCCGACTATGGATACCCATTTGTCCTCTTCTCCTTGTTATTTTGGATGTATGTCTTTTACATCCTCGCTTCTTTGAATGAAAAGATATGCTCTTCGGATCTTAGGTAATTTTTTGCAATAAATTCACATTATTTTGTGCAAAATGGATGGGGCTATTATATGCAAAATATTGGTACGATCTTGAGTTTAATTTCAGATAGTTTTTATTTTTTGTGCAATACTATTTATTATTAATAATTATGGTGAAAGCTGATTTTTTGACTACACTAATTTTTTATATTCATAAATGTTGCAAAGGCACTGTATTTAAACTGAAACTAATTTTTCAATTTCTGAAAAATATTTCAAAGACACTTTATTTAATTAGTAATGTTGTAATTCATTTTTTGATTTAAGTAAGGAAATGAATTAATCTTATAATGTAGTTATGAGGATGAACTATTACCAAAATATTTAAGTAATTGAAAATTAAAATAAAAATAAAAATTTTAAATTTTTACCACTTTTGTTTGTTGAATGTTAGAATTTTGATTATTTAAAAAAAATACTAATATTTTAAATTTTTAACTATCTAAAATTTTTGATAAATGCTAAATTAATTCAAAAAAGACTCAACCACCCTAATACTAAAATAAATGAAACAAAAATAATAATTGCTTCTAAATCTATAGTTGAATAATTATTAATAGTTTCAAATAAAAAATTCAATTTTATTTTATTTGTTTACATTAGAAATTATTAGAAATTAATTATTTTAAAATACAATTTTGTGAATAAAGATATTAGAGGATTAAATTAAATTACAAGTTTTTCAAATTTATATAAGATGTATTAAATATATTTTGGAAAAAATAAATAAAACATTTGCCCAAGATTGATGGTCCGATGTTTCAAATTTAGCCTACTTGTTTGTGTAAAATATTATCTTTTTAATAGAGAGAAATAAACTTACATATTTTTTTGAGCTTTTCTTCATTCATTGTGAAGATAGTGCATGCAATATAAATTAAAATGTTTGATTCACAAATTCATAAACAACAACGAATAAGCATTGTCAACTACATTTTTTACTTGTGCTCATTTATCTGTGTATATGCTCATATGCCCTTCAGTTAATATTGGTAATGGAATATTACAACCTTTTTATTATTGGTTTTACATGTTTGCAATGTTAATGTTAGTTTTACCTTAATATAGGATACTATGTCACAGGATTTGAGGTCTACAATTTCCAATGTCTACACTCTATCACTCATTCAAACAACCCAAATTTATTCCTACTCCTCTCGTCGCAAGAAGAATCAATGGCAAAAGAGGGAAACCAATGCAATTGTTAATGTGTACCCACACTTCAACATCATTCTACAAGAAAATAGTGACAACTTTGAGCCAATTTGTTGGAGTAAACTACTTCTCTACAAAAACTTCTGACACATCCCAACAAACATTGGCATTTCAAAAGAACAAATTGTCACAAATTGGAAAACAATAACAAACTGTTGCTCGCACTTGCACCTACAAGAGTTGTTGCTTATAACATTCAAGCCACAATAATCCACACATGCCTCCAAATTCCTATAAAAGAAATGTGTCCCTTACAAGGCCAATCCTTAACAACTCTCCAAGAAGACTTCAAACATGTCAAATACATTTTGATAGACAAAATGAGCTTCCTAAGACCAAAACTACTTTTGAAAATAGACAACCATTTACGTGAAGCTTTTCCCAATAAGCAACACCAAAATTTTGGTGGAACCTTGATCATTCTCGTTGGTAACTTGGGACAACTACCACCAGTTATGGACAGACTAATATATGTCTCACTCTAGACCCCTCATACTTTGGAAAACACTCAATATTGCAATTACATTTGACACAATATTTCGTCAACAAGGGAAAAGTGACTCCCAACAACGTTTTTGAAATATCCTACACAATCTAAGAAATGCTCAACCATTGCAAGATGATTGGGAGACACTGATGAATCAAAAAAGAAAATTCTAAGTACAAAACAAAAAGAAGACTTCGAAAAAGCCACCCATCTATTTGCTACCAATGACTTAGCTAAACTGCATAATAAAAAAATGCTCAAACAATTGAACCTACCAATTGCAGTTAGCTCTGCTCGAAATGTTGCACAAAGGTCAACTGAACATAATGAAGAGGAACAACTACAACAAGAGGTCCTTCTATGCATAGACCAACAAGTCATGTTAACAACAAACCTTTGGATACAAACTGGACTTGTAAACGTATCACTAGGACAAATAAGATCCATCGTCTATAATACAAATACAAAACCATTAGATCTACCAAACTACATTGTTGTTTGATTTGACAATCACATCGGCCCACCATGGGATACTCAAAATTAAAAATATGTTCCCATCATTCCAATTACCCGAGGCAATCATACACAACTACTATTAGCTATGGCTTGGGAAATAACAATACACAAATCCCAAGGACTCACACTAAACATAGCTATAATAGACATTGGAAAAAAAGAGAGGCAAGGATTGACATTCACAACAATATCTAGAGTCAAATCTATTGTCAGCCTCCGGATACACCCCCTTCTCTTTTGAACGATATTGCAAATTGGGAAAAAACACTTACACAACTGCCAGGAAAAAGGAAGAGGAACGCCTAAGACTATTGTCACCTATTCAAACAACCTCTTTGCCTTCACCATTGGAAAATACAAACACTAAGGTAAACCCACAAACTATACTACCTTCTCCCAAACAATTATCTATTGCAATAGTATTTTAAATTATCCTCTAATCAAATTTTCTTTTCATTGTTTCTTACTACTTTTCAAACTCTACTGTAGATACAGGACATATCAAAATTCAAATAGCTACCATATTGGAAAAAAAGTACACTTCAGACATTTACTTATATAATGGATCTACAACTATACTAAAATATCTCGCTAAAGCTTCAATCAGTAAGTTTATTATTTACCAATCATGTTCTTCTTCCATTACAATTGTTTGAATAATTATTCTGTATAAAATTTATTCTCACATTGCACCACTACAACCTTCTACTAATTTATTGACTTTTAAATTTTTTTGGTAGATTACACAAAAGTTACACTACAACCTTATACCAAAAAAATCATGACATAATTAAAAAAAATTAAAAAAAAAACTCATAGAATTTTGTTTCGTAATCTATTGTGTTGTCTCAAAGAATTTTCAGGCAAATCAATGGATTTACTATGTTTTCTACACAAATGGATAAAAATAAATCATTTAAATTTCCTACCTTTTCTTCATCAAATTTCTAGCATATTTTCGTAACATTCAACTACATACATAGAGTTTCACTAAATTGGTTTGTTACCTCTTTTCCCCAATTCAAATGGGATTCTATTGCATTTCAATCATACAAATGAATGTTATTTAGTGTTACATTTATCATATGAATTAATGTTCTTTTCTAATGGCCACTTTGTAATTAATATACATGTTCTTTTTTATAAGTTAGTCTTCACTCTTTCTTCATACTATTAATTATCTACTCTTGCCACTATACAAAACATATAACTTTCTTCAAATTCTTAACTCCTATCGGTTCATCGTGGCATGCACTAAAATGCGCAACTGCTAGTTTTACCCTTTTGGGGAGCTTTTCGCTAGTGTATCGTCAGGCTTGGTTGTCAGTTCTGATCGAAGCTATTTGCGGTACCTCTAAAGAGGCCGTGGATTCCTCTATGATGTCTTCTCTCTTGCTGCATGCTCTTTGTGAGGGATTGAACTAGATGGTTGTGGTTGCTTCTAGACGACTTATATGGCCATGTGATATGAAAAGTAGGGGTTGTTATTTGCTTCTCAAGATGATTAAGGATGATATCTCTCTCTTATAGGGAAATGGATGAAGCCTTGTCTTTACTTGAGCTTTGGTGTTTTTTGTCTGTCTGTGTGGAGTTCGACATGTCCCTTCTTGGATGGTTCCTTCATGCTTTGGCGTGTATGGAGAAGTAATGGTAATATGGTGGGTGTTGTTGTTTTGGGTACTCATGTCACTCTATCATCTTTACTTGGACAATTTTTGCATGGTCAGGGTGGCATTAAGGATTCTTCCTTGCTTGTGAAGGGGGTCTCTGTTGGTTTTCAGGCTGCCTCTTTGGTGTTTAGAGATGATTTGAGTGTTGGGAGGGAACATGGGTTCTCTTCAGTAATTTGGAGTTTGATGAGTGGTTGGCTGGCTACTCACAACCTGTATGAGATTGCAGTGTTAGTGGTTTGGCAATTTCTTTGCTTGCCATTTTGGAGACCTTTTGTAAGTCGTTGGAGGGCTACTTCAATTTCATTGGAGAAGGAGGGTGATCAACTTACTAGGAGGGGGGCCTGGTTATGTTGGTGTTCTTCTCCCATGTTTCTTTTGGTGGTGTTGACAATTTTCTTTGAACTGTCCATTCCCACTTGCATACACATTGGTTTTATTTTCTTTAGCGGTCAGTGGTTTGCTGCAGATGGTTTGGTGTCTATTCCTGACTTGATGGTGAAGTGGGGTACCATGGTTTCTAGGAGCATGGCTTGACACTATGGGTTTGCTTCTCCTTCTACCATGATTCTTTTGGAGATGGTGACCCTTTTGTCTGGGTTGACACATGTTGCTAGTTTGGGGGCTTTTCCCGAGTTGTTGGAAAAGGGGTCTTCAGCTTGCCGAGAGGGGGGCTTGGTATTGTTGGTTTTCCTCTCTATTTTTTTTCCCATTGTTCCTTTGATAATGAAAACCTTATGTGTTGGATTGTACATTTCTATACATTTAGTGGTAGCCAGTGTTCTGCTGACAATCTTCAGGTGGAGAAGGGGGGTGACCAACTTGCCAGGAGGGGAGCTTGGCTTGGTTGGTTTGTTTTTTCTTCTTCCATGTTTTCTTTGGCGGTGGATTTGGTGGTTTTCTTTTGGTTGACTAGTGCTTCTGGTTTAGAGGCTCTTTGTGGAATTGTGGGGAAGAATGAGTTAAGCTTGTCAAGAGGGGCTTGGTTTTACTGTTTTGTTGCTTCTTTACCCATGATTCCTATGTTGGCGAGGGTGCTTCCTATGGTGGTGGAGACTTACTTTGTGGACGTGGAAGTTTGTGTTGTGATGATTGGAGGTGATGTGGGCTATGGTCTTTTGAAAATAATTTGATGGATGATATCTACCATTCTATCTATCAGGTGAAGGTGGCTCTCTAACACGGAGAGTCATTCTGGTTGACAAGCTACTTGTAGTCTGAAGGTGGTTTTTGCTCTGCGGTGATGGAAGTGGCCTTCACTTTCAATTTTCTTTGCTTTTGGGTTGGAATGTCTCTTTTGTTTGTCTGTGACAGTGGTCTTTGGTTCGCTCGTGATTAGTTGATTGCTGACAATTTTCAAGGGCATGCTCTGGTTTCTTGTTATTTGTTGACTTTTGTAGCAGGTTTGGAGGTGGTCCCTGACCCTGAAGATGAGTATAGTGTGCAGTTATCTAGGAGGTGGGCTTGGTATTTGTGGTTCGCTTCTTCTATGATTCCTATGAAGGTGGATGAATCTTCTATGGAGGTGGAGACTCTCGTGAAGGAGATTTGCAACTCTTTGTGGCCTCCCTTCTGTGGTTGGTTGGATGAATGGTGACTTAATTGTATGCTGCTTGTTTTGCTTATCTATTTCTTAGGTGCTCCTATTGAGGTGGACCTCTTTTCTATTGAGGTGGAAAGATATTTTGTAGCTGAGGGATGGATATGTAGCTGGGTTGTTATTGTTCATCCTTTGTTGTTATGTAACATGAGGCTTGTGCACTGTTGGGGGTCTTATTGGGCTATGTGTTGTATGGCCTTATGTGGCCTTGTTTTCTCCAAGATAAATTCCTATAAGGGTTCACTATTGACAGTGTGGCATTAGTGGCATCATGTTGTAATTCCTGCACATTTGTCTGTGCTTTGGTTTTCTTGATAGCCCTTCGGTTGTACCTTTTGTAAGGGAAAACCCCCTTGTTTGGCTACTTAACTAATAAAAAAAACCTATATAATATGTTAAATTTAAATTAGGATATATGACTTTTAAATTTTCCTTTTAAAATTCAATATATATATATAATCTCAATATATATAATATATATTTAATCACAATATATATGAATATATTTATTACTAATATAATAACAAATATATAAATATATTAATATCAATATTGCATGAATGAGACTTGTATTGTTTTATATATATACTTTTCTTATTAAATGACCAAATGATCATATATATATGAGAGAGACAAATTAGTATAGAGACATGTCTCCATGAGGAGACATGTCTCTATATTAACGCGTCTCTTCATATTATATCGCAGATCCAGGGCGGTCATAATGTTTTAATTATTATTAATAACCACTGCAGTTGTTAACTGAATTGGTATATAAAAAAACATCACCGACAGTATGCACAGTCGATAGCAATCAATACAAATGCCGTTGATTAATTACAATCTCAGTTTAAACATAGTCGATGATTAATGTTAATTCATGATAGCCGATATTAATCGGTTTCTTTGTTCAATACATATTGCAGTATGTATAACCGATACAAATCAGTATTTGTAACCGATATTAATTTGTTTCATTTATTTGATTTAAACCGATATCAATCGGTATGGT
>MU228247.1:662937-673646 GCA_018584345.1 Thuja plicata | reverse complement strand
CCCAAGATGCACAAAGGAAAGATCCAAATTGATCAACCCAAAAAGGATCAATGCACAAATGAATCAATCATTTGGAAATGAGAGCAAAGAGGAAAGTCTTAAATTCCCCATTTTATGGAAAGGAATAAATGTGTGATAGATTTAGAATGATTAAGGATTTCAATTGAAATGGATAGGAGAAATTCACTAACCTTGAAATATTTCAGATAAAAGAATGTTGTTTTCTGAGGTTTGTGCTCTATTTCTGGAAAAAATAAAGCATGATCCAGAAAGGAAACACAGAGACAAACAAAACCCAGAAATAATTTTCTGATCTGACACCGTCTTATGAAAAAGGTCAACCTTGACCCACAAATGTCAACCCTAACCCAATAATGTCAATCTTGACCTGCACATGTCCGATAGAAAATTTGTTTGTGGATCCCAAAAGTTTGCCGAAAAGGGTATCCAGATCTGCCCTCAAATCTACAGTCCCAAACCTATACCTACAAGAAAAAGAGGTTTGTTTGTTGGGGGGAGGGGTTTGCCTTGGTCAAACCCTAGTTTTAGAATTAACCTCAAATATATAATTAAAATTGCAGAAGTAAACAAAGTAAATGCATAAATTCACCTTGCTTGTAAAAGTCCTTATGGAAGATTCGAATCTTTGAATCCACAAGTATGTATGCACCAAAATGTGGAATGTGGAATGTAGGATGTCTTCAATCTCTTACTTGTAGATCTCCAACACCAAGTCTTGAATGGGTTCTTGTTTTGGAAGAGGCTTGGAAGAAGGTGGATGGAGAGATCACCAAAAGGGCACTATGTAGCTTGAATCCTTCAATGGCCTCCAATGGATCTCCTTCATGAAAATGGATGCTATAATGCTTGAGGATGGATGAATTCTTGCTTGAATTATTTCTCCTTAGCTTTCTGGAATTGCACTCGATGATAGTTTGAAAATGCTTGATCACGATTAGAAGACTTAGAGGAAAAGAGAGGAGAAGGCTCCCTTTTATATGAAACTAGGGCACAATATTCTAAGGAGGCTGACATAGGATAATTAAATTCCCATTAAAGACTTTTCCCCTATGAGAGGACCTATATTAACTATAATTTAGGAATCATCACTTCGGAACCCAAAACAACCGACCCAGAAGTAGGAAAATAACTTTTTCAAAGACTGACATCCAGAAACTGTGGGACCCTAAGATTTGAACCCTAGTTCAAGGTCGAGGTTGACCTTGACCTAGGTCAGGGTTGTATTCAACATAGACCCAAAAGGTCAACCCTGACCCTGAGGTTAAAGATCTCAGATCTACAGTCTAGGATGCAAAAATTAGGTTGGAAAGAAATGGAAGTAGGGGAAAAACATGGGGAAAGCCAAGTCTAGATCAGGAACCCATTCAAGGTGCTTGACATGACCCAAAACCACTTACTCAGAAGGCTAAACTAGTCTACCATGGAAGTGCTTCCATTTTCTGACTATACACCTATCATACTAGATTTAAAAGAATGCCATAATTTAATCAATGCAAGCTTGATAAGATAAGTACCTTGTTTCAAAGCTAGCAAAGGCTAGGTGCATTTTTAATGGATTTTTCTTTTTTTGCTACTCACCTAGTGGCGATCGTTCCCACTCTAGCTCCTCCAACAAGTTATTCAACACAACCAAAAAATGGAAGAAATAGATTGAAAATCAACTTGAAAACATGCTCCTAAGTTCCTTTTAATCCAAATTTGCAAGAATCAATTTGAAGAAGTTAAAAACAAGAAATCAACTTAAAGCGTAGGGAATTTCTTCTTGTAAGCAAAAAAAACTTTTATATAATGATCATAAAGGTATTCCTCTTCCTTTAAATTTTCTAAAATGTTGGAAACATGAATTTTCTTATCATGTTTGGTTTGTTCTCTTACCTCTTTGCTTGGTTTTGTGACTGAAAATTTTGGTTTTTGTACTTTCCTGTGTTTGCCCATCTACGGGAAAAACACAGACAAAGATTTAGAAAATAGAATTTAAATATCTAATAGAAAAATATAATAGAAAATAGTAAGTAGAATTTAGCAGCTAATACGTGGTATTTCATTGTTAGCAAGCATTATTTAAAACATTCAAAGTGTAAATGAAATTGTACTATGCAACATTTAAAAATGCATAGGCGGTAAAATAAACTTTGAAAGCATCACAAAATTTTTAAAATGCAAAATAGAACAGATCACACACGACAGTTGACTATTCACATGTGACACTTTGCAGCTTGCAAGCAACATGTCACTAGCTTACGCATCACACTTTGTCTCATACACGGAAAAATAAATGAGACAGAGAAAGAGTAGAAACTGCACATGTCATTTAAATGCTCATACGTGTCATTTTACCTATTTTCTGCAAATAGACACAAAATAAATCCAAAAACACACAAAAATCTGATAAAACAATGTAAAATGAGGCTTAAAGCCCCACGTGGGTGGCATTTGTGTGTGAGTTAATACACCTTCATGAAATTAGGATAATTAGCTAATATTCTATTGAAAGAAACAAGAAATTTAATCTAAAGAACTGAAATTAACATCCATAAAATTCCATGGTTCTCTATCTAGGCTTTGCAAGTAGGGCTCTCAACCTTAATCTCCCCTAGTGACCATCCTAGAATGAGAAATTGATGATAAATGCCTAATCTAGCTCTCAATTATCTCAAAATATATTAAAGATGAACTCAAATTCTCATGATATGTTCTCAAATCTCACAATTTGCTCTCAAATACTCAAGATAATGCTAAAATTCTATCAAATTGCCTATAGTGATGATGTTATGCATTCACATTTTCTAGGATCTCCTTATGCTTATAAATGGATTTTATTTATAGTAAAATCCCAAGGGTAGGGGGTAGAGTGAATTGATCATGGGTTAATCCTTGGTTGAGTTTGATCTCTCAAATGGTTTCAAATGGGGGGACCATTTAAATGGTTGTCTCAAAGGTTGGGACAAAAAGACAAAGTCCTCAATTCTCATTGGTTGATCAAATTATGTTGAAAGAAATTAGGATTTATTTAATTCAATTATTTAATTAAATTATCCATGTAAGAGTGAATAGGTTCATTTTGATTTTTGATTTAAAACTATACAATTAATTGATTAAAATCAATTATATAATTTTGATTGACCCCTTTTAGGCTTGGATTTGATTATTTTATGTCATTATTAATTAATCCTTTGATTTTATTTGATTTAATCCAATTTGATTGATAAATGTCCATTTAATTTGATTTTGATCCATTTTGAAGTATTTTAAGCATTTTGATGAGATTTGCTGAGATTTGGAGACTTTGGTGATACAAAGACACCTGGTCAATTTTGGGTGTCTACACCTTGTTCTACAATACCTTCTTGTGTTTGATATTGAATGTGTATTCTTGTAGGTACTCAATCCACTTCATATGCTTGTGACTGAGTTTCTCTTGGGAGTTCAAGAAACTTAATGCTTGGTTGTCAGAAAAGACTATGAACTCTTTTGGAAGCAAATAATGCCTCCACTTTCTCAATGCCTAAAATAGAGCATACATCTCTAGGTCATAAGAAGAATATTTCTTCTTAGCTTCACTCAACTTCTTCGAATGGAAATCCACTGGTCTTCCCTCTTGGCTTAAGACAACACTAATTGCCACATTACTGGCATCACTTTCTATTGTAAATAACTTTTCAAAGCTTGGCAAAATCAAAATAGGTTGTGTAGCAATATTTTTCTTTAACAATTCAAAACCATGGTCATCTTGTTTATTCCATACAAACTTAGTCTTCATACCTCCTTTAATAGCATCCAACACGGGGGCACTAATTGCACTGAATTGCTTGATAAAATTTCTATAATATTGGGCCAGGCCATGAAAAATCCTTACCTCTGTTGTTGTCCTTGGAGTGGGCCAATTGAGAATGGATTCCACTTTTCTTGGATCCATCTTTATGTTTCTTTGAGATAGTACAAAACCAAGGTATACTAGCTCTATCTTAATGAACTCACACTTTTCTAAGTTGATCATCAACTTCTCCTCCTGCAGCTTCTTAAAAACCATTTCCAAGTTTTTGAGGTGCTCTTTTCTTATCTTACAATAGATGAGTATATCATCTAAGCAAACTACCACAAACTTTCTAATATATTATTTGAGGACCTATTTTATCAATCTCATGAATGTAGATGGAGCTTTTGAGAGTCAAAATGGCATTACAAGACACTCATATAGTCCTTTTGATGTTTTGAAGGCTATTTTCAACTCATCCCCTTCATTTACCCTGATTTGATGATAGCCACTCTTTAGGTCTATCTTTGTAAAGTATCTTGCTCCTCCTAGACAGTCCATTAGGTCTTATATCCTAGGGATAGGGCATATATACCTTATTGTAATCCTATTGATTTCTATAGAGTCTGTACATAACCTCCAAATTCCTCCCTTTTTAGGTGTTAGGACTATGTGAATGACACATGGGCTAATGCTCTTTCTTATAAGGCCTTGTTCTAGGAGCTCTTGGATTTGTCTAGAAATTTCTTCATTCTATTGAGGATTAATTTTATAGGATTCCTTATTGGGTAAGGTATCTCCTAGTATTAGGTCTATCTAATGGCTTACAAACCTCTTAGGGGGTAGGGTTGATGGTTGTCCATCACTCATTATACCTTCATACCTTTTTAACATCTCTTGGAATTCTTTAGGTAGCTCTGTCCTCTTCTCTGTTTTGTCTGCAACTTCCTTTGGCTTTAACACTAGTGAAAATCCAACTCCTCCTTCTTCTAAAGTCTCTAAGAACTCCTTTTCATTCACCATGAGAACATTAGGACTAGTTGTCTTCAATTCTACATCCTCCAACAGTGACTGGATTTTGTATGTCACATTGTCCTTCTTGAAGGAGTATGAATTTTTCACTCCATCATGCATGGCCTTTCTATAAAATTTCCATGGTCTACCTAGGAGAAAGTGACATGCATCCATAGGTAAGACATCACATAAAAATTTATCCTTTTATCTCCCAATTGAGAATTCTACCCAAGCTTTCTCATTTACAAGGACATGTTCTCCTTTGTTTAGCCAAGTGACCTTGTAGGTATTGGTGTGGGATATCCTTGTCATGTTCAACTTGTTGACTGCCTCCTCTAAAACTATGTTTTTAGTGGACCCTGAGTCTATTATGACTCTACACACTTTACCCATCATATTACACTTTACTCTAAATAGTGATCTCCTTTGACTGAGTTCTTCCTTCACTGGATCTTTCATTAGAGTTCTTCTCATCATGACATTCTTTCCCTCCTCTGATTCTAATGGCACTTCAGGGTTATTTTTTCCACCACTTGTCTCCTCATGAAGATAGTTCACTTTTTTGTCACCTCCTTGAGAGGTACTTCCCTTCTCTGGACACCTATATGCTAGATGTCCTAACTGATTACAATGATAGCACTCCATATTGGCAAAGTAGTTGCCTCTTCCTTGACAATCGCCTCTTCCTCTATTGTTAGAGTTACTCCCTCTACTTGAACTTCCCCTATTGAATTTTCCCTCATGTTTTTCAATGAGCTTAGTCTCTTCTTGACCTTTAGATTCAAATTTTCTTCCTCCATATCCACCTCTTTGTCCTTTGTTGTCTCTTCCTCTACCCCTTCCTCTGGAGATGCTTGAATCTTGTTTCTTCTTTAACTTGTCTTCCACCTTGATAGCAATTTGGTGGCACTTCTAAACTGTGTCTGGAGTCAAAAGAATCATCTCATCTTGAATGGTCCATTTAAGTCAATTAAGGTATCTTTCTACCTTCACTTTCTCATCCTCTAGTACTCTTGACCTCATAGAAAGTATCTAAAATCCTTGACTGTATGAGTTTACATCTAGGTCCTTCTACCTTAGACCTTGACTTCTTTTGTGCAGTTGGATTTCATAATCCTCATGGATATAAGAATCAGTGAATTTTGTAACCATAGCCTTCCATGAAGAAATGGGCATTTACCGTTCATTTTCTCTCTCATCTTGGATGAATTTCCTTCAAGTGAGTGTAGACCTTTAGAGTCCATCTTTTGCAACTTTCACCTTTTGAGCCTTAGTGATACCATCACACTCAAAATTGTTTTCTAGTCCCTCTATCCAATCGAGGACTACCTCTGGTTCCATTTTTCCACTGAAAATAGGAACTCCTTCTAATGCTTTTCCACTCATTGCTCTTAGGGATCTCAAGAATAGATCCTCATTAAGGACAGGGTCAGCTTTAGGGATCTCATCTTCAAGGGAAATCTCCTTGCCTTTCCCTTGATTAATCTTGTCCTTCACTTCATCTGCTTTCACATCAAATTCATCCACTTTTTTCTCCAATTGAGCCAACCAATCTTGGAGTAGTCTATTCTCCTCTTCTTGTTCATCTACCTTCTTAGCTAGCTCAGCATTAGTTACCATTGTTGATTCTCCAATTGATTCTTCTGGCTGCAACATTAACCACAAGCCTAATCAAAAGAGGCTCTAATACCAATCTGATGGACGTGTACCAAGATTGGTTTTCACTACTCAACTAAGGTCTTAACTTTCCTTAGTCTACCTAGGATCCTAATTCTCTTCTATAATCCACCAAATTCTTGAGTCTTCACACCCTAAGACTATTCTAACTCCATACTAAGAGTTAGTTTCTCTATGCTCAATCTTGAAAGATTCCCACCATTGAAAGTACTCCTTGCGGTTATGCTTCCTTGGAGACTCCAATCTCATATCTTCACAAACATCTTAAAAAGTTCTACAAAGGACATGTTTTCCTTAAATACATCCATATGACATATTTTGAATCCCATTTTAATGAGTCTTTTATTCCAAAGTGATCGACTTCCACCTTCACAATGCTTTTGAACCTATTAGGCCTAGTAGCCCTATTAGCCCTATCCAGAGGGTTTTTCTGGATTCTTGTCAAAAAATTCCACACAACCCTAAAAACAAACCTAGGAATTGGATATCCTTTTCCAAGACCTTAAATATTTTTAATGCTTTAGCTCCTCAAACCATCCGTACACTATTGTCCTGAAATGTAGGTCTTTCAGGCCTATTTTCAAGCATCAACAGTGACTCACTGATTTCTTTCTAGAAATGTGTCAAGATAGATTGGATTGGATCTAGGTTCATAGGAAGGGATCAATTAGACCTGAAGGCTCCTAGAACCACACTTTTTTTCTTTCCCTCAGACACTCCTTTGCAATGGCACTTGATTCTTACTCTGTTACACCCCTAACCAGACATACCTTGTTCGCCTAGAGAATAAATTTAAAATAGAAGTTCAACTCTTCAGTACCTCTCCTTGTATATTTACACTGTACATAGGCTCTCCTAAAACATTCATCCACCCTTAGGATATTCCCATGGTTAGATTTCATGGGAGAGCCATGGAAACACAAACTACTCTAGACTGGACCAACAGACTCCCTAAATCATAATCAATTTACAAATCCTACTAAATAAACTCTACAATACTTGCACACTAAATGGAAGAGTATTAAAAATAAATACTCAACATAGATCCAACACTACTTCGAACAATTCAATCCATCTGATCACTTTGTAACTCAAAAATTCTCAAATATTTCTAAAACCCAGAATTGTAGAGCTTCTTACTATTACAAAAAATTGCTTACATTCAATCTGCCTTGGGAAATGAGTCCTCAAGAATCTTAGGATACCTCCTCCTCTATTTTAGGCCACTAGCATTGATTTCTCACCTCCATCTCGAGAGGAATCCAAATGTTGTCTATGTTGCATGTGTTAGAATAGTCCTAAGGGATAAGTGAGAGGGGTGGGTGAATCAGTTATCAACTAGTTTAATTATTTTCTTCAATTAATTAGAGAGTAAAATTAGGTATTAACACATTCAGATAACATAAGATAGAGCACAACAATTTTGGTTACGGGGAAACCAAATAGGTAAAAACCCCGGTGGGAATTATCACCCACAAAGAACTATACTTGGGTATAATTATCCCTGTTAGGAGATCTTACAGCCCTGTTAGGAGTTTTTATTTACAATGAAATAAGTACAGTGACCTGGTTAAGGGTCTGACCCTATTAGGAGTCTTTTACAAATAACCCTGTTAGGGTTGAGGACTAACTATCCAAAAATCTCACTGCTAAAATGATAAAGGTTGCAACCTTCAGTAAAACAGATATGTACTATATCTGATAAATGAACTGTTTGAGTAGACCTGGTGTCTTGATTAGTTCTAGTGTGTTGTATACTTCCACTTATTCTTCACATAGATCTTTTCTTGATGAATGAAATGTATCTACTATCCCAAAACAACAGACATTTTGTTCTGTACTTTTTCTATCTCTTTTCTTATCATTCACACTTAGCGTTCACCAAATGAACTACTATAAGTATCTTCCCAAAAGATGTGATCTTTGTTGGCTTTAGGAGTCCCTTCAATACTTATTTAGTTGGCCACATCAAGCATGCAACCTGATTATAATCATGCAACCCAAACTGAATAGACATGACACTTCACAAAGTCATCTCCACCAAATTAACTCAAACATCACGATTTTGATAGAACATGTTTGGTACTTTTAGATAATTATCTTTAACTCATAAATAAACATGAATAAAAACATGCATATCCCAAAGATAGGTGAAACTCAAGAAATAATGTAATTGCATTGGCTTTTCACAGATAATCTTCAGTCACTATAGCTGCCATAACTGATTAGCATAACTCAACTAAAACTTCATATCTGACTCGGTGTGAATGCACATAGTATCTAGAACATGTATATACCATGGAAATAAACACGCATATCTCAAAACCATTTGTACTGATAATTGCATATAGAACACTACTATATATTATATGTTGTCATCAATGACAAACACACAATCAACTATTTGCACATAGGCAAATCTCCAACAATCTCTCCCTTGGACATTGATGGCAACATATGATATCATCAACTCAAATTGTTTTCCTTCTTTTTACAATCTTCTCGATATCCTCATCAAAGGTTCCTCTTCACTGCAACTTCTCTTCCGATTGTATACTCCCCTAGAGTATATGCTCCCCCTTAGTAATACTCCCCCTTTGACATCAATGTCAAAGGGTGCAAAACATTATTAAGCAGAGGTACTACTCCAGAAGTAGAGTAGTCAACCATTCATCAGTCACCAAGGACTGATGTTCTTGCTATAAGTTCTAATCAGACTCGGGAAAGGAAATTACTCCCAGCTTCACCGTGAGATACTCAAAAGTATCTTTTGATAATGGCTTTGTAAAAATATCTTCTAATTGTTCTTTAGTGCTCACATAATCCAACTTTAATTCTTTGTCTACAACTTTTTAGATCTTAAAAAAGTGGTATTTGATCTCAATGTGTTTTGTCTCTGCATGCATCACAGGGTTCTTTGACATATTGATAGTACTAGTGTTATCATAGTGAATAAAAATAGGATAATAAATCAGAATACCAAAGTCTTTAATCATTTGTTTGATCCAAACCATTGTTGAACAATTAAATGTTGCTGCAACATACTTAGCTTTTGCTATTGACTGAGAGATACAATTCTACTTTTTACTTATCCAAGTGACCAATCTGTCTCCAACAAATATTGCTCCTCCTGATGTACTCTTTTTGTCATCAACACAACCTACCCAATCAGCATCAGTATACACATGAAGTTGTATATTCTCTGAGTTAGGATACCATAAACCATAGTTTATAGTCCCTTTTAAGTATCTAAAAATTCTTTTTATTTCCGTTAGGTGATTTTTCTTGGGTTCAGCTACAAATCTTCCAACAATGCCAACTACATTAGAAATATCAGGTCTAGATTGAGTAAGATATATGTTTTTTCCAATCATAGACTTGTATAGAGTCTTGTCAACTATTGTGGAGTCATCATCTTTAGAAAGCTTGCTTCCTGTTATCATGGGGGTGCTTACTGGTTTGCAATCTTCCATTTTGAAAGTCCTCAATATCTCCTTCACATACTTAGACTGATTTATGAATATGCCTTTCTCTGTTTGTTTTACATTCAATCCAAGAAAATATTTGATAGGTCCAATGTGAGGACTACCCCAGTCTAACATAATATTAACACTATTTCTCATTTATATCTTCTCTTGTCAATACAGATTTTGTTATAGTCAGACTTTTGGGACACATGTATTACTTTATGGATTTGTGGAATCCTTTGCTTGTATACAACACCTGATTATGTAATCAGGGAATTTATTAGATACTTAGTGTGAGTGATGCAGATTTATGTTTAAGACTTAGTTTTGATGGTTTTGTATATTGGATTAGTATGTGCATGTTAGATGTAATCAAGATGCAAATTTATTAAGAGTATGTTTATGCATATGGAATAGATGCAGATATTGTTAAAGTTCAATAAATCTTTGATACAAGTGTGAGTGAATGTGTGTTTGACTTACATTATGTATTCTATTGTTTTTATGTGTTGATTTATTGGACCTACTGATGGGTGCAATGAGTGTGCAGGAAAGTTGACCATGGTACTAATTGGGGATTCAGGAATGGACCTATGTGAAAACCGTGATGCTAAGGCCCTATCTATACAAAGAGACATGGACCTCGTTTTATTGTATTTTTATTCATAAAAGTGTGGTGTATGATTTTAATTTATTTAATTAAGTAAATGTGTAATAAGTCATGCTCATGTGAAATTGTTGTGTCACTTGACACATGTGCACTCTATGTGTTGGCA
>MU228247.1:634435-647877 GCA_018584345.1 Thuja plicata | reverse complement strand
ATGCTAACATGATAATTAATTTGTATTCTTAATGTTTGAACATAGTTATTTATGATATACTATCAGAAATCAATTATGTAATTTTTGAATTAAATTCATTCACTCATATTTCATGAGTAGTAGTTCATAGGAACCTATCTTTTTCATGGGAATGATTGGTACACTTAGCACTCATTGCATCTAGGTGATACTCTTAGAGGTGAAACATTGGGCTTTCCCAGAAGGTTACCCATCCTACTACTGCTCCAAAACAAATGTGCTTAACCATGGAGTTTCCCTAAGATTAAGCCCACTTAACTTGCTATCCCATTTGCAAAACTTTAAGTTAGTGTTGTGTCTTATGAATGATTTATTATAGAGCCTCTTTAGCTTATTAATTGACATGTAAGAAATAATTTTCATAAAAATTCAATTTTTAATATTTCTATTATGATTCAACTGTATAATTTATGATTCAAACTCATTGATTCATTTTTCATATGTAATTTACAAATCAAACTCAAATACTTTTTTTTAAAATCTACTGTAGCCTCTGTTTGTGTCACTCTTTTGCAGAAGTTCCAAGCATGAAATGCTTATCTTAGTCTACTTATTTTCATCTTTCTTGTGGCAATGTTTATCTCTTACATCCAATTTTTATAATAAATTCATGTACAATTTCAAGTAGTTTAGGGTTTTTCTTTGTAAGGCCTTCTTCCACAAAGGGAAACTAAATACAATGACTAACTGAACTAATGATCTAGATAGCTACATCTCAAGCTTTTGACTTATAAATAAACTTTATCTTTTCTTTCTATACCTGAATTTTAGCATAACCCACTTTTCAATGGGTGACTTCTAGTCATAACTAGAATGGAGTTCAAAATAGAACCTTTCCATTTCATTGACCCATTAAATTAGAATGTAACCATTAGGTCTGCCTTATGTATGATAAAATTTTGATGTTGAGTATATCAAATTATGCTCCGATTGAGATAAGATCATGCTGTCAAATAACTTGTATGTCTTGAAATCTACCTTGTATTTATTGTTAATTAATATGTTTGCTTGTGAATGTAGTGTGAGGGTGGCCAATGAGTTGGGTGCAGGAAATGGAAAAGGATCCAAATTTGCAGTTATTGTTTCTGTAATTACTTCATCCATGATCTGGAAATGGCCTGCAATATTGCAATTGAGGGTATTTTTGTAACATAGTGGTAAGTCTAATGATCAAGGTGAGGCTTTCCCTAAGAATTAGAGCTCATTACACTTGGATATTGACTAATAGGTTCACTTGGATATTTGATCTTATTGTACAAAGAATTTAAGGCATCAAGGTTCACATCAGACTATTATGTATTGCTCTCATTAATAAAATGAATATTGCATATGTAAATGGCCTAACCATGGCATCAAATTTGTAATATTTTCTTCTTTTTTCAATAAGTAGAGTTTATGTGAAGTTTCTTGTATAAGATTTTGATGCTGCAATCATTTAATTGAGTATTCTGTACATTTAAAGAATAGAAAATCAGAACATTTTTTGTTTATTAGTTTGATAAAAAAGGGTTATTTTATATTAACAGAGATATAGGCATAGATATTAGTATCTTTCTGTGGTAGCATCATCAGGTTGTAATAGATTCTTAGTTGAGTAATTAATCAGACCATTTTTTCTGTGTATGATATTATTTAGTTGAAGCCCACCTAGGCCACGTAATGTGGGTTAGTGTCACAGAATTATGTTTAATAGAAACTGAGAATGGTAAGACTTAAATACTTAGTAATAGATAAAACCATTAGTCATCTAACACGAGGCTAGGCTATTATGTTTCCTTTCTTAACAGTCAAAGACAGAATAATAATATAGTTACACTGGTTATCTGTCATTGAGAAAATTGGGTAATTAAAACATACCCTTTTCGCTGTGTATGCTATTATTTAGTTGAAGCCAGCCTAGGCCAAATAATGCAGGTCAATGTCACAGAACTCTATATAATAGAAACTGAGAATGGTAAGGGATAAGAACTTATTTAGTAATTGATAAAATCATTGGTCATTTAACACAAGACTATGCTATTCCATTTCCTTTCTCAAAAGTCAGAGACAGAATTGTACTATAGTTACAATGGTTATCTATCATTGTGAAAATCAGGTAAGTTTGAACCCTAGATGAATGAAGCATTTTTCAATTGGGTCAGTTACAGCTCAATTGTTGATCAAAATATAGAAAATATAATGCAACATATGACAAAAGAGTACATTTTTTGAGATCTAAGTAAATCCTCTTCCCTCAAACCATAGATAGGTCAAAAACCAAGTGAAATAAACACTAAGACATTGTAATGAGGTAGAGAAAATGAAGAACAAGTTGGAAGAAAAAGTCAAGTGTTTATGACATATGTTAATATTTTATTGATGTAAAATGAAAAAGAAAGATTTGTGGCTCCTGAATATATTGGTACCAGAAAACCAACTCCATTCACATAACAACACCAAAACTCAGTTCCTTTTTGCCCGTAATTAAAGGTACAGCGCTCTCAATTTTGATAAACTTTAGCAGACCCAGTCTCATCAGGGAACCCTCCATTATTTCAAAATTATAGTACAACCATAAGTAATGGAATACACAAACAAGCCCACTTTTGAATATTGAACATCTCAAATTCCAAAGAATTGATTCAAATTCACACAATCCTAACTCCTCTTCTCTTATAATGGAAATCAGATTTGTTCTCATCAAACTTCTTCACTATTTTTAATTACTTCAGTATTCGCAATAAACCAAGGCCAACAGCAGTTACAGAGACAACAGTTCCTGTATTAACAACAAAACAAATATTTAGTTCATTGAAGGAAAATATTGAAATACTTGATCTCTCTAGCTTTTTATACTTTTTGTTTCCCTTTATTGACAGTACATATTAATGCACAACATGTTCAGAGAAAGAAACTCATGCATAGACTAACCTATACATTATTTGATCACTTCATACTTGATAGCTTCTAGTTGCATTTTTAAAGCATGAATCTCCTAGCACTCAAGCTGGAATGTTGACTAATGGGTAAGTTTCAAGGATCAAGGTCATAGCTTGTAGGTCTATAACAGTTGTTTTGGCAACTTATTTTATAGTAAGAACAATGCACCAAGATAAGAAGGTACAATTTGTGAAAGCAGGTTCCTTGCAAAAATAAGAGGATATCATTTCATATGTAGTGTGTTGGTGATAGTGAAGTGATATTCCTTCAAACATTATTTGCGCATTACTGATTAATGTTTATGTCTTATTTGCATCTATTTATTATTGACATTCTTCTTGATGAATTGGTTTCTAGGTTGGGAGTCCACTGGCAGATCCATATCTTGCATTTGCAGTTGGTATGAATGGCCTAGCGGGGCCTTTCCATGGTTTAGCAAATCAGGTATAAAATATATGCCTGCTATTGCAATGAATATTGATGAAAATAAGATCATTTTTATATACTTAAGTGGTGAGGGATAAAAATATGTTCCATATTTGTTGAAATTAGAAGGGAAGCAACAAAATTCTTACTGCCTAATTCATTTCACAGGTTTTGGAGGTTCATTTGTCCATATTAGACTCTCTTTGATTTTTGATGTGCATCCATTTTTAAGGAGTGGAACCTAGTAATGTCCTCTTTCAGGTACATTTATTTGGGTGCATATTTCTTAATTTCATTCCTTCACTTGTGAACCTTGCAATCTTTACATCTATTAGCACCATGATAAACCAGAACTTTAGTGCTTCCTTCACTTGTGAACCTTGAAATATCATTTCTCCATTGGATAACTGATACCATTGGACAAACAACAAGTGTGGTTTTAATGTGAGGTAGAACCTTTGATTTGCTACTGGACCCCACTTCAATGTTTGACACCTTAGATGAGTTCGCAGTAAGAGGTGCCTTCAGTCGCAGGTCATGATTACATAGAAAAAGGGATATTGCCTAAATTGTTTTTCACATTCCCATTTCATCTGCAAGCATGCCACCTTTAAATTCATATTATTCTTACTTTAGACTCCAAGCTAGCCACTCCTTTTGGAAAGGTAGTAATGGCATTGACATCTCAAGAGGTGGTTCCTGCTCTTCCATGGGACCCTTCTTTTAAGCAAATGCATCTAAGTCAAGCTCCCCATCATGTGCCCAGGATTCCTAGTCTTCAAGGCCTTTCTCCCAAACCTGCCAATTCAAATCGTCAGCAATGCCATCTTCTAAATGTCACATTTCTGGTCACATTTATTTTTAACAAAAAGTTAGTATTGGTCACTTTTTCAACCCAGACACATTAGTATGTTCAACGAGAATGATATGCATTCGACGGCCATTTGGATGAACTTTGGTGGATATTTCTACTAACCAATGGTATCAATTTCAACCTTTACATTAGTATGTGCGACGAGAATGCTATGCATTCGACAGCCACTTTGATGAACATTGGTGGATATTTCTACTGACCAATGGTCTCAATTTTGACCTTTACATTAGTATGCGTGACGAGAATGCTATGCATTCGACATCTTATTCTTCCAGTTCCAAGGGATTGATTCAGTGGATAATTCGACCACTTGTATGGTCAAAATTTTGACTATAATTTGTCCCGTCAATTAATCAACCCAAAAAGAGCGACGACAATTTTGGTCACCTGTTTGACCAGTTTGTGTAGAAAATTTGACTATTTCTCATCAAAAAATAGGGTGAAATTTACTAGTGTCACAAACCACCTTGCATTTACCATAGCTTGGATTTGAAGTTAGTTTCCTAATTAGCATAGTTAGGAGTAGTTCTTGTTTACTTTTGTACATAACTTGAGAAATTCATGATTAAAGTTTATGTTATTATTTTTAGCTTCATGGGTTTTCATGGAGTTTATGTGTTGAGTCTTGTATTTATTTTGTGATTATTTTTATATGGGGTTCTTCAAGGCTTATTCACTCTTGGGAGGGTTGGGTATCCTTGATGGGGTGAAAGTTAGTGATCTACCCAAGTAGTGCAGAGTCTCCCATGTGTGGAGGGATGTACATGGGTATATGGGTGCCCATGATGCAAAGAATCCCCAATGGAATTTGGGGTTCATAAGAAAATTTTGAAGGCTTGAATCCATAACTTGTTTTGTGAAAGAAAGGGAAATTTACTCCAGTTTCTGCCATAGGGCATGGAGGTGAAGGGTAGAAATTTGTTCACGAGTCCATGAGTGGCCATGGAACAAGATTATATATGTGGTACTTAGGAATGTTGAGCCCATGTGTGGTCTATTCCTAGTGTACATATTTTGTATTATTGGCTTTCTCCTCTTGTGGCAGTGCTCTTTCACCCCTTTGTTTTAGGTCTTTTGGAGACCTATGTATATCCTTGGGCAATGGGTATTTTCTTGTGTTCATGTTTACAGTTTCCTAGTTGTTATGTGTGTATGTATCCTGGTTCAATTCTGATCCCCTAGCTTGGGGGTGGCCTTGCAAAGGCCTAGGTTGGGAGGTGAGCCTCCATGGTCAACCTTGATGTTCTTACAGGTTCAAAGAAAGCTTCTAAAAGTATAGCCGAAGTTTTGGTGTCTTGGTTGCAATTTCTACCTCACAATCTTTTTTTGTTCAAGATTCTCCCTTGTAATATTTGAAAGGGTTTTGGAAATCATAATCTTCTTATATTTTTTTTATTAGAGTACATGTTTATTTCTATTAATAAAATAAGTATTTGGAACTTTATTTGAAATGATTGTTATCAAAATGAATTTATGGTTGTTTTACTAAATATAGTGGAAAAAGGAATCTTAAGGACTATAAATCTAATTGATGTTGTTATTCTATATTAATATTTCAATTAATTAAATTTATGAATTTTGCAAAGGTGTAGAAAAAATTTCATTTCCTATAGTTAACATAACATGTTTAAATGAAAATTTTAAGTTGATTAGGACAAGGTTTTAGTTCCCAAAGTTTGGGGCATGACACTCAATCATGCTCATTTGAAACTCACTTTTCATTTCTTTGGCAAATTCTGCACTAAGTTTGTCATTACCTCCAAAGATAATGTCATCAACAAAAATAGAAACAGGTAGTAATCCTTCATCCATCTCTCTTATGAATAAGTTACAGTCTGCTGCTCCTTTTCTAAATCCTATCTTTGTTAAGTAACCATCAAGTCTCTCATACCAAGCTCTTGGGGCCTATTTAAGTCCATAAAGTGCTTTCTTTAGTCTACATACCATGTCTTGTTTGTCTGAAAGTTTGAATCCATTAGGCTGCTCTATGTAGACTTCTTCCATCAAATCACCGTATAGAAAGGATGACTTGACATCCATTTGATATACTTTAAAGTTCTTGAATGTTGCATAGGACAAAAACAAATTGATAGCTTCTAGTATGATCATAGGGGAAAATGTATCAGTGTAGTCCATTCCTTCTCTCTGCACATATCCTTTACATACTAATTTTGCTTTGTTTCTTACCACTGTGCCTTCTTCATTCATTTTTTTCCCGAATATCCACTTTGTTCCAATCACATTCTTGTCATGAGGTCTAGGGACTAGTTCCCATGTATCATTCTTGATTATTTGATCTAATTCTTCTTGCATAGCACTTTTCCAATCTAAATCATTGCACACATCTTCTACACTTAAGGGTTCAATCTATGAAAGTAAGCATACCTCGTCATCAACGATTGAACATTTTTCTCTGGATCCTCTCAAGACTTTAGCACTCTGATCTCCAATGATGTCTTCCTTAGAGTGATATTTGGATGTGTATTTTGAGTTTTTAGGAGTGACACTTTCATCTATAATATGTGATTCTTCTTCACTGGTTCAGGATTGTTACATGAAACATCAATACAGTCAAACATTTCTTCAATAATTGTGTCCTTCAAGATGGGTCTGGGCTCATATTCAATCATGGGAGCACATTCATAATATCTTTCTTGATTCATAAACTTCTCATCAATCTTCACATGAGTACTTTCAATGATCTTCTTCAACTTTAGATTAAAACATCTATATGCTTTGCTTTTAGTAGAGTAACCAAGAAAAATACCTTCATCGCTTCTAGCATTAAACTTACCAATGCTATCATCTCTTTTGATGTAGCACTTCCTTCCAAATATTCTAAAGTATTTTATAGTAGGTAAATTACCAAACCAAAGCTCATAAGGTTTCTTGTCTACGCCTGGTCTCAATTGTAATCTATTGATAGTATAGACTACTGTATTGACCGCATCTCTCCAATAGGTATGGGAAAGTTTTCCTTCAATCATGATAGTGCATGTTGTGTCAAGTATTATTTTGTTCATTCTTTCTACAATCCCATTCTACTGAGGGGTTCTAGGTGCAATTAACTATCTTTTGATTTCATGTTCTTTGCAGTAATCATAAAATTGGTTAGAGGTGAATTCTCCTCCTCTATTAGATCTCAGACATTTTATCTTCAATCCAGATTCATTCTCAACCTTAGCTTTGAATACTTCAAACTTCTCAAAAGATTTAGATTTTTCTTTTAAGAACGTAACCCACATCATCCTTGAGAAATCATCAACAAAAAAAATGAAATACCTTTCTCCATAGTATTATCTTGTTTGAGTAGGTCCACATAGGTCTGTATGTATCAGATCTAATTTGTTTTCAATAAAATCTTGTTTACTCCTGAATGAGGTCCTCACATGCTTCCCCATCACACATTCCCTGCACATAGTTTCAACTGGTCTTGCAATACTTGGAAGGTCTCTTACTACCTTTACATTACTTATCTTGAATATGTTGTCAAAATTGATATGACAAAGTCTCTTGTGCCATAACCAATTGTCATCCACTTTTGTAGCAAAGCAACTTACTTCAGAGTTAAGCTGGAAAACATTACCTTTGGTCTTTGAACCTGATGCAATCATGTTTCCTTTGTTGTTTATAATACAACTATTTTTCTTGAATTCCAACTGATATCCTTTGTCTAGCAATTTTCCAACACTTAGTAAGTTACGATGCAAACCATCAACATAAAGAACATCATCTGTCTTTTTCTTTCCATCTAAGGTGATAGATCCTCAACCTATGATAGGTTTGGGAGTTTTATCTCCAAATATAACCATGCCACCTTTGTACTTGTCTAGATGTACAAATCTATTTTTGTCTCTTGTCATGTGGTGTGAACATCTATTGTCAATGATCTAGTCAGTTATGATGTTAGCTTTGGAAACTAATGCTAACTCTTGTGCTTTTTCATCATCTTCTTTGTCCATTTCTTTGAGCATCTTATCAATGTCTTTGATGGAAAAAAATCCAATTTCATCTTCTCCTGAATCATCATCAGTTACATCATCTTTGTGAGGCCTACCCCAGTCTGACATAATCTTAACACTATTTCTCATTTATATGTTCTCTTGTCAATACAGATTTTGTTATAGTCAGACTTTTTGGACACATGTATTACTTTATGGATCTGTGGAATCCTTTGCTTGTATACAACACCTGATTATGTAATCAAGGAATTTATTGGATACTTTGTGTGAGTGATGTAGATTTATGTTTAAGACTTAGTTTTTGATGGTTTTGTATATTGGATTAGTATGTGGATGTTAGATGTAATCAAGATGCAAAATTATTAAGAGTATGTTTATGCATATGGAATAGAAGTAGATATTGTTAAAGTTCAATAAATCTTTGATACAAGTGTGAGTGAATGTGTGTTTGACTTACATTATGTATTCTATTATTTTTATGTGTTGATTTATTGGACCTACTGATGGGAGCAATGAGTGTGCAGGAAAGTTGACCATGGTACTAATCGGGGATTCAAGAATGGATCTATGTGAAAACCATGATGCTAAGGCCCTGTCTATGTAAAGAGACATGGACCTTGTTGTATTGTCTTTTTATTCGTAAAAGTGTGGTGTATGATTGTAATTTATTTAATTTAAGTAAATGTGTAAATAAGTCATGACATATGTCATTTTGTTGTGTCACTTGACACATGTGTACCTTGTGTATTGGCATGGCTAGTGAATGTGACTAGCATAGGATTAAATTTACCCAAGAGTTACCTAGTATATTCCCAATGGTTACCCTAAGGTTTAGGAAGATAAGATTGAGATAAGATTGAGTCAAGGAATATTATGATGAGTCAAGAGAGATTAGATTGAGTCTTGGGGGTTGGATTTTTGAGAGTTAACCTTGGGTGGAGTTAAGGAGGGTCATTTGGATTCTCGGGGAGTAACTAGGGTCAAAACTAACTACTCCACTTGGTACCTTAGGGGTTAGGGGTCATTTTTAGCCCATTAAGAGTCTTAAAACTCATTTATGACTCCCCTAAAGTCACCATTTTGGGAAGTGGCGAAATTGAAGAGTTGTAAGACTTTGGTTAATCCATCCTTTCTTCCCTTGCAAGAATTTAACTCCATTTATGGAGTAGACAAGTGGGGAGAGTGGATGGATTAGGGTCTCCCCTCCATTTATGACTCCTGATATTTTAGGAAGAAGGCCTATATAAGGAAGGGTTTAGAGGGAGTTTGGGTACACACCCACTCTCTACTTTTAGAGACAGATTTATTTGTAGGATTAATATTTGAGAGAAGGAGAAAGGATGAGAAGGAGAAGCTCTTCACAAACCACCTTGCATTTTCCATAGCTAGGATTTGAGGCAAGTTTTCTGATTAGCATAGTTAGAGTAGTATTTGCTTACATTTGAACTTAGCTTGAGAAATCTATGAATGGAGTTTATGTTATTTTTTTCAACTTCATGGGTTTTCATGGAGTTTATGTGTTGAGTCTTTTATTTATTTTGTGATTATTTTTATATGGAGTTCTTCAAGGCTTATTCACCCTTGGGAGGGTTGGGTATCCTTGATGGGGTGAAAGTTAGTGATCTACCCAAGTAGTGTAGAGTCTCCCATGTGTGGAGGGATGTACATGGGTATATGGGTGCCCATGATGCCAAGAATCCCCAATGGAATTTGGGGTTCATAAGAAAATTTGGAAGTCTTGAAGCCATAACTTGTTTTGTGAAAGAAAGGTAAATTTACTCCAGTTGCCGCCGTAGGGCATGGAGGTGGAGGGTAGAAATTTTTTCATGAGTCCATGTGTGGCCATGGAACAAGATTATATATGTGGTACTTAGGAATGTTGAGCCCATGTGTGGCCTATTCCTAGTGTATTTATTTTGTATTATTGGATTTATCCTCTAGTGGTAGTGCTCTTTCACCCCTTTGTCTTAGGTCTTTTGGAAGACCTACGTATATCCTTGGGTATTGGGTATTTTCTTGTGTTCCCATTTTTAGATTCATGGTTATTATGTGTGTATGTATCCTGGTTCAATTCTGGATCCCCTAGCTCAGGGGTGGCCTTGGAAAGGCCTAGGTTGGGAGGTGAGCCTCCATGGTCAACCTTGATTTTCTTGCAGGTTCAGAGAATGCTTCTGAAATTATAGCCGAAGTCTTGGTTTCTTGGTTGTAATCCCATTCTCAAAATCACTTTCTGGTTCAAATTTTTTTCTTGAAATGTTTAAAGGAGATTGAAAATTTGTAATTCCCTTGTAATGAAGTAACTTATGTATTCCAAAGATGTATTTAACTTATGTATTCCAAAGATGTATTTAATGATTGTATCAATGAAGAGAATTTTTCTTAATATTATTGTATTAACATCTTTCTCCAAATAGCTTTGTAGGTGTTTTATTAAAGTATAGTAGATAGAAATTGTATTCTTACTTAGCATTCAAAATAAAAGAAAATGTGTTCTATATGCTTGTATTATTAAATGCAGTATTGGCTATTTCAGAAATAGTCTTATTGATGTTCTAGTAAAATCTTAAGGCTATAACATTAATTAATTTTATTGATTAAACTTTCAATTAATTTAATTTTGTCAAATTTGCAAAGGTGTATGAAGGAAAGAAAACACTACATCTTCTTTAGTTAAATATAATATTTTATTTTAAAAATTGGAAATTTTAAGTTCTTTTGGTTAAGGTTTAAGTGCCCAAATTTTGGGGCATGACAATCTTCAGCATGATAGCATTCCTTAGTGTACTTGGGCTTGTAATCTTATCTAAACTTCTTGACTCTTGTAGGACACTTGGATACAAAGTGACCAACTTTGTTTCATGAGAAACATTTGAATGGTAGCTTTCCTTCATATTCCCCTTTACCTTTCCTTTCTTTCTTGGAAATCATAGCAATGATTTCTTCCAGTTCTATATCCACTTCTTCATTATTACTGGAGCTTCTTATAGATTTCTAACTATGGACTGAGGCTTTGAAAGTTGTCTCACTTTTAGGTTCTGTTTTCAATCTTGATATCTCAAATGAAAATATTTTGTTGATCAAGGTTTCTTTTTTGAAGTCCTTTAAGAATTGCGTAGTTTCATCCAAGATGTTAAACTTGCTCTCATAGTCTGTTGTCAATGTGGTCATTAGTTTGTCCATTATATCATCCTCTGAAATTTCTCCACCATTGTTCCTAATACCTTATACTGCTTCATTAATCCTCTGGTTGTAAGCTCTGATGTTTTCTTCAGGTAGCATCTCTAAATTATTGTATCTTTTCTTTCGTGTTTTCCTACGTGCATTCTTTGCTTGGATATCTCCTTCAAACATTTCCTCTAAGTATTTCCAAATAGAGTATGCTTTATCTGCCTTCTTGATCTAAGAAAATTCACTATTAGATAGGGCACTGATTAGGGCTTCTTTAGAAATTGCATTTTGAGTGAACACTTCCTTTTGTTTAATTGTAGAGTCTTCTTCTACAAGGTCTTTCAAGGTGGGAACATCAATTGCATGAGTGGAAATCTCATAGATCTCAAATCCAACACACTGAAGATGTGTTATCATTTTGTTCTTCCAGTCAAGATAGATTTCTCCATCAAACTTAGGACTCTCTTTTATGAAGTATGTCATTTGATCTACCTTAAGCTGCTAGGCTTTCTTTCAAAGGTACTTGACTCTGATACCAATTGTTAGAATAGTCCCAAGGGATAAATGAGAGGGGGGGGGGGGGGGGGGAANGGGGGGGGGGGGGCGGTGAATCAGTTATCAGCTAGTTTAATTCTTTTCTTCAATTAATTATAGAGTAACATTAATTATTAACACATTCAGATAACACAAGATAGAGCACAACAATTTTGGTTACGGGGAAACCAAATAGGTAAAAACCCCGGTGGGAATTAGCACCCACAAAGAGTTGTACTTGAGTATAATTATCCCTATTAGGAGATCTTGCAACCCTATTAGGAGTTTTTCTTTACAATGCAATAAGTACAGTGACCTGGTTAAGGGTCTGACCCTATTAGGAGTCTTTTACAAATAACCTTGTTAGGGGTGAGGACTCGCTATCCAAAAAGCTCACTACTAAAATTATGAAGGCTGCAACCTTCAGTAAAATAGATATGCACTATATTTGATAAATGAACTATTTGAGTAGACCTGTTGTCTTGATCAGTTCCAATGTTTTGTATACTTCCACTTCTTCTTCACATAGATCTTTTCTTAATGAATGAAATGTCTCTACTGTCCCAAAACAATGGACATTTTGTTCTGTACTTTTTCTGTCTCTTTTCTTATCATTCACACTTAGCGTTCACCAAATGAACTACTATAAGTATCTTCCCAAAAGATGTGATCTTTGTCAGCTTTAGGAGTCCCTTCAATACTTCTTTAGTGGGCCACATCAAGCACACAACCTAATTAGAATCATGCAACCCAAACTGAATAGATGCGACACTTCACAAAGTTGGCTCCACCAAATTAACTCCGACATCATGATTCTGATAGAACACGTTTGGCGCCTTTAGATAATTATCTTTAACTCATAACGAAACATGAATACAAACATGCATAACCCAAAGATAGGAGCGACTTAAGAAATAATCTAATTGCGTCAGATCTTCACAGATAATCTTCAGTCACTATAACTGCCATAACTAATTAACATAACTCAACTAAAACTTCATATCTAACTCGGCGTGAATGTACATAGCATCTAGAACATGTATACACCATGGAAATAAAAATGGATAGCTCCAAACCATCTATATTGATAATTGCATATAGAACACTATTGTATATTATATGTTGTCATCAATGACAAACATACAATCAACTATTTGCACAGAGGCAAGTCTCCAACAACATGCAACATTGCAACAATGCAAAATGTTGTCATGACAACATTGTAGCATCTTTTACATAAATCCTTGAAACTACATTTTATGACCTATACTATGCTTGGTACAAGGAATATACATCATTAAGGCCTTTTTAGGCACTTTCCCCATCCTAACTGACTCTAGGACCCATTAAGACTCATTTTTCCTACTCAAGCCAAAATTATGCATTAAAGTAAACTAACTAGACTAGGTTGGATTTGATACTAATTATCAATCCACCTAGTAACACACCTTGCAAGACCTACTAAGGTCAAAATTAAACACACACTGACTTGGCTAAGGTCAGTTACAAGGCAAAATATT
>MU228247.1:574372-612563 GCA_018584345.1 Thuja plicata | reverse complement strand
TGGGCTGAAAATGACCCCTAACCCCTAAGGTACCAAGTGGGGTAGTTAATTTTGACCCTAGTTACTCCCTAGGAGTCCAAATGACCCTTCTAAACTCCACCCAAGGTTAACTCTCGAAAATCCAACCTACAAGACTCAATCTAATCTCTCTTGACTCATCCATATCTTCCTTGACTCAATCTTATCTTCCTAACCTTAGGGTAAGCATAGGGACTATACTAGGTAACTCTTGGGTAAAGTTAAGCCTATGCTAGTCACATTCACTAGCCATGCCAACACACAAGGTGTACATGTGTCAAGTGACACAACAATTTCACATGAGCATGACTTATTACACATTTACTCAATTAAATAAAATACAATCATACAACATAATTTTACGAATAAAAATACAATACAATGAGGTCCATGTCTCTTTTTATAGACAGGACCTTAGCATCACGATTTTCACATTGGTCCATTTATGAATCCCTAATTAGTACCAGGGTCAACTTTTCCTGCACACTCATTGCACACATCAGTAGGTCCAATAAATCAACATTTAAACATATCAAGATACATAATGTAAATTGAACATACATTCACTTATATTTCCATCGATGATTTATTGAACTTAAACAATATCTGCATCTAATATATATACATAAACATAACTCTTAATAAATCTGCATTACTGATATTATCTAACATCCACTTACTAATCCAATATACTAATCCAATATACTAAACCATCAAAACTAAGTCCTAAATGGAAATCTGCATCACTCACACAAAGTATCTAATAGATTCCCTGATTACATAATTAGGTGTTGTATACAAACAAAAGATTCAACAGATCCATAAAGAATTCATGTGTCCCAAAATCCAACTATAACAAAAAAATTATCGATAGGAGAACATATAAATGAGAATTAGTGCTAAGCTTATGTCGGACTAGGGTAGGCCTCACATAGACTTTACCTCATTCAATCTCTCACTAAAAAATGCCACAGGCCTGCCCTCTTGGCTTAAGACAACCCCCACTACTATGCTACTTGCATGACATTCTACTATGAAAGGTTTGTCAAAACTTGGTAACAATAGTATAGGTTGAGTGGCTACTTCTCTTTTAAACCTTTTAAATCCCTCATTAGCTGCCTTGGTCCATACAAATTTTGTTTTCAATCCTCCTTTAATGGTCTCTACAACGAGAGCGCAAATCTCATTGAATCTCCTAATGAACTTCCTATAGAATTGGGCTAACCCATGGAAACTCCTGACTTCAGTACCAGTCTTCGGAGTAGGCCAGTTCAATATGGCCTCTACTTTCTCCTTATCTATTATCAAGTCACCTTTGGAAACTACAAATCCTAGGTAGACTAGTTCCTCCTTCATGAAATCACTCTTTTCAAGATTGATTGTGAGATTTTCTTCCTACAACTTCTTCAACACTAACTCCAAGTGTTTCATATGATCCTCCTTTGTCTTACTAAAGATGAGGATGTCATGTAAATAGATGACTACAAACATACCTATATAGTCTTTCAAGACTTTATTCATCATCCTCATAAAGCTACTAGGTGCATTGGTAAGCCCAAAGGGCATAACTAACCATTCATATAACCCATTTGTAGTCTTAAAGGCAAACTTCCACTCATCACCTTCCTTCATCCTAATTTGATAGTAGCCACTTTTCAAATAAATTTTAGAGAAGTACTTAGCACCCCCCAAACAATCCATCAAATCTTTTATCCTAGGAATAGGAAATCTATACCTAATAGTGATCCTATTTATAGCCCTAGAATCAGTACACATCCTCCAATTACCTCCCTTCTTAGGATCTAGCACCACTGGGACAACACATGGGCTTATGCTCTTTCTGATCAACCCCTGGTCCAAAAGTTCTTGCACTTGCCTAGCTATTTCCTCATTTTTCTTCGGTGTCATTTTGTATGCAGCCTTATTTGGTGAAGATTCTTCTGGTACAAAGTCAATCTGATGACTTATCTCCCTCTTTGGTTTTAGTGTAGCTGGTGTACCCTCACATATTATATCCTTGATCTGATCCAACATTTGTCTCACTTTTTCTGATATAGGTGCTTGTTTATGAGTTACCTCCTCCTTTGGCTTGAACATGCTTGCATAGCCAATCTCTTCCTCTCTTAGATCCTTTAGGAATTCCTTCCCACTCATCAATAATGTACTAGATTCTATCTTCTCCACTATTTCTTCCTCTATCAAAGACTAAATCTTAAAAGTTACCCCATTTTTCTTGAAGGAGTACTTGTTCTCTTTCCCATTATGGATAGATTCCCTATCATACTGCCATGGTCTACCAAGTAACAGATGGCAAGAATCCATTGGCAACACATTATAAAGTATCTAGTCTTGATACTTACCAATGGTGAATTCTACCCATACTTGTTCATTTACCCAGATGTTCTAGCCCTTGGTTAACCATGTAGCTTTATAAGGACAAACATGTGGAATCTTGGTGAGTTTCAATTTCTCTACTCCCTCCTCAGACATAACATTATCTATGGATCACGAATCAATGATCACTTTACACACTTTCCCCAATATCTTTCACTTGACTCTAAAGAGATCCGTTCTCTACTTATGCTCATCTTTGGTGGGTGTCTTAATCAAAATTATTCTCAACATGAGGTGTTCTCCTTTCTCTGAATCTAGACTCACCTCTGATTTCTTATAACAATCTTACTCTTGGACATAGGCTATCTACTTTTATGCTTGTGAAGCTGAGGGTTTGTTAGGACACCTTTATGCAAGGTGCCCCATCTGACCACATTTGTAGCATTTCATGGAAGAAAAGTGAGAACTTCTTCTAAAACACCCTAATCTTCCTCTTCCACTGTTATAAGAACTTCTTCCTCTATTGTAACTAGTCCTATTGCCTAATTCATGTCCTTTCTCTATATATCTAGAGTCACCTTGACTTCTATTGTCATTGCCTCTTCCACATGTGCCTCTAATGTCTCTACCCCTTCCTCTCCCTCTGGAGTTAGAATCTTGCTTCTTCCTAACTTTCTCTTCCATTTTCAAAGCCATTTGAAAACAAATATGAATGGAAGTTAGGGTAAAAAGTCTGAGTTCTTCTTGTATATTCCACCTTAATCCATTAAGGTACCAAGCAACCTTGATTCTCTTTGTCTCCTATATTCTTGATCTAAGAAATTTTTTCTGAAATTCCTTAGTGTATGATGGCACATATAGATGTTAGGATTAATGGGAAGTAGTACTAAGAGGGGAGGCAATCAGTACCTCTAAATTTTTTAACACTTTTCACCTTTCATCATTAGTAATCATTCTTTACTATATTACCGACCATATCTAATGTTCTTTCTTATGTATGTAGGATTAATTCATAACCTTAATTATATGCAACATTCATAGAAACATTCATGAAAGTAATAAACACATAACACAAGATATGATATTGCAAAAAACTCTTGTTAGGAAGTAAAAACTGTTGTGGGGATGGCACCCACAAAACTTCACTATCTACAGAATGGAAGGGAGCAGGTAAAGGCTTATAATTGATCAATTCTAATGATCTACCCTGTTAGGAGTATTAAAGTGGAGACCTCTTAAGATCTACTTTGTTAAGAGCTTTTAACAACACTAATGAAGTGTGCACTCAGTTAAGAGATTCACAATAAGACTGTTAAGTTCACCTTCCTTGAAAGGATTTCTTAAGTGTACTACACTTGTTAGAATGAGTACAATATGTTTGATTTGACTGTATGCAATCTATAATTGCTGATCATAGATCTATTAAATCTCTCAGAATATGAATATCACCTACTGTGATTGATTAATACCTTTTCCTTCTCATTTGTAGCCTGTGTTCTTGTTCTTGAGACTGAATTGATCCTTTTCTGTCCTTCCGCATGAATTCTCTTATCTGATCCTTAGATTCTCTCAGTGGCTACAATCATCATCGAACAACATGTTCACAATAGATTGAGCATCTATTTATACAAGTATTTGACCTATTCTAGAATCACGCATTACAGTGTTAACTCTTGATCCAAGGTATACAACTTGACCTTGATATTTTAGTTTGCATGTTTTAAAATAGTTAGACTGATTAAAACAATAATAATTACATTGCTTTCTCTGCACATAATGTATTAAAAAAAAATGAAGAAGCTAAATATAAAACATTAGTGATTTATCTGACATGGAAAGTCAGATCCACCTTTTGCGGGATGTAACTAACTGTCGGTTCTTGATCATCAGGTTGAACTGAAAGTCTATCAGTGTTCCTTTATTGAACTAATTTTCAAGTTCCCTTCATCTATCAGGTTCCATTCTTTGTTATTTTGTCAGGTTACACTCTTGGTTACTCGTCGGGTTTCTTTTTCCTTTTTTTCATTGAGTATGTTAGCACTTGTAAATTTTTCATGGTTCTAGGCTTCTTTTCCTGTCTCTACATTTTTTCCTAGCCTCTAGCTCAAACCCTAGGTCTTATTGTGTTTTCATGTGCAAAATTGAGAAAAAAACCTAGTTTTTCTTGGCCAAGTTCTATTTTGAAGTTAGCTTTTTTGGGCAACTTAAAGTCACTTAAGGCATGTGCCCATTTCCTACCCTAATGAAGTCACAAGATCTCCTAATGTTTCCTAAATATTCCTTTATCTCTCATGACTTAGAATTTTCCTTTGGTTAGGTAACCTCTGTAAGAAATAGCATATTCTTTTATGATCATGAGATCAAGCGACTACTGTCCGATGAGGTGATGATCCTGTGGTGGTCATCAGATCTCCATATATAACCTAAGTTAATTATTTCCTCTGGCAACTTTGAGACCCTCAGTCACATTATCTCCAGAATTGACCAAGGACAGATGATGATTTTAAATGTTAAGTGTAGTTGGGAGGTCTTGTGATTTGACCCGCAGTTAGTATTTTATCTCTTGACAATGAGATATCATAGTCGCTTGATCGCTAGATTGTCCGAGGTTAAGGAATGAGTTAAGTCCATGGTTAGAGCTGATGTTAGTATCAGAAGTGATGAGGCGAGTACAAGAAAATAACATTGTGACATCTGGTAGAAGTGGGGTCTGTGCTTTGTAGGCTTAGTCACTGATCTCATGATTGAACCACAGTTAACAAAATTATCACATGACTTAGATTTTCCTCAGTCACTTTATCACCAGATTTATCATGGTTACAAATGACTAAGGTTAAAGGATAGGAAAATTTGACAATGTCAGAAAGGACGAGGAGTTGTAGCTGAATGATAGAATGACAAGTGGCACAGGGAAGACCCAGGTTTTGTGCTTGGTCTCGAGGTCTCATGATCATGAAGGAATATTCTAAAATTTCAAGCAATCATGAGACTTTCCTTGTCACTAGGTCTCCAAATGAAATTGAATATTCTCTCATGGTTCAGAGACTAAGCGACTACCATCAGATTAAGATCAGATCCAATGCTTGTCACCAGATCTCTTGATGTGACCATAGTTAAAGAAAATGTCTAGTGACTTAGAGAATAAAGGGAAAAGTGTAACCTGAGGTTCAGAGGCAGTTAAGGTTGGGCCAGGTAATGAAGTTAAAGGCCGATCAAGTTGTGAGGATCCTTCAGCTATTGTAAAGCCTTAAAGAGATAGATGAATGTTTTTAAGGCCTAATTCTTTACGACGAGTTTCCACGTGGTGATATCAGTTATAAGGTACAATGCCCGGGTTAAGTAAAAGAGATCTGATAGTGATAATTTAAAGTAAAATAAAATTTGAATCCTGGCCGTGGATAAAAGATCTCATGCCATCTATGACCGTTGTGATTTAAATTCAAATATTTAAAATATTTTAATCTGAATTCCATGGCGGTGACTGATATTTGTTTGCAGAGGTATTAATTGCTTGATCTAATTTCACACACGCCTCTACACAGTAGTTGAAGACCAAATAGGGATATAAATCTGATATGTAGAGATGTATTAAAGACTAGACTATGATAGATAAGAAATTTCTAAACAGAACTAAAAGAATACAGAGCCACCTGGTCATTTCGGCATTTATGGAGCCACTTTCATGGTCATGCCATGGAGTTTCTTGCCTATCAGAGTTCTACACTCATATCCATAGATTGAATAATTGATTGCAGATCAGATTGCATAGATTGAAGAGATGAATTCAGGGTTTCAACTTGACATCATAATTGAATTTTATATTTGATTGGTTGTAAACCCTAACCCTAAATGCTCTGAAGCTTGTAGCATTCTTGTTCCTATAAAAAAATAATCAAGACCATTTAGAAAGGGCTAAAGAATTGGGAAAGTAAAAAGGCATTAAGATAATACTTGTTTCTAGTCTAGAAGATAGCATATGTAGTTCAGTGGTATTGAGATAGGATGAAAGATGTATGATCTTTTGAATAGTATCTAATTTCATATTTCCTTGTCATACTGATTCAAAAATAGTTTTCATCGTACTTAATATAATTTCTTCTCAGATTCAAGTCTCTCCTTTATGTTATCAGTAGAATTGTGAGTTTTCTGGCTTATTGTATGAGTTTTTCTTATGCATATGTGTATTTCATTGGTATTTGATTGAGAATAAAACTAAATTCCTCTAAATACTACATTAATTCTATTTTATATCTACTTGAGGATCCTTTAGTGATAAATTTGAAAGTTCTTATGTTTATGGTTTTGAATCTATGCCTAGTAAGGTGTTTCAGTTTCAGTATTGTATGTAGGTTTTAGCCCAATGGATAAGGCATTGATCTGAGATTAGTATTCCTATTCTGATATTCTTCTAGAGCTATTTGGCTATGTTATATCCCATGAATATAAATCAAACTCAGTACAAAATTATTTACCTTTTGAGGTGTTTTCCTTCTTATTCCACCCATGGTAGTGGAGAGTCACTAAATGCTAGGTTGGCATTTACTACTTATTTACCATTCATCTATTTTTTAAATCCAGAAGTAGAAGGTGTGGTAAAGAGTTGAGTTTAATCTGGATTAGGTGTACCTACCTTGGTTTTATAGAGCCAGAAGCAGAAGAGGGCAGTCTTGACCCTATAGTTGGTCTAGTTACCTTACAAAGCTCTCACACTCAAAACTAACCACTCCTAACATCAGTCTTAAGGTATATTGGTTTCTCAAGTTAGCGTAAACATTTTCAAACACCAATAAGATAGAAACTCTGATAGGGAGATAGAGATCATAAATCATATTTAAGAGCTATCTTAGAGTCTAGTTGCAGACAGGCATTCATAAGTACCAGAGATAGAGTTTTTCCCATCTAAGTCACACCAACAAGATGGTGACTCCAATGGGGACTTGAAATAAAGAATTATCCTAAAGTCTCCAGTTAAAGACAAAAGAGTTACAATATCCTTTTAAGGATCATCAACTTACAGTTGAGTTGGCAATGCTGAGGAAAATAAAGATTGTAAGGTCTAATTTTGAATCTCAACATATTATTTATATTCATTTATGTGAAGTACTTTGATCCCAATTAATTTTTTAGGTGGTGTCTCTGAAGTAATCTCTGTAGTAGTGCTGAGTATTAGAAATAATTTTGTCACATACTTTCCAATATGAGTCATAGAGGAACAAGGTCTTGGTTAAGAAAGAATCCTTAAGATGCGTTGGAAATTATTTCCCAACTACATCTAAATCTGACCAGCCTAGAAGAGAAAGGGATACTACAGGTACCCATCAAAATGAAAGACAAAGAGAATAAATCACAAAAGAAAGACTATTCCGACATAGCCATGAAGGAAATACATTTTAATATGAGGAAGCTGAGGCTACAGATGTGGGACTAGGTACAAATGAAGGTTATAGTTCTCCTAATGACAGAGAAGAAGAAGAATCTATTTCAACTCTACTTGATCATGATAGTATGGCCGCAAAGCTTGTTGAAGTTGAAAAGTTGATCTCGAAGTAGGTAGCTATAAGATAGAGGAGATAAAGGGAGAAAGAAAATCAGATCAGACAGGACCAAGTTTTCCTTGAACAAAGAATGAGAAGATTATTAGCGCTTGAGGCATTGAATGATGGTGAAAATCCTCTGAGGGATGAAGAGGAACCTATAATTTAGGTGATTAGTCAACAAGGCTCTAAAGGTAAGAAAAAAAGGGGTTTCAATAGATGATCCTAAGAATCTAAAAGGTCTGGTGAATCAAATTTCTAAATTAGACATGGATCTTGAGAGAGTTAGACTTGAAAGGGAAGCCATAGCCAAGGATCTAGAATTAGCAGAATTAGAGGCTACTAATTTTGAGATGAAGAAGAAGGCTGATTATCTCAGACAAATGACAAGGCATGTTCAGCTTGGTCCCGAAGTAGCTAAAACATCAAATCAAAAGGCCTCTGCTTCTCAAGACAACACTGCTTTCCAAGGGAAATCCACTCATGTAGAAAGGTAGAAGCAATTTTCCTTTCATAATACCCAAGGTTATCCTAATGAGGTTCAATGCAAACTTAGAGATAAGCTTCCCAATTTTATTGGAAATAATGTAGTTACATGTGAAGAACACTTGAAATTTTTTAAGGATATGATGGATGATTGTGAAATTGCACATGAGGATGTATTCATGAAACTATTTTTTCAGTCTTTAGTAGAGGATGATAGGGATTGGTTTACATGATTGCCTTATAATTCTATAGGGTCAATAGATGAATTAGTTGATTCCTTTTAGGAGAAATATGGTGATAAAACCAATGAGGGATTCATGTTGAATGAATTCAATAATATAAAGAAGAATCAAAATGAAGATGTTGTGCAGTTCAACATAAGGTTTCAAAGAGCTATGCACAAAATTTTTCAGGTTATGAAATTGGATGACAGAGTTTGTTTAGCTACTTATCTAAATGCATTTGATTCTAAGATGGGATACCTCCTAAGAGACAAAAATCCAAGGACCATGAGAGAAGCCTACAAAATGGTTGTCAATATTGAAACCAATAGGAGAGTATCTAGGAAATTGGGTAGGAGAGAATATTGCAAGCCTGCAAAGAAAGAATTAGATAAGCCTTCCAATTCTAAGCCTAAAGAGGAAATCAATATGAAGTAGATTCTAAATTCTATAAAAGACCTAAGACCAAGAGAAAATAAAAATACTAGAGTTCCAAGTAATGATAGGTTGTCCTATAAGAATTATAATCCCAAAAATAGGATGTAGAACTACCCATACAATATCTAATTCAAGGATGGGAGGCCCATTATCCCACAAAGGACAGAAAGGCCAAACAAAGATAATCCTGATCCTGTTCAAAAAAATTCAGCTAATATATGTAATGATGAATACTGGTGTGAGGAATTTGAATCCCTCCATAATCCAGATACTTGTGTTGTTGCTCAGAAGATGTATCCAAGTCAATCCCAACAAGAAAAGGAAGATGAGGAAAAGTTATATGATGATGTTGGGAATGTGATGGCATATGCAAATTTAAGAAGTGATGAATCTGATGACCAAGACAAAATTCAGGAGTTGTCTTCATCAAATGAAGATGAATTTCAAAATTAGGCTGAATACCAAGATATGTATTCTTTTGAGGAAAAGGAAGCAGACATTGATAAAATAGGATGTAATACTGTAAAGGGAGGAGAGACTTTCATAGAAAGAAGGCCTTCAAGTCCAAAAAGGGCTAGAATCATAGAAAATTTGGTTACCCAAGCACAAAATAGATATAATTTGAGAAATAGAACAGTGGGCAATGAAGTTAGCACACCAACTAGTATGTTTGTGACAGAACCAAGAACAATCCCTAAGAAGACATCAAAAAAAGAAAAGGCTACTGAGAATGTGAAGAAGATAAAGGTAAAAAAAATAGATAAACCAAGAAATATTAATAATGTTCAAAGGATTAAGATTAAGACACCAGAGGTGGTTGTTACCTCATTTCTAAGAGATGCTAGGGGAACTGAACAAAATTAGAATACTCAAAATTAGGATAAAAATATTACTGTTAAGCAAAATATCTCTGATCTTTAGTATGCTCCTATTTACATGGGCTAATTGATTTCCCAAATCACAGTCAGAGTTCCACTTTTAGAAATGATGAGGATTCCTGAGCGTAAGGAGATAGCTTTGGCATGGATGAATAATGTTTTCATTACAAAAGCTTCAAAATCACAAATGGATAAGAAGGAAAGCAATAACAAAGAGAAATCAGATACGAAGGGAAAAGAATCAGAAGAAATTATTTGTAAAATCCCTCAGGTTTTCTTAAACACAAATCATGTTATTCCTCCTTCAGGAACTGTTGATCCTTTCTTCTTAACACTGGTTATTAATGGTAAGATACTCAAGAATTGCATGATTGATTCAGCTGCATCAAATACAGTCATGCCTGTAGAAATAATGAAATCAATTGGACTTTAGGTTGATACTCCTCATGGGAGATGTCAAGCAATGGATTTAAGAGAAGTGCCTGTCATAGGTACCATTAAGGCCTTGCCTTATACACTTTCTACATTCCCATAAAAAATATTAAAAATGAGTGTCTTAGTAGTTGACATTCCACCCCAGTATGGAATGTTTCTATCTAGGAAATGGAGTGCCTTGATGGGAGGTGGTATACAATGTGATTTGTCATTTTCCACATTTGACATAGCTGGTGAAAATATTAGGGTGTCCAGGGAAGTCAGAACTCCTCATATGATTGAGGAGAGTGAAGATGAAGGAATGAATTGTTTATTGGATACAAATATTAGATCTTTCCAAGTGCAAGATAGTAAAGATGAGAAAAATGCACAATACATGTTGTTATTAGAAGAAAAGGATAATCTTGTAGATAAGAATAACCTATGGAAAATGTACTGTGATGGTGTAAACTCAAAGGAAGGAGCTAGTGTAGGAGTGTTACTAATAGCTCCCAATGGTAAGACCTACAAGTTCTCATTTTCTCTATTATTCACTTGCACAAATAATATTGCAGAATATGAGGCTTTAATGATAGGATTGAGATTAGCTTCAAAAAAAAAGATCAGATATATCAGAGTCATTGGGGATTCTGAATTAGTTGTTTCTCAAATAAGATATAGATATGCTTCAAAAAATCAAAGGTTAAAACAATAGAGGAATGTTGTTTGGGATGAAATTGAAAATTTTGATGCATTTGGCATTGAATGGATGGACAGAAATCAGAACAAGATGGTAGATCTATTGGCTAATATTGCCTTAAGGCCTGAAGATGTTACTTTTATAGAAATGTCTAAGGTAGAGGTTCAGACTAGGCCATCCATTCCAAACAATGTTGAAAATTTGCAAGTCTTTAATGATGACTTGGATATTTTGGAATTCCTTTCTTATGAATCAAACTTTGGTAAAAAAGAGATGGATTTTATTGGTTTTGTGGAAACCATAGTTGGAAAAGATAGTATTCTCAGAAGGGAGGTTCTCCAATTAAAATAAAATAAGGTACCCAAAGGTTTGGTTGTACTTAAAAGAGCTTTTGATAATAAAGATAAATCTTTGTCAGCTAGTACAGTTAATAATTCTGAGGACTTGGAATAGATAAACTTGTAGATAGATCAAGATCCAAAAAAGGTATACATTGGTAAATAGTTATCCCCCAAGCTTAGAGATTTACTAGTAAATATTCTTAAGAAATATAGACATGTTTTTTCATGGTCTTATGATGATTTGAAAGCATACACAGAAGATTTATTCCAGCATGAGATTCCATTAAAAGAAGGCACTAAGAATTTTAGACAGAAATTGAGACCCGTGAATCCAACTCTGGCACCTAATATGGAGGATGAATTAAAAAGGATGAGGGATTCTGGAATCATAAAGCCTATAAGGAATTCAACATGGGTATCAAATTTGGTACTAGTAAGAAATAAAAATAGAGATATCAGATTGTCTGTGGACTTTAGAAATTTGAATGTAAATTCCTTTAAGGATAATTATGGATTGCCTAATATGGAGGAAATTTTGAAAAGATTCATAGGATATAAGATGATGTCTATGTTGGATGGTTTTTCAGGGTATAATCAGATCAAGGTCAAGCAATCTGAACAGTTCAAGACTGCATTCACTACACCTTGGGAAGCTTATGTATATGTCAGAATGCCCTTTGGCTTGACAAGTGTTGGGGATAGTTTCCAAAGAGCCATGGATGTGGAGTTTGGAGAGTTCATAAACAATTTTTCAGCAGTCTACCAAGATGATCTTACTGCCTATTTAGGAAAAGAAGATCAACATTGTGATCATCTTGAAAAGATCTTTGTAAGGACACTTGAATACGAGGTTTCTTTTAACCCAAAGAAGTGTGTTTTTTGGGTAATAGAGGGAAATTTTTTAGGACATATTATTTCCAGAGATGGTGTTGGGATTGATCCTAATAGGGTGAATGCAATTGATAAAGTCCCTCAACCCAAGAATGTTAAAGGAATTCAGTCTTTCTTTGGTCAAGTAAATTTCTTTAGGAGATTTGTTACAAATTTTGTAGAGACTAGTTTGCCAATCTCAAAGATGATGATGAAAGGAGCCAAAGTGGAATGGACTCAAGAAGAATGTAGGGATTTCTTAGATATTAAACAAGCTATAAAAGATGCCCCTATTTTGAGAACCCCTGATTATACTAAGCCACTTCAAATTTTCTCCTTTGCTTCTTATAATACTATTGTTGTAGTGTTATTACAGAAGAATTCAGGAGGCTATGAACAACCAATTTCCTTTTTTAGTAAATCTTTGTAGGCATTAGAATTGAAATATGATATCATGGAGATACAAGCCTATGCTTTGGTCAAGGCTGTTAAAGCATTTAGATGCTATTTGGCAGGGGCAACCATAGTTTCTTATGTACCAAGTATTGTCATCAAGGATATCCTAGTCCAACAAGAGGTATCAGGGAAATGATGTAGATGGATCAACAAGATCCAAGAGTTTAATATTCATATCCATATAACTAAGTTGGTAAGAGGTTTAGGATTTTCTAAATTAATGTCTCAAAGCAATTTATATGCTAACCACATTGATATGCTAGAGGAGGAATGTAAACCTTATATTTGTGATATGGATTGTTCTGATTGGTATAAGGATACCATTAGATACTTGCAGAAAATGATTTGTCCCCCTAATATGAATGATAGTAAGAATAGAAAAATCAAGTTACATTCTTTGAAATATGCAATAATTCAAGGACAGTTATGGTGGAGGAGCAATGGAGGAGTGTTTCTCAAATCTGTAGATCATGACATGTCTGATGATCTCTTAAAAGAAATGCATGATGGTGCATGTGGTGGCCATTATATGGCTAAGACTATTTCCCATAAGATTATTAGATTTGGTTTTTGGTAGCCAAAAAATCTTCAAGGATGCCCACAAATATGTCAAAAGATTTGATGCTTGTCAGAGATTCTCATGCAAGTTGAAATTTGCTGGAAATCTTCCCTTGAAGCCTGTTATAGTTGAGGCACCTTTTCAAAAGTGGGGAATGGATTTCATAGGTGAAATCCCTAACAAATATAGTGGGGGCCATTCATGGATCCTAGTGGAAACTGATTATTTTACCTAGTGGGTGGAAGTAAGTCCCACTAGAAGAGTGACAAGTAGGGTTGTAATTGATTTCATAATGCAGAACATGTTGACTAGATTTGGTTGTCCAAAAGTTATTATGGTGGACAATGCTATGTGTTTTAGATTAGGGGAATTCACTAAATTTTGTCAGCAATATGGAATTTTGATTTCATATTCTTCCTCATATCACCCCCAAGGTAATGGCCAGGCTGAATCCAGTAACAAGAGTTTGATAAAGATTATTAAAAGAGTATTGGATGCAAATAAGAAGGCCCATGATTCAAAATTATAGCTTGCTCTATGGGCGAATAGAGTAACAGTAAAAAAATCTATTGGATGTGCACCTTTTGACTTAGTTTATGGTATTCATGATAGATTACCACAGAATAAATTATTGTAGATGTACAAATTTATCCAAATATATGATGATGATCTAGAAGATGAAATGAGAACTAGGTTAGAGGATTTGATATAGCTAGATGAGTCAAGGAGGCAATCACATGATGGGAACATTAGATTGTAGTTGTAATGCAAATATTTATTTGACAAGAAAGCCACTTATAGGAAATTTAAGATTGATGATATGGTTTTGATGTGGAATGCCAGGATATAGGATAAAGGAAAATATGCAAAATTTGACCCCATATTCCTAGGCCCATATCTAATTTAAAGTAAGTGGGGTTCTGATTCCTATATGCTTAAGGACTTAACTAGAAATATTTTGGAATTGTCAGTTCATGGGCAATTTATAAAGCTCTACTTTTCTTGAAGAAGGAAAAATCATGAACATGTATGTATATATTTGTTTCCTACTTTCTATTTTATGTTAGTTTTCCTTTTCTTGTAGGTGGTCTTCTTCTCCTAGTAATTCTGAATCAATGTTATGCCTGTAAGAGGCATACATCCCACTCTAAGCCACTAATAGCACTTGTAATTTTTTCATGGTTCTAGGCTTCTTTTCCTAGCTCTACATTTTTTCCTAGCCTCTGTCTCAAACCCTAGGTCTTATTGTGTTTTCATGCGCAAAATTGATAAAACCCTAGTTTTTCTTGGCCAAGTTCTATTTTGAAGTTACCTTTTTCAGGAAACTCAAAGTCACTTAAGGCATGTGCCCATTTCCTACCCTAATGAAGTCACAAGATCTCCTAATGTTTCCCGAATATTCCTTTATATCTTGCGACTTAGCATTTTCCTTTGGTCAGGTAATCTCTGTAAGAAATAGCATATTCTTTTATGATCATGAGATCAAGCGACTACTGCCCAATGAGGTGATGATCATGTGGTGGTCACTAGATCTTGAGATATAACCTAAGCTAATGATTTCCTCTAGAGACTTCAAGACCCTCATTCGCATTATCTCTAGATTTGACCAAGGATAGATGATGATTTTAAATGTTAATTGTAGTTAGGAGGTCTCATGATTTGACCCACAGTTAGTATTTTATCTCCCAGCAACAAGATTTCACAGTCGCTTGATCACTGGATTGTCCGAGGTTAAGGAATGAGTTAATTCCATGGTGAGAGATGATGTCAATATCAGAAGTGATGAAGCGAGTACAAGAAAAAAAAATTGTTACATCTGGTAGAAGTGGGGTTTGTTCTTTGTAGGCTTAGTTGCCTGATCTTGTGATTGAACCACAGTTAGCAAAATTATCACGCAACATGGAGTTTCCTAAGTCTCAATATCACCAAATATATCATGGTTACAAATGAGTAAGGTTAAAGGAAAAGATAGTTGGACAATGTCAAAAATGACAAGGAGTTGTAGGCAAATGATAGAATGACAAGTGGCACAGGGCAGACCTAGGTTTTGTACTTGGCCTCGAGGTCTTGTGATCAGGAAGGAATATTCTAAAAGGTCAAGAGATCTTGAGACTTGCCTTGTCGCTAGGTCTCCAAATGAAATCAAATATTTTCTCATGGTTGAGAGACTAAGTGACTACCATCTGATTAAGATCAGATCCAACTCTTTTTTCCAGGTCTCTTGATGTGACCATATTTAAATAAAATGTCTAGCGACTTAGAGACTAAAGGGAAAAGTGTAACCTGAGGTTCAGAGGCACTTAAGGTTGGGTCAGGTAATGAAGTTAAAGGTTGATCAATTTTTTAGGATCCTAAGGCTGTCATAAAGCCTTAAAGAGATAGATGAAGGTTTTTAAGGCCTAAGGCTTTATGATGAGTTGCCACATGGCGATATCAGTTATAAGGTACAATTCCGGGGAAAAGTAAAAGAGATCTGGCAGTGATAATTTCAAGTAAAATAAGATTTGAATCCTAGTCATGGATAAAATATCTTGTGTCAGCTATCACCACTATTATTTAAATTCAAATATTTAAAATATTTCAATCTGATTTCCATGGCGGTGACTGATATTTTTTTGCAGAGGTATTAATTTCTTGATCTAATTTCACAGAAGTCTCTGCACAGTTGTTGAAGACCAGACATGGATAGAAATCTGATATGTGGAGATGCATTAAAGACTAGACTATGACAGATAAGAATTTTCTAAATAGAAGTAAATGCATATAGAGTCGCCTGGTCATTTTTGCATTTATGGAGCCACTTTTAGGGTCATGCCATGGAGTTTCTTGCCTATTAGAGTTCTGGGCTCATATCCATGCATTGGAGAATTGATTGCAAATCAGATTGCACAGATTGAAGAGATGAATTCAGGGTTTCAACTTGACATCATAATTGAATTTTATATTTTATTGGTTGTAAACCCTGACCCTAAATGGTTTGAATCTTGTAGCATTCTTGTTCCTATAAAAGAATATTCAAGATCATTTAGAAAGGGCTAGAGAATTGGGAAAGTAAAAAAGCATTAGGCTAATACTTGTTTCTAGTCTAGAAGATAGTAGATGTAGTTCAGTGTTATTGAGATAGGACGAAAGTTGTATGATCTTTTTCATAGTATCTAATTGCATATTTCCTTATCATACTGATTCAGAAACAATTTTCATTGTACGTAATATAATTTCTTCTCATATTTGAGTCTCTCCTTTGTGTTATCAGTAGAATTGTGAGTTTTTTGGCTTATTATATGAGTTCTACTTATGAATATGTGTATTTGATTCATATTTGATTGAGAATCAAACTAAATTCCTTTGAATACTACATTAAATCTGTTTGATATCTACTTGAGGATCATGTAGTGAGCAATCTGAAAGTTCTTATGTTTATTGTTTTGAATCTATGCCTAGTAAGGTGTTTCAATTTTTGTATTGTATGTAGGTTTTATCCCAATGGATAAGGCACTGATATGAGATTAGTATTCCTATTCTGATATTATTCTAGAGTTGTTTGGCTATGTTCTATCCCATGAATATAAATAAAACTTAGTACAAAATTCTTTACCTTTTGAGGTGTTTTCCTACTTATTCCACCCATGGTATTGGAGAGTCATTGAATGCTAGGTTGGAATTTACTGCTTACTTACCATTCATCTATTGTTTAAATTCATAAGTAGAAGGTGTGGTAAAGAGTTGAGCTTAATCTAGATTAGGTGTACCTGCCTTGGTTTTGCAGAGCCAGAAGCAGAAGAGGGTAGTCTTCACCCTATAGCTGGTCAAGTTACCTTACAGAGCTCTCACACTTGGAACTAACCACTCCTAACATCAGTCGTAAGGTATATTGGTTTCTCAAGTTAGTGTAAACATTTTCAAACACCAACATGGTAACACTGAATAGTGTTTGTTGGGATGCTTTGTACTTGGCAGTATCGAGTAACCTTGGCATGAGGTAGTGTTGTGCCCTGTCTATCAGCGTAGTGTAACTGATGGTATAGATAATGTTTTTCCTTGCATATACTAATGGAAAAATATAGTGTCTTCAATCTCCCCCTTTGACATTAGTATCAAAAACTGATATGTGGATAATACTAAAGTGTTTAGTATGTACACCATATATATATCCTTGTCATTATATGACTCCCCCTAACTATATGCATTGGTATAGTATAAGTATATGCACCTGTATACTTTCCTTTGTACAATACATTCCCTGTTCATTTCTCTTTCAAATGAATGACTCTACAAACCATTTCTTCCTTTCATTTCCCCTTTTACTCGTGACTATACATATCATTTCCCCCTTTATTTGATACTCATGACAAAAATGTACAACTTATAAGTTGTCAAAAATGTGACAAAAATGTGTAACTTATAGTGTGCCAATAATATGTGAGTGGATGTTCTTGATATATTTGATAATTTCCTCCCATTTGTATTTTAGGAGTTCTAGTGCCATGTGCTCTAGCTCAATTCATGCATGCATATCATAAATTTTGTCTAAGACAAACATTTCTGGGGTGGCTATTAGTGCTCTTGCCTTTGTCATATGACTTTGTAGTAATGAAAGTGTCGGTAAGAGTTGAACTTGAAGCTCATTTACCTCATCTCTAAACTTTGTTTCCGCAATCTAAATGTCTTGTCTCAGCTTTCGAGCTTCTCATTGTGCAATTTGATTTCCTCTTCACTTTTCATGAGATTTTGTGCACTTTTTTGAAGATCAACATCTATCTATGCTATCTTGTTGATATCCTCCTCGATGAGTTGATCTAATGTGCATAATTTCTGAATTAAGTCTATAGATTTTGAAATAATTGGTTCTACTATGTTAACGAGTTCAGAAAACTTTACCTTTTGTAATGCCACTTCTTGGCTTATCTTCTAAGCTAACTTGAACTCATATTTCTGTTCAAGTCTTTCTTCCATGGCCTTCTTAACATCTGTGTTCAGAGATGTGATTTCATCTATGAGAACCACTAATTGATCAAGCATTGGGGTTGTTTGATCAACATCTACATCAGGTACAATTTTTTGAAGTATTCCTCATGAAAATTCAAGTACCTTAGCTTCCTTGGTGTCTTTTCTCAACTTGTCTTGCATGACTTTCCTTTCACAAAGTTTTGCATGCTTTGTCAATTCATTTAGATCCAATGTCCTTGGATCACATACTGGAATCTCAATGATTTCATCTAGAGTCACTAGATTCTTATTCTTGCTTTTCTTTTTCCTTGAGATTTGTGTTGAAGTAGAGGTATGAACTACCATTTCTAGTTCATTTGTCTTCTTTGGAGTGCTCGGTGAAGGCTTTGTAGATGATTCTTCTTGTATTTTTTGCTCGGGGTTCACCTGTCAGTTTGGTGAAGATGTCTCTCCATCAACCTTTGGTTTTTTTGTAGATTTCTCTTTTTTCTTCTTCTCCTATTCATCTGTCTTTGCCTCTTCACCTTTTTTTTTCTACTTGTCCTCTTCTACTTGTTTATCCTCTTCTTTATTCTAATCAGTAGATTCTTTCTGATCATCGGTTGTAGCTTGTTCTGCAGTTGTATCCTTTGGTGCATCGATTGTGTCCTTTGTCTCTACATCACCCTTATCTTCGGGTATGTTTGAATCTACTGCATTTGATTCTTCATTTCCTTCTAGAAAATTTATTACCTTCATCAATACTGGCATGTTATTCTGTGTGCTTACTTGTGCTGCATCTTGATTTGTGTCCTGCTCATCAGTTTGAGCTTGTTGAGCAGTGACATCTTCATCTTTTTATAGTTGATCAGTAGGGTCCAATCCTGTGATGTCAATAAATGATGTGTCTAGCCATATTTCATTAGCAACATTCATGTCCTTGTTTTCTTGGGTCTCCATTTGTTGTTTCTTTATTTGATCCTTAAGAAATATAAAAATTACATCATCTTCTTTCTGAGGATCTTTATTTGAATCATATTGAGTGATGTCTTGAATGTTAAGATCATCCATGACTTGGTCTAAGTCAATAGGATCATTATTATCTACATTGTCTAAAGAAATGTGTTGGTGCTCAAATCAACCGATTGGATTTCCTATGGACTTTCCAATCTAATGCTTGGAAACCCAAGTGATTTGGCCAACTAACAAGTCACAACCAAGGCAAGGTTGGAACTTCTGCAATTCTTGCTCTGTAAAACCAAGGTTGGTAGACCTATACCTTGACTTATCCTTCAAGTTACAAGGCTTTTTATAGCAGATAAGTAACACTTCAACTTTCTCTCTCAAGTATGGCAAGGCACTTGAAAGAAATCTAACTGAAAGAAATATATCATGAACTATAAATTGAAATACTATAAGTAATTGAAAGAATGTTTTGTAAATGTGTATCTAATTTGAATGAACAGATAGATAAGATATCAAAAACCTATAAACAATGAACTAAATAACTATGATCCAAATAAGCAAGAAAGACCAGTGCCTTAATCAACTATGGGCAATAGAGTCACTATCATTCCAATCTTATGTTCAACCTCAGAGAGAGTTTTACAAGAAAACTTATCACTTCAAAGGTGTTATGAAATGTACATGAACCTAAAACAAATTTAGAGATATTTCAAAAGGGTAATACTTCTTAGATGATAGCCCAATTGACTAAGGCCTCAATCAATAGAATTTATTCATGCAAAATGAGAAAACCTATTGAAAATATAGACTATATTGAATCAAATCAAGAAGCATGCACATCAACCTATCACTTTGAAGAAGTTATATTGGTTTATTTGAGGGACTAATTGTAAAATGCTTAATGAAATAATTGCATATATGAACAAAAAAGACTTATCTTGATTGATTTTAAAAAAATAGTATATCCAGGTCCATGTTATAGTTGTTGATCCAAAACTATCCAAATATGTGAAATTGTATTATTATTATATTTTCTTCTCTTTACATTTTACATTATGTATATATATGTTTTTGAGTGGCTTTCACACCTCTTTAGGGTGAAAAGACACAACTCTTATTACAAATTATTTTGAAAAAACAATAAACTAACTAAAAAATAACTACCTAACTTTCAGATTTGGCTTTGGTAGAAAATCCAAAACACCTCATGAAAAGATAATATTTCTACTGGAGATAGGAAATTTGATTTCCCAAACTGGGTCATTTTTAGAGTTTTAAAATTTGACCAGCTTTATCCTCTGTTGAAATGATCTTTGTAGTAGGTCTAAATTCCATCATTTTCTGAAGGCTTCGATTAGTTAGTTATATTAATTTGTGTCATAAAGCTTCCTTCCTTTGATATTTTTTAGTATGGATAAACATTCTTCTTGATAATGGATTGGGAATTCTAAATTATCAAAATTTAGGGCACCACCAGTGGCTCTTTTTGGGGACGTATGCTCCTTATGAGCATAGCAAGATTCCAACTATCTCTAGAGAAGCAAACTAAGTATCCACACTTAATCTAATGAAAATTGAAATTGGGTGGCCTCAGCCCCCCCAATAAATGAATATTGCTTCTTTCCTATATCAAACACATAATTTTGATCTCATAATACTTTGGATCTCCTGAATATGATGTCACCACTGCCATGGACAACATTCATTGCTTTATTAACACACTTTGACTTTTGTTTACCTTTAGAAAAGTTAGTAGGTGCATTGTAGTCCTTGCTAAATAGAAGATCCCCATGCATTTGATCAACCCAAAAAGTAACTAGATTAAGCTCTTCTCTTTGGATGCCTTTACATACATAATTTTCCCTATTCTCAAGATGTTGTTTCTTTTCAAAAAAATAATTTGAAGATAACTCACATTTAGGAACTTCCTTCTTATCAAGAATTGGATCAGATAGGATACTTGGATAATTTTCATAACTAATATTCAACACATTCTCCTCAATATGTCTATTTCATTCTATCTCATCTTCACATGTTTTATACAACTTTTTCTCATAGGATGAAATGATGCATGTCTAACTTTTTGAATACACTTCCCCATACATATTTTGAGTTTCATCATCTTCAAAATGATCACTAGGTTCACTGTCTTTATCATGATGTTGATGGACTTGATTGCATAGAAAATATTCTTCAAATAATGGATTCAAGGATAGAGATAAATCAGGCATATCTCCATGTGATCTTACATCTAAAACCTCTTCATGTTCATATGTTTCATGCTGTTCTATTTCATCTCCATTATTTGATTCCTAAAATTTATCATCTTCTTCATCTAGCACCCCTTAAGTATGTACTGATCCATCAACTTTCTTATCATGGTGCATTGAGAAAAAAATTTGACCACTCTTCTCAACATTTTTTTCATATTCCATGTCTAGTAAATATGAGATTTCTTTTGTACTAAGAAGATCTTCTTTCTCATCATCATGGTCATTGATACCTATTTCCATACACATCTCATCATGTATAGATTCTTCTTCAACCTAATCCAAATATTCTTTCTTTATGTCATCATTCTTTTCTTCCCTCACTACCTCACATATTTTCTCAAGAAAAACTAATAGCTGAGAATCACAGTATATTCCGAAATCACAAATTTTATCCATTAATTCCCTTCCCAGATCAGGCCTAATATCTAAAGGTATTTCCAGATAGATCTTTATCATTCTCATGAAAAAATGTATTGCAGGTTCACCTTTATATCTTTCTAAACTAAAGAATGTATCCAAAGGGGACATGTAATATTCTTCCTCCAAAATATAATTTGGCTCTCCTTCTTTTTCATAGAACATGTTCTGTTCATAACACATGTTTTCTTCTTCACCACTGGCATCATGAAACATATCAAGAAACCACTGCTCAAACTGTCTCCATGATGAGATGGACTGCATAGGTAATGATTCATATTCTTCTTGTGCATTATTTTTTAATGACCATGCAAAAAAATTCATGGAATCATCTTCTATGTCAACCTCATAATTATTAAGGAATATATGAAAAGCATCCAAATGATCAAGAGCTGATTCATCATAATCTCCATAAAATTCAGGAACCCTCTGTGAAAGCTGTGAAAATAATTCATTAGAACTGCATTGAAACTTTCTAAGATCCAAAGGCCTGGTATCAATGGGAATGAAAAATATTTTTAACAAAATTCTAAACATCATGTAATAGATCTTCTATTACTAATTAAAGGATATTTTATCATTCCTTCTAGGTTGTCTTCCTATCCCCTTATGAGTTTTCTCTCTCAATAGAGTCACTGACTGAAATGCTTTGTTCAATAGAGTCACTGCCTTCTTATCAGAAAGAAAATACTTACTGTCTTCTCAGTTATTTCTCCTAGTAGAGTCTTACTTACATCACCAAAGCTTCTAGGTAATCTTCAATGTTGTCTTTCATAGATAGTCCCCAGTAGAGTCACCAATTTTTTGGTTCTCAAATCAACCGATTGGATTTCCTATGGACTTGCCAATCCAATGCTTGGAAACCCAAGTGATTTGGCTAGCTAACAAGTCACAACCAAGGCAAGGTTGGAACTTCTGCAATTCTGGCTCTGCAAAACCAAGGCTGGTAGGCTTATACCTGGACTTATCCTTCAAGTTACAAGGCTTTTTATAGCAGATAAGTAACACTTCAACCTTCTCTCTCAAGTATGGAAAGGCACTTGAAAGAAATCTAACTGAAATCAATATATCATGAACTATAAATTGAAATACTTTAAGTAATTGAAAGAATGTTTAGTAAATGTGTATGTAATTTGAATGAACAGATAGATAAGATATCAAAAAACTATAACCAATGAACTAAATAACTATAATCCAAATAAGCAAGAAAGACCAGTGCCTTAATCAACCATGGGCAATAGAGTCACTATCATTCCAATCATATGTTCAACCTCAGAGATAGTTTTACAAGAAAAATTATCACTTCAAAGGTGTTATGGAATGTACATGCAACCTAAAACAAATTCAGAGATATTTCAAAAGGGTTATACTTCTCACATGATAGCCCAATTGACTGAGGCCTCAATTAATAGAATTTAACCATGTAAAATGAGAAAACCAATTTAAAATATAGACTTTATTGAATCAAATCAAGAATCATGCACATCAAACTATCACTTTGAAGAAGTTCTATTGGTTTATTCGAGGGAATAATTGTAAAATGATTAATGAAATAATTACATATATGAAGAAAAAAGACTTATCTTGATTGATTTTAAAGAAATAGTATATCTAGGTCCATGTTATAGTTGTTGATCCAAAACTATCCAAATATGTGAAATTGTATTATTATTGTATTGTCTTCTCTTTACATTTTACATTATATGTGTGTGTGTGTGTGTGTGGCTTTCACACCTCTTTAGGGTGAAAAGACACAACTCTTATTACACATTATTTTGAAAAAACAATAAACTAACTAAAAAATAACTACCTAACTTTTGGATTTGGATTTGGTATAAAATCCCAAACACCTCATGAAAAGCTAATATTTCTGCTGGAGATAGGAAATTTGATTTCCCAAACTGGGTCATTTTTAGATTTTTAAAATGTGACCATATTTATCCTCTATCAAAATCATCTTTGTAGCAGGTCTAAATTCCAGCATTTTCTAAAGGCTTCAATTAGTTAGTTCTATTTATTTGTGTCATAAAGCTTCCTTCCTTTGATATTTTTTAGTATGGAGAAACATGGTTCTTGATAATGGATTGGGACTTCTAAATTATCAAAATTTAGGGTACCACCAAAATGTTCTTAGGACTTACCTTAACTTTATCCTCCTCTACATGAGGTGTGTCGGTGAGAAGTAATTGATTCTCACAAATTTTTGACTCTATAGGAAGATCTAGGAGTTGTCTCCATTTGGTCTTGGTCATGCTATCCAACTCTATGAATTTATCTTCTAGCACTTTGTAAGCTCTTATTTTAGCTACAAATTTACTTGAGTGCTTCTTCACTATTTCTTTGATTTCTTCCATCTTTGATTTTGGAGGCATAAGTGTGAAAAGTACCCTCTCCCTTGCTTCCTTTTCAGTGTGTAGAGCATATTACCATTATTGTGAAATTATATTAACCATCTCTTTGGGTATTTAGCCTATAAATTCTAGTGGTACATATTTGAACTTGAGCATTGCCCTGATTATTGCATCTTGTATCTTTTTTTGGTCCTCTGGCTCAAGTTTATCCCATTGTCTTATTTTCCTATCAGTCATTGTACTAGTAGTAGTAATTAACTCAACAATTTCATCAATTGTTCTAGTGAGAAAACTTTTCTTACTTACATCAGGCTCATCCTCTTTGGAATCTTCAATGTCAGCTTTAGTCCTAACCATTATTTTCCTCCTTTTTGTAGGTGTTGCCTTCACAGTTTGTTTCTCTATATGCTGCTTCCTCTTATAGGTCCTCACTTGACCTTTCTTTAGAGGTGTAGTGTTTTTTGTTGTTTGCCTCCTTGTTCTTTGTTTTTTGTAGCAGGTGGAGGTGTTTCAGATTCAGTGGCCTCTGAATTTGATTTGTGCTCATGTTTATCTTCACCGATGGTACCCTGTTCATCGGTTTCCTATGTTTGTTATTTTTCCTCCTCATTAACCGATAGAATCTTTTCAAGATTCTTAACCATCTTATTCTTCTTGTTGATAGTCTTGTTGATTACTAGTCCTATTTTTATCTTGGACTTGGCCTCTTCATAAGTGCCAAACCTTGGTTGTTTTCTATCAAGTGGCTCACTTATCAATGCATCAATTGCATTAGTTGCTTGATCTATGTTAATTTCATAGTCAAGAGGGGCTAACCAAGCTATCCTTGGTACAAATGGTTTTATGTGAATGAAATATGTATCTACCATAAAAAAATATCGCATCCCTATGTTTCTCAATTAATTTCTTAGGGATCCTCACTCTTTCCATCATCTTTTCATTGAAGTCAAGGAAGTATGCAGTCATTACTAAATTAAAATTATCTCCTAGTGACTTGATGGTGCAGAGCACCCTAGGGTTTAGCTCCAAACCCTAGAAATTCTTGTTGAGTGATCAAAAGGAGCAGATCACAGTTGGTTTTCAATCCTTGGCATTAATCCTGAATAGTTCTTCATTCAGTCGCAAAGTCGCAGAGCAGTGGAGAGCAGAAAAATCATGCATCGCACACTCGCGAGCTAATCATGAGCTAAGTTTATTAATGAGTGAGTGCGCGATGAGTAACTAGTCACTCAGTCGTAGACGGCTAGTAGAAGAGACAGTGCATGACAATGCGATGAGGAGCTCATCGCACAGTCGTGAGTCAATTCGCAGTTAGTGAGAAATCGGTGCGACAGCGCGACGAGGAACTAGTCGCTCAGTTGCTGAAGAAAAGCAGTGGTTCATGGTGTGCGAGTGAGCGACACCCTAATGCATCACGAGATCATGGTTGAAATGGCAGTTAAGTGAAAAGCACGGCGAGCACGCGACTACGGTGTATCGCTCAGTCGCAAGGCAAAGGTCAGCTCGGATGAAAGCATCGTGAATGTGCGACAGTGAGCTCGTCGCTTAGTTGCGAAGGAATTAATAGCTCAGGTTACAACACGGTGAGTGCGCGACTTGAGCTCATCGCTTAGTCGCTGAGATATGGCCAGCTCGTCAAAATGAGTTTTGAGTGCACGACTGACGTGCATCGCAGACTCGCTAAGGAAATGGCAGCTCGGGTAGAAGTATGGCGAGTGCGCGACTGACTGTATCGCAGGGTCGCTAATGAATGTCCAGCTCGTCAAAAAGTGCAGTGAGTGCACGACTAATGTGCGTCGCAAACTTGCAGAGTAATTAACAGCTCATGGTAGGGCAGTGCGGGTATGCGATTTGAGCTCATCGCTTAGTCGCGAGGAAAAAGTCAAGTCAGGAAAAGACATAGCGAGAGCGCGATAAAGAGTCATCACTCAGTCGCGAGGTAAAAAACAAATCAGGTAAATGCATAGAAAGAGCGTGATGAGCAGGTAATCGCTCAGTCACAAACCAAAATATGAAGGGCCATTTTCACTCGCGACTATGCGATAAAGAATCGAATCAGTCAAATGATAAAGTGTGCTGACGTGTCAGAAGGAGAAAGAGTTGAAAAGTCAGAAAATGCCAAGAGAATGCCATAGAGGAGAATGTCATCCACGTCGTCGACCATGCAGAGAAAGATGGCGATGACAGTTATAGAAGGAAGATGAAGAGCCGAGGCAGTTGAGATTCCTCAGGCAGATAAGTAACCTAAAAATGGTTACAGACGAAGAAGATGCCGAGGATAAAAGAAAGAGAAAGGAACCATTGAGGTGGTTGAAGAACTTAGATTTTGAACAGGCTAGCACAGTAGATTTGAGACTTCATTGTAATTTGCAGTTTTTCAATAAAGAAGAGTGTTCTGTGTGTTCTGTATATTTTCTGGTGTGTAAAAACTTTAGTAGAGTAGTATTCTGAGTTCATTTCAGTTTAATGGATACCTTTTGACTCTCATGATCAGTCGTATGGGATGTAACTGTCAAAAGGTACCCATCATGTATTTTTATTCTTGTTTTGTGTTTGTGTCTGGAACTGAGGAGAGGCTAGTCAGAGTTGGAAACAAGTCCTAGGCGAGCTAGATGGTCCGGCTAGGGAGCTTGTAAGAAAAGGAGATAGAGTGAGAAAGGTGCATGACTGATCTGATTCAGTCATGGAGAGTAAGATGAGATGAGGAGTAAAACATTTCGGTGGGTAGGAAACCTTAGAGAGAGGGAATATAGAAATCCTTCTGGTTAGGGTCTGTGAGTGACCTTAAGGGACTCAAGAGTGAGTCTAGAGGGTCCAGAAATGGTTTGGATCCAAGGTGAGATTCCTAGGGAAGAATAGGAGTCTAGGAGAGTGAGGTGACCTCCCCATCACTTGATAAGTTCACTAATTTGTAGTGTGACTGGTTTGGTAGTATCCCACTTTACTTTTCCTACAAAAGGAAATTATTCTTGAAAGTAAAAGAATATACACATGATAAGTGAACTGAACTTACATGTGTTTGTCTTTGTAGACCTGATTGTTGTCATGTTCTCATCAAGTTGTTTCAATAGGATCTCACATAGATCCATATATATTCCCTTTGTCACTATCTTGTAAGCTATGCTTACTATTGTTGATGTGATGTTGTTAAGCTTTCTTTCTTGGAAGATCTTGTAACCAATTACACATGCATCAAACCTCAGTTCCTTGTCGGTGATGGTGTTCACTTTAAGACCTCTGTTATCCCACCTATATTTTGTGATCTTTTCAACTTCTAGCCTAGAGGGATGCTTGTGTGCCTTAGGATTGTCGGTTATTGGGTAACCAGTTACAACATGCAACACATCCTTAGTGATTTTCTGAGGTTCATCTAACCACAACTTCTAGTCATGCATTCTTCTCAAAACTAACCTAATCCAGTCGGTTTTGAAAACCCTCAGGAAATATAGGGCATTAGTTATCCCTTTAACCTCTAAGTGTTTGTGCTCTTCCTTCAGGTTCCCTTTTTCATCACATAGCTTCTTGTAAGCTTGGTCTATCTCCAGATCACCTATTTCAGCAATCTTTCAATGAATGTAGGACCTTACATCCTGTATCAGCAAAACCCTAGGTGAAATTTTCAAAAATGCACCAGATTCATCGGGTTGTGATGCAATCTCTGGGCATATCTTGTAATTTGGCTCCACACAAGTGTTGTTCTTTATTAGCTTAACCACATTCTTCTTGTCATTCTTAATCTTTATGGTTCTTGAAGTGGTTGCCATCGTATTTCAAATTTAGGGCTTTCTTGAAAATAATAACAGAGTTCTTTGTTGCGCTTGGTACTTACTTTGATCCTTGAAACTTGTGAATGATATGTTTGGAGTGTGCTAGATTGAGTCAAGGTTGCTCTGCTACCTGATCTCTTATCACTCAATTTTTGCTCTTATATTTCTCTTCAAATCACGTGTGAGAAATGAAGTGCTCTTGTCGAGTATTTATAGAATTTTTCCCTAAGTCTGTCATAAATTCTCAATGAATCATCAGGTCATGAAGATGGAGTTCATCAAGGAGAATCTCAATTATCATTGTCAGTGTTGACAAGATTCTCGGGATAGCTGTTAATATTTTTTCTTTCACCGACGGATATCGGTGTTGTATCAAGAAAAAATTATAACTTTGCTTCCTTACCGATGGGTGTCAGGTTACATTAGTAAATTAGACATTTTGTGTGTCGACCGACAATTCTTGGTAAGTGTAGATAGCTCATCCTTTATGTTCACTGATGATTTTTAGTATTTGTTTACCATTGGGGTTGTTTTCTCAAAATTGTAACAAGCAACATAATATGCATCTTTATTCATGCAGATTTTGACTATTTATCAATTTGTATAATGGAACTAATGCAAAATATGACTTGGTGTAGTGCAGTTCCATACTTACTTGTTCAAATTAAGTGGGGGTGATGATGTCACTAGATCCATTTGATGGGGTGTCACCATTAGCATTGCTTGGTCCAGCTTCATCATTTCTTGAAGCTTTTCTCCTCATTTTGTCTCTAGGCCTCCAGATATCTTGAATGGTGTTTCCATTGGGATATATGCTTGTCTCGAATTATTGAGTCTTTGTAGTATTTCTTGAGATGACCAACATTATGACCATGTAAGCATGCCATTCTGAGGTTTGTCCAGTCTCTAGACCTTTTGGTCCATGCTCTCATATAGTTTGCAGCAATGTGACCATATCTACCACATTTTATACAATTTTTCTATGTAATATAGTCCCATACATATTGATTACCGATTCTCATTGGTTGATAGGGAGTTTCTTGCCCTTTAGGCTTCCATGCTTTCCTTTTCTTTTTCCATCATTCAAGACTTGTGTGCCCATTCATTTTGCATGTAGGATAGTATTTTTCCATGTAGGTTTCCTTCTTTGGTTGATCCATTTTAGACTTACATTCATATGCTTTATGTCCTTTCTTGTTACATTTATAGCAGAATCCTATGAATGAAGATGTAGATTTAGGAATACCTTTCATTTTTCCTCTGCATACATTTGATGTGTGGCCTTGCTTTCCACAGTGTTTTCATGTAAGCTTTCTTGATATTGGATTTTCATAGACATTCTTTGGATTTTCTTGATTAGATGATTCTCCATTTTTGGTAAAGCCTAGACCGTTGTTGTTGTTGACTCTTCGATGTCCTTCAAGAAAATAATCTATTATTTTATTGCTTTCTTTATCCTTTCTGATAATTTCATTATTATGTTACTGAACTCTAACCTCATGCTTTAGTTTTTCATTCTCTTCTCTTAGTTCACCGATAGCTTGTACACTTTCAATGAGTTCTATATTCATTATGTTTTCTTCTTGAATCATAACAATAATCTGATTTGTAATCTCATGGTGATGCTCATCATGTCTTTTAATTTCTAACTCCTTTTCTTGTAGATTCTTTGTCATCTTCCTCCTGTCATCAATAGCTAGTGTTCTTTCTATTTCAGCTTGTCTAGTAGAACTCATCACATCAATCATTCTTACCATCTGGGTCTCTTGACCAATTTGCAGCATCTTTATTTTCTCTGTTAGATGTTGATTGATCTCCTTTAGATTTGTGATTTTCTCTTCTGATGTATTTGATGCATTACTTATATTTGATCCTAAAGACTCAAAGAAATCTAGAATCTCTTCTTCTTAATAATATTTTTCATTGCTCCAAGTTTCCATACCTTTTCTCTCATCCAATAGCTCTCTCATCTTGATTCTTGCTTCTTTATACTGTTCATAGAACATCTGAATTTCAATATTTTTATTCTCAATATTTTTATCAAGTTTGTACTTCTCCATTGTATGATCTTTTCTCTTAAGCCTTTAATATTTCCAAGAAGAGACTTAGCTCTGATACCAATTTTTTGGATTAATGGGAAGTAGTACTGAGAGGGGAGGGTTGAATCAGTACCTCTAAAAATTTTAACACTTTTCACCTTTCATCATTAGTAATCATTCTTTATTGTATTACCAACCATATCTAATGTTCTTTCTTATGTATGTAGTACTAATTCATAACCTTAATTATATGCAACATTCATAGGAACATTCATGAAATTAATAAACACATAACACAAGATATGATATCATAGAAAACTCCTGTTACGAAAGTAAAAATTGCAGTGGGGATGGCACCCACAAAACTTCACTATTTGCAGAATGGAAGGGAGCTAGTAAATGCTTACAATTGATCACTTCTGATGATCAACCCTGTTAGGATTATTAAAGTTGAAACCTATTAAGATCTACTCTATTAAGATCTTTTAACAACACTAATGAATTGTGCACTTAGTTAAGAGATTTACAATAAGACTATTACGTCCACCTTCCTTGAAAGGATTTCTTAAGTGTACTAGAGTTTTTAGAATGAGTAAAATATGTTTGACCTGACTATATGCAATCTATAATTTCTGATCACATATCCATTAAAGCTCTCAAAATATGAATATCACCTATAGTGATTGATTAATACCTTTTCCTTCTCATCAATAGCCTGTGTTCTTGTTCTTGAAACCGAATTGATCCTTTTCTATCCTTCTGCATGAATTCTCTTTTCTAATCCTTAGATGCTCTTAGTGGCTACAATCATCATTGAAAAACATGTTCACAATAGATTGAGCATCTATTTATACAAGTATTTGACCTATTCTAGAATCACACATTACAATGTTAACTCTTGATCCAAGGTATACAACTTGACCTTGATCTTTTATTTGCATATTTTAAAACTGTTAGACTAATTAAAACAATAATAATTACATTGCTTTCTCTGCACATAATGGATTTAAAACAAATCAAGAAGTTAAATATAAAAATTTAGTGATTTTTCGGATGTGCAAAGTCAAGTCCACTTTTTGCAGGATGTAACTAACTATCGATTCTTGATCATTTGGTTGAACTGAAAGTATGTTAGTGTTCCTTTATTGAACTGATTTTTAGGTTCCCTTCATGTATTGGGTTCCACTCTTTTCTTTTTTGTTGGGTTGCATTGTTGGTTACTTTTTGGGTTCCTTTGTCCTTTTTGTCATTAGTTAACACTAAATAGTGTTTGTTAGGATGCTTTGTACTTGGCAGTATCAGGTAACCTTGGCATCGGGTAGTGTTGTGCCCTGTCTTTCAATGTAGTGTAAACCAATGGTGTAGATCATGTTTTTCCTTGCATATACTAATGGAAAAATATAATGTCTTAGCTAGATCCTTTTGCCTAAGGTTCTGCCTCTTCTTGTGTAGCTGAATGTCATAGTCTTCTGGAAGGTAGTTCTCCTTCACTTTTTCCACCATTGATTTCCAATTTTCTATGGGCTTCTTTCCCTCTTTCTCCCATTCTTCCTGTAGAAACTTCCACCATGTGAGTGCTTGTCCTCTTAGCCTAGACTTGTCTATCTTCACCTTCTGTTCTTCTTTGATCCCATCACATTCGAAGTAGTTTTCCATACCTTTGATCCATTCCATGACCATCTTTGCATCCATATTACCAAAGAACACAACAATTTCTTGTAGATCCTTTCCACTCAATGCTTTAAGTGCCTTGAGAAATGGTTCCTTAGGTAGAAAAGGGTCAGGCCCTGGTTATATCTCCTCCTCTATTGGTTTCTTCCCCTTTTATTTATCTTCACTCATCTGCTCCTTCATCTTGTTGGTTGTCTCTATAACCTTTGCCATCTTTATCTTCATTTCTTCCATTTCTTCTTCAAGAAGCCTATTCTTGTCTTCCTGCTCAGACAAGTCCCTTTCCAATTCAGCATTAGTCACCATGGTGTTCTCACTTATGGATTCACTCCTCTTTGACATACACCAATCAACTCCCAAGACTTTCAATGGCTCTGATACCAATTTGATTGGGAGCTCCCTCTCCTAGAGCTTCCTTTCTCTCTCTTAGACCTTATCTTCGTCTTTCTTAGGGTCTCATTCACTACCCTAACTAGAGGATCCTAATTTGATCCACTACCACAATAGGAACTCTCCACCAAGTTCAATCCTTCACTAAACCCTTCACCATAGCTTTACACTTTCATGGCTTACTTTGGTCATCTATCCTTCCAATTGAATCTCCTTCTTGTGAGTTGGATTCCTTAATCCTTTCTAGTCTCTTTCAACACTTATTTATCCAATCTTGAGGATCTTTCATCCAATTTCCAATCAGGTTCAAGATTCTAGTCTTCAAGGCCTTGTAGCCTTTTTAGGCCTATTAGCCCTCCTAAACACTGAAAAGATGGATATTTTCTCAAAATAACTTAACACCCCTAGAATCTAAATACATATTCCTTGTGGGTTTTTCCTAACCTTATATATTTTATAGGTTTAAAGTTCCCACCTTGTCTGTACAATGGACTTTTAGCAAACCCCTAAAATTAAGGGTTTCTAGGGCATGAATACTGGTCTAGTTTATTTACTCTATTTAAATAATCTAATGATCTCCTATCAACTTCTCCTCAAATAAAAATTTTTGTTTTACATTCCCCTACACTCCTCCACCATTGATTGGCACACACCAATCACCAAGCAATCACCATTGCTACTGTACTGTTTAGTTTCCCTAACCAGAGTAACCAGTACTCGCCTAGGGCCTGAATGTTCTCTTACCTTCCCTGCACACACACACACTTCACACACTATGTACACAATTTATATACAAGGATTTAATATATTCCAAGTGGTCATAGGACTTTTGACCATGGTAATGCCAAGAAAATCCATTTTCTACATGACTGGTCCAAAACTGGACATTGAACTAACAAAACTCAAAAGATTTACAATTTGTTAACCAAAATGAACAAAGGATCAAATAAATGCCACATTGAATAAGTAAATTACATAATTAACATTCTCAATGCATTAATTCAATCCATCTAATCCATTAAATTATTGGATGATGGGCCTGTCTACAAAATACAGTGCAAAAACTTGATTCTTGACAAACAGTCCGTACAAAATGAAATCTAACTATCACGTTACGGTTTGTGTCACCTTATATAATCCATTCCCACATATTTGTACCCTCATGTTGGGATTTGGGAATCATAAAATCCTATTCCCAAAAACTAGGAAATGTTGTCATGATAACTTTGCAAAGTTGCAAAAGTTGTCATCACAACTTTGACAACTTTTGTCAAAATGACATTCTCTTAACTTCAATGGCCCAATTTGGTTTCAAAACTTAACAAATGGCCCAAAAACACTTAAAAAAATTAAAAACTTGAAATCTCCCCATTTTTTAGTTTTGGTCAACCCTTTGACCTTTTGGTTGACTTCTAGGGGTATAGACCCCTAGATGCAACTTGACTCCACAACTTGCAAACCCTAAACACTACTAACCCTAAACAAACCTTAAACATACTTGGGACTTTATAACATAGTCCTTATTAAAATATGGTTGGAAAAACAAACCTACAAGCCAAAATTACTAAAAATATTTTTCAAAGACCTTAAGGTGCTCCTACACCAGTTTCAGATTTGTGATAAAGCATAAGAGTGAAGTTTCTAACCGAGTTGTTGATGCATTGAGTAGAAGAAGATCTTTGTTGGTTGAAATGACAATCAAAGTTATTGGTTTTGATGACATGAAGAATTTGTATGAAAGTGATCCTAATTTTTCTGAGAAGGGGAGAGTGTGCAGAGAACCTAATTCAAATTAGTAAATTAAGTATGAAGACTATTTCATTCAGGAAGATGTGTTGTTCAAAGGTATTTAGTTATATATACCAAGAGGTTCAATGAGAACTAATTTGATTAAGGAGAAACATAGTAGTGGATTGTCTAAATTTTTTGGCATTGATAAGAAATTGAGTTTGCTTAAGGAAAGTTATTTTTGGCCTTAATTTTATAAGGATGTTCATAATTTTGTGAGGAGTTGTGGAGTTTTTCAAGTTGCAAAATGAGTGAGTCAGAATACTGGTTTGTATACACCACTTACTATTCTTGAGAAACCTTGGAGTGATATCAGCATGGATTTTGTTCTTGGCTTACTAAGGATAGAAAGAGGTAATGATTCCATATTTGTTGTTGTGGACAGATTTTCTAAGATGACACACTTCATACCATGTATAAAACATCAGATGCAGTACATATAGTAGATCTTTTCTTTAAGGAGATTATTAGATTGCATGGATTAATAAGGAGTATCATCTCTAACCAAAACAGTAAGTCTGTATGATATTTTTGGAGAACACTCTGGAAGAAGTTAGATACTGAGTTGAATTATAGTTCTACATTTCATCCACAAACTGATGGGAAAACAGAGGTTGTAAACCGGAGTTTGGGTAGCTTGTTGAGATTCCTAGTTGGAGACACACCAAGTAATTGGGATTTGATGTTGGTACAAGTAGAATTTGCATACAATATTTTAGTAAATAGAAGTAATGGAAAGACACCTTTATAGATTATTCATGGCACACAATCGAGAGGTATATCAGACTTGAGAGATATTTTTGGTGAAGAGAAAAAAAGTGTTGAAGTAGAAGAATTTGCTGAGTTTATGAAGACATTGCATGAGGATGTAAAATAGAAGCTAGAGAAAAGTAATCATAAATACAAGGATAGTGCAAACAGATCAAGACATCGAACATTTGAAGTTGCTGATGTTTTAATAGTTCATTTGAACAAAGGTATATTTCCTATTGTAACATATGGAAAATTATAGATGAATAAATTTGGTCCTTGAAAAATATCAAGAAGATTTGACAGTGGAAATGCTTATGAAGTTGAATTACCAGATAACATGGATATATCACCTATATATTCAATATTTTTGACTTGTATGAATTTTTATGAACCTGATGAAAAATTAACAATACCAAGTGCTTATCCTAAGAAGTAGATAGAGGAAGTTGAGAAGATTTTGAAACAAAGAGTTAGTAGAAGTACAAGAGGAAAAGAATGCATCGAGTATCTGGTAAAGTGGAAAAACAAACCAATTGAGGACTCATCTTGGATTTCTCAATCTAAGTTGAATTCATTTTAAGTTAGACCTGATACATGATTCAGGGAATCATTTATTTTTACCCCACATTTTTGATGCAGGAGCATCTTGGGTCCTTGGCAATCCTGATCAACCAAAAATATGTTTACCTTTGTTCTTTAGCTTATTTGGGGACTTCTCAAAGAAGTTCTCTATTACCCTATTTCTCAGGTATGCTTGTTCTGAGTTGCTTCTGTCACTCAGGTATACTTGTTCCAATCCTATTTTCTGTTGCTCGGGTATGCTTGGTGGTGTAGGATAACCTAGGTAGGGCTACAAGATGCAATATGACCTAGGGATTCTTTGATTTTTTTTGTCTTGTAGTGGTCCTAGACAAATCACTAGAGTAATAAGGGGCTCTTTAGAGACCTTATTTGCAAGCAAGTCTACTTTAGGTCAAATAGGGTGTTTTGTCCATTATGATGTTAAATTGGACAAGAAAGGGACTTGAGGTCCTATTTCATTGTTAAAACACCTTAGATAGGCATTTGGTGAGGATTGGTGGACTTTTGACCAAGTTTAGATACCAAATCTAGAAAAATGTAAAAGTTGTCAATGTTGTCATTGACAACATTGACAACATTTGTTGAAAATTTCCAACTTCGAGAAAATTGGTTAGGTAACTATCTGAAAATAATCATTTTTTTCCTTGTTCAAGAACTTAAGGTGATCCTTGACCTTTTGTAAGGGTTGGAATTATTCTGTCAGAGTGTGTACGAACTGTATAATCAAAGAACTATTATAGTTTGTGTATTTTCTTAGAATTTGGCATTAAGATGGATTAGATTATTTACTATAGCTTCTAATTATGTTAATGTATATTTTTTTAGGATTCTTTCTGGAGGTATATTTCCATTTTTCATAGTTTTAGTTTCTTTTGTAAATTCTTTTAGTTTTTGTCCAATTGTTGGCCTGAATAAGGCATCTTGTGCAAATGGAGTCATAAGTCCATTTTCCACTGTAGAAATTGCACAGGCCTTTGGGATCTGGAAGATGACTCCATGTATATATTTTACACCAAAGGAGGGGCCCAAGAAATCATGGGAGCTATTTTTAGGGTGATTCCCTAGGCGAGCCAAAGTTGCATGGCTAGGGATCACAGTGCAGTGCAGAGCTGATAAGGAGGATTGAAGGAATTGGTAGCTTCAATCAGTGCTTGGAGAGAGGTAGGGTTATGTGTATTGAAGTCCCAAATTCAATGGGAAGTGTTCATGTGCAATTTTTGATGGTCAAAACAAAGATTCTATCAAATAGGCTTTGAAAGCTAAAAACCTGAGTTATAGGCTTGTTTGTAGGAAGGATTTTAGGGACAGTTTGAAAGTCCAAGACCTAGAAAATATTTAGTGTCTTGATAAAGGGTACTAGAATCTAAATTTTTTTTTCCAACTTGTTTAGAAATTTCCTGATTTATTGTAGAAAAATAGCCTAATTAGGCCTAATTGCTTGAAGCCCTATTTGGGAAGTAATTGTTGTGGTTTTTGGAACTCGATTAGTGTTCCAATGAAAAGTGTGTTTGCAGATACTAAAAAGGATCTTAGTAACATCCTAGAAGGCCTAATTCTCTATGTGGAGTGATTACTGATAACCTTGGGTCAGTTTGTGAAGTTTGTGAAGATAGAGCAAGAAGGGCTATTGATAGCCTAGATGGTGTTGTGATTTGGATGGTGTTCACAAGTTGAAGGAGTAGGATTTTTCATAGAGAATCCTAAGGAGAGTAGGGTTAGGCTAGAACCCTAATAGGTCAGAGGAGTGACCTAAGGATACCATAGAAGAAGATAGGGTATATCAAGACTTATGTTACATCACATTGGTATTAGAGCAAGTTAAAGATTTGGGAAGTTAGTGTATGTCTGTAACTACTGGTGAATCAGTAGGTGAGTCAAAGATGGTGACAAATGAATATTTATCTAAGGAAATTGATGAGAAAAAGGAGAATAACTGACTCCTTGAGGAAGCCTTATAAGGAATGAGGATAAGGCTAGAAGAAGTTGCTAATAAAGAAACTAGAAGTAGAGAAGGAGTGGAAAGCAGTTATAGGATAAGAAGGTTGCTCGGGAAGACATCATTAGTGAAAAAGACCCTATCTTGAATGAAGATCCATTCTTGAAGGCCATCAAAGAATTAGGTGGAAAAGCATTATAATGAATACCTTTGTTTAGTAGAAATATGGACATTAAAGCAGACATGGATTAGATAGAGGGAATGGAGAACTATTTTGAGTGTGAGGGTGTGACTGAAGCCCAAAATATTAGGGTATCCAAATCCAAACTCAAAGGGGCAGCCTTGACCTGCTGGAAATGCCTTCAAGATGAGAGGGTAAGGATGGGTAAACAACCCATAGAAAAATGGAATTCCATGGTGACCAAGCTCAAGGACAATTATGTTATAGAGGACTATGAGATCCAACTCTTAGTAATAACTAAGAGGGGGGGGTGAATCAGTGGCCTCAAATTAATCCTTAAATCAACCCTTCAACTCTTATAACCACTAATTATTTCTCAAGTTATGTTTTTCCTACATGATGAATGCCTCAAGAACAACTTATATCAACATACTTCTTGTCAGATTTCTCTATTAAACCTTCTTCTTAATGTTTACCGATAAGCAGTTATCAATTAACCAAAATATAGTAAATATGCAGATTATATTGATAAATTTAGAATGAATTATGTAAGATACAAAACAATAAAGAAATATATCATACACACATATAACACAGATTTTAACGTGGAAACCCTGTTAAGGGAAAAAACCACTGGGACCCGTACCCCAAATTTTCACTCTTCTAAAGTGAGCCCTATTAGGAGCCAACCCTGGTAAAGGTTACAAACACACTTTTAGGTGTGACGTTGTTAGAATATTTTACACATATAGGTTGTCACTTAGTATCAGGAATTTAATGCTACCATCCTTGAATTAGCCTCTCTCTTAGACTGTCAATAGGCATCGGGCATATCCAATGCTACTTTCATGAATCAACCTTTTTGGCACTCCTTGGGATGTACCTCAATATATAGAAGACTG
>MU228247.1:554392-567878 GCA_018584345.1 Thuja plicata | reverse complement strand
GAAATTAATTATAACTAATAATCAATATATTAATTTAAAATTAATAATACCACTAGAAATATTAATTTAAATTAATAATTAATACATTAAAATATAATTAACCATTAATATATTAAATTAAAAACTATGAATAAAAATGTGTTAATTAAGTTATATATTTTAAACATGATTAATAACTAAATAAACTAACAACCTTTGTATTAAATAAATTACAATATTAAAACAAAACTAAATTAACAAATATAATCATAAAACAAAAGTTAATTTAATTAATAATAAAATATAATTTAAACTAATCTTTAAAACTAATAAAGTTTTAAACGAAAATAAAATAAACTTTTTATTTTAACAAAAAAGTTTGTTTTTAAACAAACTCGCATGCAAAGGCAAGTGGGGGGAGGGGGGGGAGGGGGCGCACGCGGGTACCCTTTCCCCTGCGCATGTTGTGCAGTCCTTTTAAAGGACTGTGGGTAGGGGGAACCACCGCCACCCTCCCACATGTGCATAAATAGTGCGCTTAAACCAAGGGGGTCGGTGGGGATGGGGTCCCACCTCCCCCTAAGCCAATTAACATTTTTTTTTTTAACTTTCAAATGTAATGTAATAACTGCATTTTCCTTTTTGATTAAAACAATTTAATTTAATTTTTTTTTTTAAAAGCAGAATTCTGAAAACGGAAAAAGTAGGAGGGTTTTGTCATTTTCTCTTTTTTTTTTAGTTTTACCACTGGTGAATTTTTATTCACTCTATATTATTCCCAGAGACTATTTTTTATTTGATTTAATTTTTAAAGAGAAATCCAAAGAAGGGAATTATTTATTTTTCCCCTATAGTTAGGACTATAGGCAAGATTAATTTTTTGATTTCTAAGAGATCTAGAAGGAATCTATTCACAAAATTTTGATAGCATAATGATACTATGCTAAGAAATATAAAAACATGAAAATGATAGCTCTAGGGTTTTAATAAACACTCGAAAATATATAATAAATAATAAGCCATTTAAATGCAAAAATAATGAGCATGCATCCACTCAACATAGGAAACCCCAGATTTACAAAATTGAAACCATACATAGCAAACGAAACCTACCTTGATTCCAATGCTAGAAATGGAGGAATGTGTCTTTGAAGATGGAAGAAAATCTGAAACCCCTCAAGCACAATTCAACCATAGATCTGAGCACACACACAAGCAAGAAAAACCCGAAATCTTCAAAGCAACAAGAAATCGCAACAATCCACAATCCTTCAAAAATCCCCAAATCACCAAGAGCTCTCCTAATCCAAAAACCTGTTAATACAAAATGAAACCCCAATTCCCTCCTAATGGGATTCAATTTTCCCTAAACATGCAAACCCTCATGACAACACATTCAGTTAACTCCTAAAAGGACTCCTCTCCAAAATTGAAAGTAATTCCTTAATTAATAATTAAAATATCTAATTACTTGCACAACTCAACTTTGACTCCTAAAATCAAGTTGAGATCTCTTGAGTTTGAAAATATTTTTTCAACCAAATCTTGCACATGTAATTAATAAAATATTAATTTAAATAACTTAAATATTTACATCACAATTATCCATGCAACTCAATATTTAATTGTTTAATTAAGCATAAAAGCACATTTACTCTAATTTTCAATTAAATATTAATACTCAATAATTGCACTTTAATTAAACTATTCAATTAAACATAGGTATTTAATTTAATTTTCAATTAATTAAATACCCTATATTTAATAATTAATTGCAATAATATTCAATTAAACAAATATCATAATATAACACACACATAATCACATCAAGCACCTGAAATCGAAAACAAGCAAAAATCAAACATGCACTAGGAAAGGGATACACGAATTCCTATCAACTATACAAATTCGGTAAGGGTAGTCAAATAGATACTTGTCCACTAACTAGGACAATTAGGTTTAGGATAGGATTTGGACCTAAAACTATCTCCCCTCTGTTACCATTGAAATTATTGCGATAGGGCACGCTCACTCCTATCAATTCAAGGAAGACGTAGCTCGGTACCTGCAATCCTGTCATCACAAAGATGAACATACATGCATATATAATATGACAAACAATAGTTGAGACTAGGTTATTGTGTGGATCTCGCCGAAGTAAGTAACTATGACTCTGTCCCATACCATACCAAGCACATCAAATAGAAATGAAAACATACAATGATCCATGTGCATATAAATCTAAGGTCATTATTGTCAGAAAACCATAACAAAAATGAAATCCTAACATATACATAAGCATCTATAGGAGTGTTTTGATAGTGAGTAGATGGCTTAATTCTTTGGTTTTGTGTGGATTGTATGAAGACTTGGTGATGGTCATTTGACTGCCTCATCTGTTATAGCATGATAGTTGATGTATGTTGTATGTGATATGTTGTGGTGATTGAGTTCTAGTTTGAAGAACTCCTTGTTGCATGTTTTCCTTCCATTGAATGATTTGTGGTTCTTGAGTGACCTATTTCTTAGCCTCTTGGGAGTGATTTTATTGATTGTGTATGATTAGACTCGCATGTTGTATCGAATTGACTTTAATTGAGTTATATGAGTTGTATTGTGTGAGTGCTGTTAATCAGCTTTAGATATGATTGATTATGAAAATTGTAAAGTAAATTCTTGTTTGTTCAATACATTGTGCATTGTCTAGAAATATATATCATCCTTTAGGGGTGCATTAACAAATTTGGAGTTGTACCTTATTGTTATAGATCAAATTGGGTAAAGGACCTAAGTCCCCAAGTAAATTGTGCATTGCATCCTTAGTAGAATTCTTGTAACTCTTAACCTATTTGTGTCAGTTTGCAAATGTTTGATTAGATATTAATGCTAGTAATAAATTATAATTCATAATTGCATGAATTTTCATAAGGATGATGTTAGAAGTATAACAATTGTCTTCCTTGAGTGATTGTGTGTATACAGTAACACATCTAACGTGAAAGATCTTGGATGTCGTGAAGTGACTACTCCCTTGAGTGTGGCTACTCCTAGTCACCTTGTTATGTGAAATGTTTTTATATTGGTTATTCATTTTGGTTGATTGATATCTTGTTGTGTTGTATGTGGTCAACATTAATTTCTTTTTAGTTTTCTTATAACCGGATTAGTCACCCAGATATCTTTTCATTATCTATTTTGTGGCATTAGTCACATTTGATTTATTGTTGGAATGGTACGTACCCCTTTTGATTTAATGTTGAACTTTGGAAGTTCTCCCACTTCGGTTTTCCTTCAACTTGTATGGTGGATATTCTGAATGTTTGTGATTGTTGACCATGTTTTGTGATAAGTATTGTTTCTATCATGTTCTTTGTGGACTTTTGATAGTATGTAGTATAAGGGAGTACATTGAGAGATTGCACTGTAATTGTATGTGGAACGAAATGCATTATGTAATTTATGTGTTTAGGTGAGTGTTGCATTAGGTAAGGTTGCATGAACTATCCAAATTTCTATTTGATATGAACATGGATATGTGTCTTCTATATTAAGCTTAGTATGTATGTTTTTCATTATTTTTGAAAGCATTAAAGATATATATTTATTTAGAAAATTTTAGATGATGAATAAATGATTGAGGTGATTTCTGGTTTATGCTTAAATTTGAGTTATTTTACTCTTCGTATTTCGTTATGGATATCATAAAACTTAGTTAAGTTGACTTGCATTAGTTCTTTCTTGAAGTGTCAATGAGTGATTGTTGTGATTGGTATCTTCTTTTTGTATTTATGAATTGGGTGTACCTTCTTGTTGATCCTTATTAATAGGGGGAGTAGCACTATAGTGTGAATCCTTTTTATTCTTTACTTGTTTAGTATCAGCTTCCAAGAGTAAGCCTAGTTTTAGGGGAGGAGGATGTAATACCCACCTCTTAGTTTTCTTTTCAGTTTTGGATGCCAAACTTTTTTAGGCATTTTCATGTATGTGTTGTTTTTCATGTATGTCATATACGTCATTGTGTTGCTTCCGCATTGTTATCATTATTGTTTATAAACATTTAAGAAAAAAATTTATTCCGTGAACCTAGTGTCATGTTTAGGTTAAGTTCTCCTGGCTTTCCTGGTGGGACATTACAATAATTCAATCGATTTACCCAATAATCATTCTCACACTTTATCTAGTTATTCAACATTATTGTTCTTGTACCTTCAACTAGACAAGGTGTGTCATTTCCCATTCTTACTGATCCACCCTTATAGTATTCAAAAGTCTCAAAAAATTTCTTATCATCGGTCATATGATGAGTGCAGCCACTATCTATGATCCAAACATCATTTTTACTAATTTTAGATATGAGAGATATTTCTACATACCTTTATTCATCATCATATGAATCATCCTTTACAGCCACAAACACCATCTTGATGTCTTCATCAAATTCGGTGTCAGTATCATCATCCTTGCATTTTTCTAGGTAGCTGACCTTCTTTCCTTTGTCCTTATAGTCTCGGGTATCTCTTCTTTTTGATTGTCGGTAGCTTCTATAATCACCTTTGTTAGACTTCTCAAAAGATCTGTCATTACTTCTGTCATCTTTTCTTCTATTATTTCATCTTGCAGCAAAATGTCCAATCTCTTTACAATTAAAAAAACAAGTGGTAATTTACCTTTGTATTTACCTTTGCCTCTCTGCATTCTTCTGGCCATAAGTGCTTCAATTTTATCAAGATCATCTTCTTCATTTTCACTATCACTATATTTTCTCATAGTATTTTTGTGACTTGATTTACTTATTCTCATAGAAGTTTTGAATGCAGACTCTATGTTTGGTAGGACACTATTATCAAAGTTATTCATCTCAAATGAAATCAGTCTTCCAATTAAACTGTTTAGAATAACATTGCTATTTTCTACTGCTCTCATTTATTGAATGGCAGATACTCTAATAGAATAAGTGGGCAGTAAGGTTCTTAGAATTTTACTTACCACTGTATCTTCTTCCACTACACCTACAACTCCTTGGATAGCATTGACTACTTCTTTAATTCTTGTGTTGTACTGAGTGATGTTTTCTCCTTCTTTCATTTTGAGATCATCAAACTTTCCTCTAAGGCTTTCTGCCTTGGCTCTCAAAATATTTTTGTCACCACCATGTACAAGCTTCAATTTATCCCACATCTGCTTTGGAGTTTTGCATTCTTTGACATCTTCAAATTCAGCATCGGAGAGTGAGGAAGAAAGCTCTATCATCATGCCATTATGTTCATCCTTCTCTCTCATTTTTTCAACTATTGGTGCTCCTATGGGCAACACATATTCATTTTCTAGGAATTGAGTAACATCATTACCAATACCTAATAAGTGGAATCTTATTCTACTCTGCCATGAAGCAAAATTATCTTTGTTCAACTTGGGCACATCTTGTCTGTTCATCTTGTGATCTTTGGCTTAGGTCTTGAAACCTTCCTTCTAAGCACACAAGCTCTGATACCAATTGGTAGTAATAACTAAGAGGGGGGGTGAACTAGTGGCCTCAAGTTAATCCTTAAATCAACCCTTCAACTCTTATAACAACTATTTATTTCTCAAGTTATGTTTGTCCTACAAGATGAATGCCTTGAACAACTCATATCAACTTACTTCTTGTCGGGTTTCTCTATTAAACCTTCTTCTTAATGTTTATCGATAAGGAGTTATCAATTTACCGAAATACAATAAATATGCAGAGTATACTGATAAATCCAGAATGAATTATGTAAGATACAAAATATTAAATAAATATATCATACACACATATAATACATGGATTTTAATGTGGAAACCCTGTTAAGGGTAAAGAAAAAAAGCTGGGACCAGTACCCCAAATTTTCACTCTTTTGAAGTGAGCCCTATTAGGAGCTAACCCTATTAAAGGTTAAAAACACACTATTAGGTGTGACCTTGTTAGAGGATTTTACACATATAGGTTGTCACTCAGTATCAGGCATCTAATGCTGCCATCCTTGAATCAACCACTCTCTTAGACTGTCAATAGGCATCGGGCATATCCAATGATACTTTCATGAATCAACTTTTTTGGCACTCCTTGAGTTGTACCTCAATATATAGAAGACTGTTAAGTCCTAATCTATTAAGAGACTTGATGCTTCAATGGTTAAACTGAAACATAATGACCTATTTCTAATGCAACTTGAATTGTAGATTTTCAGATCTATTTAAGTACATTACCTCTCTGATCAATGTATCAATTCAATTCTTTTGTGCTCCATACTTTCTTCTCTGTGATGTTGTGCTTATTGTTTGTCGGTGTCTGCAGAATTCCTTAGCTCTCCTTCAACTTGATTGATCAGTACTACATGAATTTTTTATTCATCAATTTCTCTTTACCATCCTCTTTCTATTTACTCCCTTAATCCCCTTTTCATGTGATATGAAAATGAATTAGGCTTGTCTCTTATATAGACATGATATTCACTATTTCTTGATTCTTGATTCTTGGTGTGAAAAACAATCCAGCCAATTTGATTTAAAGCATAACTCCTAATTTGTATCATAGTTATCTTCATGCCAGCTCTATAAATCAGATTTAAATCAATTACTTAACTCTAGTTGAATAAAACAAAGAAAACAACTAGTTAAGTCTATCTTTAGCTCTTTCCAGCTAGATATTTTGTCATTTTCTGAACTCTCTGTTCTGTCAGTCAACTCTTCGATTACTCATCGGTTACATTTGCCAGTTTTGTTGGTGTGACTCTAGTTAGCTTTGGGATCTCCATCCATCGGGTATCATTGGATTTTTACTCATCAAGCAACTCTATCTTCTGCTCGTCGGGTATCACTGTGACTTTTCTTCTTTGCCTTTACCGATGGTGTGCACTCCATCGGTGTTATCTGTCACTTAGTGAATACTTGAATTTTATGCATTGCTGAAAGCATAACCTTTGTTCCATTGATTCTCTAAATTCTTTGGAATTATGTACATGACCATACAGATAATATCAAGTTGACAGCAATGACAATACAAACTATTAACTGATTTAATGCCTTGCATTATCTTCAACTTAACGTTATCAAACATTTAATCACTTACATGTCATCACCAACTTCATAGAAAAAGATATAATTTGAAACAAAAAGACCTAGATGTGGACTCATATACTGAGGAATTCCAAATATTGTGTCTAAGGTTTAAAATACAAGAAGAGGAGTCAATCAAAGTGGCTAGATACTTGGGTGGATTGAAATGGAACATCCAAGAGGAGATTAGCCTATGGAAACCAACTACAATACAAAAGTGTCATCAATTAGCCATAAAAAGAACAAGAAGAAAGGTGACTCTAGATTCAAGAATAACAGAGGTAGAGGAAGAGACCAAAGGGGTTAAAGAGGAGGCTACCAAGGTAGAGGTAGTGAGAAAAGGTCACATGGTGAGAACAAGTTGATAGAGTAGAACACTGAAAGTAGTACAAGAGGGGGCTATAACAGAGGTAGGGGTAATCATGGTTGTCCTAGTAGAGGAAGAGGAGGTAGGAATATCTCATAATTTTTAACTATGAAGTGTTATTATTGTGTGCAATTAGGTCATACAGCCTATAGATGTCCTGACAAGCCTACTGCAGCAAACAATGACAAAAGGGTAGCATATTCTCATGATGACACTTGAAGTGTCAAAGAACCTAAGATTGACCATCTAGATTCAGATATGGGTGAGAACCTGATGTTCAAGAGAGTACTGATAAGACAACCAATTAAGGATGATCCCAAACATAGGAGGGATTTGTTTAGGATCAGATGCAAAATCCTTGACAAGATTTGTAAAGTGATTGTGGACTCTGGCTCCACCGATAATATCATCTCAAAAGAGGAAGTAGTGAAACTCAAGATAGATAAAATACCCCATGTAAATCCATATAAGGTAACTTGTCTCAACAAAGGCCAACGTGTATTGGTAAATGAGAAAACATGGATTGAGTTTTCAATAGAAGGATACAAGGATAGGTTACTTTATGACATCCTACCAATGGATGCTTGCCATTTTCTATTAGGAAGGCCTTGGAAATTTGACAATGGAGCAGTGTATGATGGGAAGGAGAATTCCATCACATTTAAGAAAGGATGCAGAAATTTCAAGATTTAGTCTTTGCTAGAAGATGAAGAGCCACAGTCCAAGACTCCTAATGTCATGTTGTATAGTGGAAAGGAGTTTTTGAAGGATATCAAGGATTATGAGAGTGAAGGGTATGACATTGTGCTAAGAACCAAGGAGGAAGACAAACCAATCAAGGATCTATTACAACTAGAGGTACAAGAGCTACTTTTTAAGTACAAATATGTAATGAGTGATGGCACTCCTACAACCATACCACCAAAGAGGGTAATAAGTCACCAAATAGACTTTGTGCCTAGTGCATCTCTGCCCAATAAGGTAGCATACAAGATATTAATATAAATTCAAAATAATTGAGAGGGGGGGGGGGTGAATCAGTTATCCTCAAGTCTAGATGTGCCCATATAAAACTTTAAATCAACTTTAACAACTCAAATCTGCTCAACAGCAATAAAAGTGTGGAGTTTACTGTACTCATGAAATAAGCTTGCAGAAACTTAAAAATAAAACACAAAAATAACATTCACATATTTTGACACCATGATTTAACATGGAAACCCAATATGGAAAAAACCACCAGTAACATGCTACCAAAATTTCACTCTTCTGAAGTGATGCCCTGTGAGGAGCCAACCCTATTAAAGGTTACAAAACACACTGTCAAATGTGACCTGGTTAAAGGATTTAATCACCCTGTTAGAAGTGGCCTTGTCAAAGGACTTAGAACATTCCAATATGAATGTCACCTTGTTCAAAGGATTTATACAATGAATATTAGGTCAACCTAGTTAAAGGATTTGAACTAATACAATGGTTAGAAAGTAATCAGCAGGTGTGATCTGATACATACAACTTACTTTGCAAATCTAGATCCAATTTCAGCTCTAATGTTAATTCACTGAGTGGCCTCCATTTTCATCTCAAACTTTAGATCTGCGTGGAAATCCATCAAGCAATCTCTCTCTGCTTCTCTGCTCAGCCTTCTCTGCTAGCTAGGTCTTTCCAATCAGTCAATTAATCCTGTAATACTTTGCATTCACCTTCTTCTTACACTTGGATACTATAACAACAATCATAGTAGGTTATATTATACCTCTTCATCTAGTTTAGATAAATCTTTTTCTGCTTAATCAAGATCGTAGATCTTAGGTTAGGTCATATCTAACAGATCTTTCAATATTTATATTTAATTTACTTCTCCAATATAGTCACTAATTAACCATTGAATCCATGCGCTAATAATGGTTTCCCATGCATTAAATGAATATGGACCAATCTTAATTAATAATGCATATCCCAATAAAATCAATTATGTCGGCCATAGATCTCAAATCTCATCAATAATCAAAATATTGTTCCTCAACATTTCACTGTCTCCCTCGGCATTTCACTGGTGCTTGGCATCATCTTTTCTTTGCTCGACATCACCTTTTTCTTTGCTCGACATCAACTTTTATTTTCTCAGCATTGAACTTCCAGTGAACTATCAGTGCTAGATAAACAACATATCACTTTGCCAAAGTGCCAAATGATCAAGTACCCTGGTGTATACTCATAACTCAACCATTTCCCTTGTCTTCTTGTTATCCCATTCTTTTAAAATCTTCATCAATCAATGGATAAGGTACTCAAACATACAACGGTAGTCTCACCAGTTAAGGTTTGACATCAATGACAAAATAACAATTAGCTACATTGTAGCAATCTTTCCAACAATCTCCCTCTTTGGCATTGATGGCAACACTAAACTATAAAACAATAATTTCCAACCAAAGTTACCATACAATCCAAAAAGTGCCTGTATTCTTGATATGAAAAAATCTTCATTAATGTCTTTAGCTTCATTCTGACTCCCTCTATGTCTATAATCACACTGATATTTTATGTTACTATTCAGCTCCCTCTTTCAGTAATATCTCCCTTTTATCTATTGTTATAGCAATAATCTCCCGCTTTGACAACAATGCTAAAGATGTTGACATCTTCATCATGCAGATTCTTTTGTTCTAATCTTTGTATCATGTTGTTCCTGTCATCTTTGTGTATGATTGATTTACTTTTCTGTCCTAGTTTTCCACTTCAGAGTTTTTAGGAAGCATCCTGAAAATGTGACCTACTATGCATCAATGTGTCAAGTGTTCTGATTAAAACATTTGATGCAACAGTACCATTCCCAACTAGTTAGCCTCTGCTAGGGGAATTACCCCCCAATTTACCTCTTAGATACTCATGAGTATCCTTGGGTAATGCTTTTGTAAATATGTCTGCCAACTATTCCTTAGTGTTCACATATTCCAGTCTCACTTCCTTCTTCTAAACTAGCTCCCTCAAGTAATGATACTTGATAGCTATATGTTTTGTCTTAGAGTGCATTACAGGATTTTTAGAAATATTTATGGCACTCGTGTTATCACAATATATGACAACTAGTTATGTGATCTCCTCTTTCATACCTTTTAGTAATATCTTCAACCACACAATGTTTGAACAGTTAACTATTGCTGCCACATACTTGGCTTTAGCTGTAGATTGTGAGGTGCAATTTTGTTTCTTGCTTGTCTAGGAAACTAATATTTTCCCTAAAAGAAATGCTCCTCCTATGGTTCTTTTTCTATCATCAACTTTACCAGCCCAGTCAGAATCAGTATAGACTCTGAGTTCAAACTTGTCATTATTTTTGTAATATAGGCCATAGTCTTCTGTACCTTTCAAATATCCCAGAATTCTTTTCACTACCATTATATGTGTCTCTTTTGGATTAGCAGAAAATATAGCAACAATTCCAACTTATAATGTAATATTAGGTCTACTATGTACACCATATTGCATCTTACCAATCATTGATTTGTACAGTGTTTGATTTACCTCTTTTGTATCATCATTCTTTGTCAACTTCTGTCTAGTAGCCATGGGTGTACTCACTGGTTTTGAGTCTTCCATACCAAAAGTTTTTAGTATCTCTTTGATATATTTTGATTGTGTAATATAGATAGCATTCTTCATTTGATGCATTTTTAGTCCAACAAAGAATTGTATCTCACCAAACATAGACATTTCAAATTTAGTTTGCATCTCTTTTGAAAATTATTTACATATCATATCTTATCCATTGAATATGATGTCATCCAAAAAACTTTCAGCCAATAAAATTCCTTTACCTTGCTCTATCTTCAAATACAGATTGTTGTTGTCATTAGTTCTTGCAAATCCAATCTTCACCAGATAATTATGCAATCTTTCATACCATGCTCTTGGTGCTTGCTTCAGTCCATATAACACCTTGTGTAGTTTGCAAACCATGTTCCTCTTAGTTGGGTTAACAAATCCATCAGCTTGTTCAATATATACTTTTTCTTCTAGTATCCCATTTAGAAATGCAGACTTCACATCCATTTGATAGACTTTAAATCCTTTGTAGGCTGCATATGCAAGTAGAGTTCTCACACCCTCCAATCTTGCAACTAGATTGAATGTCTCTCCATAGTCAATTCCTTCCTCTTGTGCATAACCTTTGCATACCAGTATTGCTTTATTCCTTGTTACCTCTCCATGTTCATTCAGCTTGTTTCTGAATACCCACTTTGTACTAATTGCATTTTTGTTGTCAGGTCTAGGTACTAGTGTCCATGTCTTGTTCTTTTTATTCTGGTCTATCTCTTCATTCATGGCTTGAATCTAGTCTTCATTCTCCAAAGCATCTTTTACTGTCTTAGGCTCAAAATCACATAACAAAAACGTGTCTTCTCTTAATTTTCCTCTTGTCATAACTGCAAAATACTTTGCTCCTATGATTTGCTTAGGTTTATGGTGCCTTCTTACATATTTTTCCAAAGTAGGCTCTTTCTCAACTTCTTTTTGATCATTCAAGTTCAATTCAGAGTGAAAATGTGACTCAGTATCTCTATCAGATAGCTCGGCAGTCACTTCCTATTGCCCAAAAATGTCATTCTGTGTCTCGGCAGGTGTAGACTATTTCTCGGCAACTTCATTTTTAGTTTCGTTAGAATCCTCTTCTTCAGGATATGTGAATGATCTATAACTTTCAGGCTCAATCATGCTTTCAGCTTCATTTCTTTCTGCATATTCATCAATTCTAACATTTGTACTTTCCACAATTTTGTTAGTGTTAGAATTCAAACATTTGTACGCCTTACTCTTAGTAGAATATCCAAGAAATATGCCTTCTTCTCCTTTAGCATCAAGTTTACCATTTCCTGTTATCCTTTAGTATAAACATTTTATCCCAAAGACTTTTAAGTAACTTACAATAGGTGCATATCCATACCATAGCTCATAAGGTGTAGAATTTGTACCTTTCTTGACTTGTACTCTATTCAGGGTATAAACAACTGTACTTAAAGCTTTTCTCCAATATTTTTGTGCAACATTTTTCTCCATCATTAATGTTCTAGCACAGTCCATGATAGATCAATTTCTTCATTTAGCTATACCATTCTATGGTGGCGTCCTAGGTGCTGACATCTATCTTTTTATCCCTCGGTCATTGCAAAACCTGTTAAACTCATTAGAAATAAACTCACCTCCTTTGTTAGATCTCAGACATTTCAGACTCTTACCTATTTCCTTTTCAACTTTTGCTAAGTACCACGTAAATAACTGAAATGCATCAGATTTTTCTTTGAGAAACATAACACTCATCATCCTAGAGTAGTCATCTACAAATAGAATAAAATATTTGTCTCCATAATAACTTTTCTCACCAATAGGTCCACAAATTTCAGTATGAACCAATTCCAAAATATTCTTAGAAGTATGAGTTTTTCTTTTAAAACTAGATTTAGTCATTATTCCCAACTGACATTTCTTACACATTGCATTCTCAAGTTTCTTTAACTTAGGCATCCCTCTAACCTTTTTCAATTTACTTATGCTTACCAATTTATCAAAGTTAACATGACATAGCCTCTTATGCCATAGCCAAACATCATTATATTGTGCAAACAAGCATGTCTCTTCAGTTAAATCTAGATAGAACAAGTTACCTTTTGTTTGCTCACCACCTCCAACTAATTCTCCATTGGCATCATAGATCTTTGCTTTCTTGTGATGGAATTCAACTCTTTAATCAGAAGTGTTTAGCTATGAAACACTCAACAAGTTATACTTAAGATCATTAACCAAGTATACATCATCACATCTAATCTTATTAGTCAATTGAATTGATCCTTTCCCTTTGACCCTATAAGGTGTATCACTACCAAACTTAACATATCCACCTTTGCATTGATCTAAGGTTTCAAATTTTTCCTTACCACCAGTCATGTGATGTGAACAACCACTGTCAATAATCCAATGATCACCTTTACTCATATAAGAAATTAGTGTAGTTTTCTCATCATCATCAGAATCATCTTTCATTGCAACATACACTACTTCTAT
>MU228247.1:459345-506792 GCA_018584345.1 Thuja plicata | reverse complement strand
CAATTCGTTATAATATTAATCAGTAAGAAGTGGGGCAAACTTAGAATAATATCATAGTAGATAATACCAATTCAAATTCTAATGGAGAGTTTTAGAAAAAATTGAACAAGGTTCTACTTAGAAACCACGAACATACCACTATGACGAGGCCTGTTTGAACAGAGATGAATATTACACCCATAAAAGTACCCATACATGCAAGAAAATCCACCTTATCTACCTTATATTGGAGACCCAAACTCGATTCTCTGATGGCTACAAGGGCAAACAAAATCCCTATGGCCCTAAACATGAAGATGTAGGATGCTCAAAAAACATAGTTATTAGATGTTAATGGGGAATTTAGAGTGATTTTAGTGGGGGGGAGGGGTCAAATGAGCTTCCACCTTCACGTGGTTGGCCTTGTTAAGTAGAGAATATTAAACTATTCTCGAAACCAAGTGAAGCTAAAACTTTAAAGATAAGCTTAGATTTAATAGTGACAGCCAATTAGAAAGTCAAAATGAAGTTCATCATTACAGGTATCTTGCATTCTCAATGTTTGGAGCATTATTAAAATCACTGTTATAAACATTTATTACTGTTATGACCTCTATGCATATCGACACTCTATCACTGGTTTTTGGCACACTTTACTATTCAAATAGGTGTGATGGATTTCCTTTATAGATATTGATTGTTGTTTTCTTTTGCATGGATCTCACAGATAATTATGTTAGCAGTTCTATATCTAAAGAATTTGGTTTCCTGAATAGCTTGATAAAATTGTAAGTTCTCTATTTTCTTCTCTCTTTTGTTTTGTGATAGATATAAATAATGGACTTTGATTCACTAGGTCTTTTTTTTCTTTTCATATTAAGTGACTAGAAGTAAAATGTGTGGATGAGACAAAGTTTATACATTCAATTTGTAGAGTTACAACAACACTAAAACTTCAATAGCTATGTGATTTATCTTTCTTGTTGACCCATAGATTTATTCCTGGATAAAACTCCTTGAATAACAATTGTACTCAGGATAGCTGTGTTATTCCATGAAAAATTTGCTAGCTTGGAAAAGACAATTTATAGGTCACAATTGCAATTTCAATAAATCTATTTTTGTTTACAATGGCATAGGGAACATCATTTTTGTTTACAATGGCATAGGGAACATCAGTAAATCAGTGAAGAGGGGAATGTCCCCAATAACACTTGGGGACCTTGTAGGTGGGTGCAGGACAATAGGGGGACTTTCCCCATCTCATTGTCTTTGGGATGACCCCACTTTGGGTTTGGTAGTTTTTAGTGTAGGGCTTTCCCCATCTTATTCGTCTGTATGCATAATACACCTATAATCAGAGGCCTGCATACAAAAATTTACTTGAATATTTTGAAATACCCTACATATAGTTTGAATGAATTATCTTCTACCTTAATCCAATCTAATGTTATAAAAGATCTGGTAATAAATCTAGGGCCCACATGTCACACCCAGAGCACACTATAAATTACATACAGCCTCTAATCACAGCTGCAAAATATTATTATTACTACAAACTTGTTAGAACCTAAACTATAAAACCTAAGGGATAAGATTTACATTTCCTTCTCCAGAAGTTACACTTCAAAGGATCCACCCCAAATCACAATAAGGATCTGGTCATAAACATGTGAGCTCATTAAAACCTAAACAATAAACCCAAGTGAAAGGAATTCTACTTTCTTCATATTATATCTGCTTTGTACAAACTATTTTGAAATATCCTGCAGATAATTTGAATGAATTATCTTCTACCTTACTCCAAGCTAAGGCTTTAGAAGAGTTGGTAATCAATCTAGGACCCATATGTCACATTGAGAACACACCATATATTACATACACCCTCTAATCACAACTGCAAAATACTATTATTAATACAAAATTACTAGAAACTAAACTATAAAACCAAAGGGGTAAGATTTTCATTTCAAGGATCCACCCCAAATCACATTAAAGATCTGGTCATAAATGTTTGAGCTCATTAAAAATCAACCAAAGTGAATGGAATTCAATTTTCTTCATGTTATATTTTATTTCTTCCAAATTCTAGAATCATGTGAAGAGATTCTTACAATAATAGTCCACATAACATACTGAGATATACAGAATGGTCTAATTATGTTGTTGAGAAATTCTTCCAATTAAGTTGTTGAGCGATTCTATCTTGCTTGATATTCATCTGTGACAAGTTTTTTGCTTGTAGGTCATTCATTGGCTTGTGGAGTTGAACAAATAACTCAAACATGTGTACATCTACAATTCAACTAATAGTGTATCAATTAGTAGGGAAGAATAAAATCTATTTCATGGCATGCAACCTGTTATTTGATTATGTTGAAAATCATAATTTGAACATCTTCTTTTAAATACGCTAAGTTAAGAGCCAATAAGTTAAGAACCTTTCAAACTTCACCTTGCAGTAGAGAACTCAAGAAACATGAAGTCAACATGACATAGATAAAAAATAAATAAGCTATGCAAAACATGTATGTAAAGAATATTTCCACTAGCTTCTGCACTTCCCTCTGCATCCCATGAAAGAATACACACCTCATCTTGTGTAAGCACGTCATGGTCTCCAGAATGTGGTGAGGTCACAACCAAGTTGTCTTTCCAATTACTTGCACAACCTTGCAACTTGAGTTGCCAATCTACTCCAACCAATGCTAGGTCCAATGTTGGATCCAGTCCTTGATCAGGTTCAAACTTTTTTCTATTTGGGTGATCTCTCTTGACTCTCACCTGAAGACAAAAGAAAATTAAAGAAAATTGTTTTTTTAAAGTATTATTTACATGTTTGTTGATTTCATAGGCCTATGAACAGAGACTCACTTGAGTTTCAAGTAGAGTTACATCTCCATCTTCAAATGTAAGAGTTCCACGAGGTTTGATCAATTTTGGATTTTCCAAGCTAGCCATTAAGCTCAAGTTCACCACTTACTGCAAAGTTCAGTAACATACTGAGATAAACAAAATCGCTCAACAACTTAATTAGAATATTTCTTGGATAATGTAATTTATGTAATGGTGGGACCCTTTTTGTTTCTGTGATGTCTGATTCCTACTCTTTCTATGAAGAATGATTTCAGTGATGCATGCTTCTTGGTGAAATGGTGTATTTGATACTAGATGAAATGGTATATTTGATGTATGTAATGTCGAATATAGGATGTATATAATTGAGTGATATATTAGTGTGAAGTGAACATGGTTTTATTGTGAGATAAGTGTGAAGTGAACATGTATAGAATTCCTCTCTGTTTGATGGAGACAAAAGCATGATGCACTCTTTGCATAATAATGGTGATGCATGCTCCTATAAATTATGTATGTGATTCCATGCATTCTAATGAACCAATTGCTATATGATTCTGAACCAAGTATGCTGATAATAAATATTGAAGTAATGAGCTTAATGAAGAAGTAACAAGCTTAATGAAGAGAGATAAGCGGGTGGCCTTTCCCTACGGTTAGGTCGAGAAATAATAGGCGACACTATAAGTTTGTGAATTTGTGATTAATATTCATTAGTTAGTGTTAGTTCTAGTAAGTTCATTGGGTTGTTCGTGAGTCTAGTGAGTAGGCTTAGTTAGGAAAATGAGTGTCTTCTAAAAGAGGTTCAAGGTTTGAATGGGTTCCTTGGGTTGATCAGTGACAAAAAAAATATAGAGAGTACAAAGTCTAAGTCTAGTATAAGATTCCTATTTGTTAGGAGTTGCCTAATGAGATGATATGTACTATCATATTATATCATGATTAGCTTACTCCTTACTTGGAACTAGGTCTGTAATCAAGATAGTACTTGGCATGAATAAGATATACTTATGCTAAGCTTAACAACACACAGAACTCTATTACTCTATCACTCTATCTCTATTCCTATATAACTATAGAAGGAAAAACAACTTGTGCATGCATAAATTAACACAACTACCTAAGCATTAGAGACTATTCTAAACTTTAATAAAATAAATCGTAGATACTTTTCCCTATATAGATTAGTGAAAATTTCATAAAAGAAAGCTCTTACTATAGAAGGAACAAGAGGAACCTTATCTTATCTTTATTAGTTATCTGATCCTATACTGATACTAAAATAATCATATCTTTGACTATAATAAACCCATCAATAATATATATATATATATGTATTTAAACAAAAAATTGTATTGGTCACTTTTTTGACACTCTAATATCAGTAGTTTTGATGAGAATGCCATGTATTCAATGTCAATGGTGACGAACAATGGTTGAGAAAATGAGACACTGTTTATGATGTCTTGACATGACTACTTTGTGTTCGACGTTGATTCTGGCCAACTTTGGTAGACAAAGCGACACACTATGTTTGATGTTTTGAGAAGACTGCTATATATTCAACGTTAATTGCGACCAAAGGTGGTCGCAATTTTGGTGAGCGTTGCCCGCTTAGATAAAAGGTCTGATATGCAATTCTTCTAGCTTCAGGGGATTTTTTTGGTGAAGATTGGGTTGATAATTCAACCACTAAGGAGGTTGATATGTTGACGCTTGCTTTGATGGTCGAATAAGCGATGAAAAAAGTTTGACAATAGTTGTAGTCGTTTGTGAGCCCAATGGGTGTCAAACATTCAACTATTACTTGTCGAAAAATAGGGTAAATTTTACTAGTGAACACAGCTATCTTCTAGGAAAACATTGAGGATCCTCCCTTTTTACTAGGTCTGAACATACAAGGGAAGAACCTACATAATTTCTTTGTAGATTATGGAGCTTCGGGCAACGTTAGAAGCTCAGACTCTATCCCACTCCATCCAAAGGTGGAGTAGTCCAATTGGGCAAGACTGCTATAAAAATGGTAGGTGAGCTAAAAAATGTTCAGATTGAGCTCATCCAAGACCCCCAGGTATCGAGCATAATAGATATCCAAGTGGTGCACATCCCCAAAACTTATGGGATGTTGTTAAGTCAGAATTGGTCTAAGGCCCTTAACGAGTATTTCTCCAACTTCTCCCACTTGTGGCTCCCTTGGGAGGGATAGTCTAATCAGATTTAGGTAGAAAGCAGACCCAGGATGAAGCAGGCCATCACCAAAGTTGGGAGGGTAAACAAATTCCTTTTTTTGATACTTCCCTTGGGGTATATCGACCTCTATAGATCCTAACATTTGATTTCACCCCCGGGGAGGATCCCATAGTTTCTCAGAGAATTTAGGACCGGGATGAAAAACCTAGGGGTGAGGGTAATTCATGGGGTAACACAGAAACTCCCGCTACACTCTTGTCTGACACTTGGTGCTGGGTTCATTATCAAAAACATTTTGAACTAAAGTGTGAGCCTTGAATCACCACTACTACTCGCCATATCAATGCCCTACGGGAGAAAGAACACAAAGTAGATTTGCCTGGACCTAATAATCATTCTGATGGTATGTCCAAGGTGTCTCTTGTCTAGGAATCCCAACCAAAGGCTTCTTTGGAGGTAAACCTCACCCATGATCCATCAGAGCTAGACGAAACTCCTCCCAACCTCCCCAAAATCAATCCAAATGCCACTTGGCCTTCCCAGCCCTAGAAAATGAACAATAACTTGTGGACCCTAAATTTTGATGGGTCCTAGTATAAACAAGGCTATGGGGCTAGAATGGAACTGATCAAACTATGGGGGAAATCCTTCCTCGATCTGTAGTTTAACTGCACCAACAATGTCATGGAGTATAAGGCCTTAGTCCTTGGACACCTATTCGCACTAAGAAAGGGAATCACCCGCCTCTAGGAAACAGGTGATTCAAAGTTTATCATAAAATAGGTTTGAATCCAATACACTTTTCACGACAAAAGGCTAGCCACATATCACAACTAGGCATGGAGCCTCATTGAATATTTTGACACCTTTCGCATTGAACTCATTCCCCAAAAGTGCAACTATGTTCCGGATGCCCTTTCCATATTTTCCAGCACTCTTGAGCCAATGGCTGGCTCACAGCTCTGGAAGTTTTCTGTTGAGATGGTCCCCACCCCATCTATCCTAGACAATATCACCAACTTTCAGGTCTTTGAGGATGACCAACATATTCTAGCCTTCATGGCCAATGTTGGTGTCTTCGAGGATCAGATAGTGGAGGAAAGAGATCATGACGATACCGGGTAGGGTAAAGAAGATGATGGAATCATAGACCTACCAACCAAAACCATTCCTAAGGGGATGGTAGTGCTAGAATGCATCTTTGACTAAGATTCATGGGGTCAGGAGAAGATGTCATCCTCCTCTAAGGGAGGAAAATTTGAAAAATTCAACATTGGCTAGGCTAGTGAAGAGAAATTTGTACACATTGGCACCTCCTACTCCCCAGAGGAGAAGGAGAAGATTCTCGCAGTTCTTTGAGAATACATTGATGTAATTATGTTGGGGTATGAGGATCTGAAGACCTATGACACATCCATCATGAATCATACCATCCCATTGAAACTAGATGCTAAGCCCTTTCATTAAAAGAAAAGACTAGTAAATCCACTGATAGAACCTCTAATTCATTAGGAGGTTCAAAAACTATTTTCAACCCAGATTATTTTTCCTATCTGGCACACAGCTTGGGTTGACAACCTCGTCCCTATGAGGAAGAAAAGTGGCGAGATCCGCCTTTGCGTGTATTTTCTCAATTTGAACAAGGCATATAAGAAGGATAATCACCCTCTCCCCTTATTGGATGAGGTGTTACAAATTGTGAATGGATCCCAAATGATGTCTTTCCTAGATGGATACTCCAGGTATAACCAGGTCATGGTGAAGTATGAGGATGGAGATAAAACAATGTTCACCACCAAGTGGAGAACATTTGCATACTAGAGGATGCCATTTAGCTTGATCAATGTAGGGGCAACATTTCAAAAGGCTATGGACATTGTGTTCAAAGGCCTAGTTAACAAATGTATAATCATCTACATAGATGATTTGACCATCTTTTCCCAAGACAGGCATGATCACTCTGCCCACCTCGCTCAAATTTGCAAGAGATGTTGTCGATACTTAATTTCCCTCAACCCTAACAAATGTATTTTTGGGGTCACTAAAGGGAAGATTCTTGGGCATATCATCTTTGAGAAGGGTATATCCATCAACCCTAAGAGATTTGAAGCACTGTTGAATCTACAGATGCCCGGCAGCAAGAAAGAAATGAGATCTTTCTTTGAAAAGATAAAATTTGTCTAACGGTTCAGCACTAGATTTTCCAAGATAGTTAAGCCACTCAATGACATGATGAAGAAAGATACTAAGATTGAGTGGAGTCCTAAAGTGAAGCGGGCATTCATCCAGAATAAATAAACAATTATGGAGGCACCAATCCTAGAAAGTTCAGACTATTCCCTCCCATTCCATATATACTTCTTTTCTTTGTCGCATTCTTTCGTGGAAGTCTTGACCTAGAAGGTCGAAGGGGAAGAAAGAAAAATATCTTTTATGAGCTCCCCTTTCAAGAATGGTGAAGTCTGGTATTCATCTTTGCAAAAGTAGGAGTTTTCTCTCATCTGTGCCATGAAGAAATTTTGGCATTACATCCTCTGGAGAAAAGTGCACGCTATCATCTTAGACCAGGAAGATAAATCTCTACTGATGTAGAGTGAATTGGGTGAATGATGGTGGAAATGGATGGCCATCCTCCAAGAATATGATTTAGAAATGCAACCCATGAAGATAGTCTGAGACCAAGGACTATGTAGAGCGATGGAAGAAGGAACTCCCAACATCAAATGTCAAACTTACACAGTGGAGTCCATCACTCAAGATATGTGGTATACCAACCTGGTATACTTATTATTGAATAGCAGATGCCCAGGGGGCTTCCCTCAAACAAACATCGTGCCCTGCAGCTGAAAAGTGCACACTTCATGATCAAAGACAAAATGATTTTTAGAGGAATTATGAGGGAGTGTACCTCCAGTGCATAGATAAGGTTTAGGCTGCCAAAATGATTGAAGAATTTTGCAGGCAGTTCAGAACTAGGCATGGCTCAGCTGATTCCACTGCCCACTAGATTCTCCAAGCTGGATACTATTGGCCTTGCATCTTTAAGGATATCTACACTCATGTTAGGAGATGCCACACTTTCCAAACAGTGGCACATCATGAGCGAAACCTGGCTATGCCTTTGTAGCCAGTCTTTGAAGTTAGACCTTTCACCCAATGGGCATTTAATTTTATCAGGGAAATCAACCCCAACTCATCTTCCAACCACCGATACATTCTAACTACTACCAATTATTGCACCCGGTGGTCTGAAGAAATTCCTTGAAAAAACAACACGACAGACATAGTCATTAAATTACTGGAAGAAAACATAGTCACCTATTTTGGCATGCCATTTTCTATAGTGTGTGACAATGGTTTAGTGTTTTATTCAGAAAAATTACTTGAATGGACCTATGAGAGAAAGATCACCCTAAAGTTCTCTAGAAACTATTAGAATAGTCCCAAAGGATAATTGAGAGGGGGGGCAAATCAGTTATCAGCTAATTTAATTCTTTTCTTTTATTAACTCTAGAATACAATAAATTAAATGCACTTTTAGATAACACAATAGACAACACCACAATTTGGTTATAGGGAAACCAAATGGTAAAAACCCTGGTGGGAATTAACACCCAAAATGAACTATACTTGTTTATAATAATCCCTATTAGAATATCTTGCAACCCTATTAGGAGTTGTTCTTTACAATGTAATAATTATAGTGACCTGGTTAAGGGTCTGACCCTATTAGGAGTCTTTTACAAATAACCTGGTTAAGGGTGAGGACTCACTATCCAAAAGCTCACTGCTTCAATGGTGAAGGCTACAACCTTTTGTAGAACAGATATGCACTATATCTGGTGATGAACTATATAGTAGACCTATTTTCTTGATCAGTTCCAGTGTATTGTAATCTTTCACTTGTTCTTCACATAGATCCTTGATGAATGAAACAGAACTGATATTATTCTCTGTACATTTTTTGTCTCTTTTCTTATCATTCACACTTAGCGTTCCACAAATGACTTGCTATAAGTATCTTCCTTAAGGTATGAGATCATGGGACCTATTAAGAAACTCTTCATAACATCCTTGTCAGATTAACTAACCACGTACACATAATTATAACCGTGCAATCAAAACTGAATGGACGTAATGCTTCACTAAGTCAGCCTCACCAAATTAACTCTAACTTTGCAATCTTGTTGAAACCTGTTTGGCGCCTTTGGATAACTATCATCAACTAATACCTTAACTTGAATATATAGAAGCATATCCTGAAGATAGGCACAACTCAAGAACCAATGCAATACATCGGCTCTGTATAGACAAACTCCAGAAACTGTAACTTCCACATAAAAAAATTACACAACACAACTGAAACTCCATATCCAAGTCTGTGTGTATGAAAAAAACATACATAGCATGTCTACAACATGAATATAACCATGCAAAGCTTGATACCATCATTCTAATAAGTACATATAGAACATTGATGTATATTATATGTTGTCATCAATGAAAAACATACAATCAACTAGCTGCCAGAAGTAAATCTCTAACAATATCCCCCTTTGACATTGATCGCAACATTTGATATTAAAAATATCTTCAACACATGGTGTCTTCTTTATTTTTACAATCCTCTCAATATCCTCATCAAATATTCCTCTATACTGCTATAGTTCCTCTGTCTATGTTTATAATCCCCCAGATTATATGCTCCCCCTTACTATATACTCCCCCTTTGACATCAATGGCAAAGGGTGCCATAAATAATTAAGCATAGGTACTACTCCAGAAGTAGAGTAGTCAACTATTCATCAGTCACTTAATGACTGATGTTCTTGCTGCTTTATCTAATTAGACTCAAGAGAGGGAATTACTCCCAACTTCTCCCTGAGATACTCAAAAGTATCTTTTGATAAAGGCTTTGTGAAAATATCTGCCAACTATTCTTTCGTGCTCACATAGTCCAATTTTACTTCATTATCTGCAACTTTGTCTCTAAGAAAATGGTATTTAATCTCAATGTGCTTTGTCTTTGCATGCATCATAGGGTTCTTGGAAATTTTGATAGTACTGGTGTTATCATAGTGAATAACAATAGGATAGTCAACCTGTATACCAAAATCTTTAACCATCTGCTTGATCCAAACCATTGTTGAACAATTCAATGTTGCTGCAATATATTCAGCTTTTGTTGTCGACTGAGAGATACAATTCTACTTCTTGCTTACCCAAGAAACCAACCTATCTCCAAGAAATACTGCTCCTCCAGAATTACTCTTCCTGTCATCAAGACAACCTGCCAAATCTGCATCTGTATACACATGAAGTTGTATATTCTCTGATTTAGGATACCATAAACCATAGTCTATAGTTCCCTTTAGATATCTGAATATTCTCTTTATTGCCATAAGTTGATTCTATTTTGATTCAGCTACAAATCTACCAACAATGCCAACTGCATTAGATATGTCTGGTCTAGATTGAGTAAGATATATAAGTTTTCCAATCATAGACTTATACAATGTCTTGTCAACTACTGCAGAATCATTCTTTTGGAAAGCTTTCTTCCTGTTATCATAGGAGTGCATACTGGCTTACAGTCTTCCATCTTCAAAGTCTTCAATATTTATTTCACATATTTGGATTGATTTATGAATATTCCTTTATCTGTCTATTTTACATTCAATCCCAAAAAATATTTTATAGGACCAATCATGCTCATTTCAAATTCATTCTGCATTTCTTTTCCAAATTCTATAGTAAGCTTTTCATTTCCTCCAAAGATAATTTCATCAACAAATATGGCAACAATTAATAGTCCATCAGGTGTCTCTCTTATGAATAGGTTACAATCTACTGCTCCTTTCTTAAATCCAATTCTGGTAAGATAACCATCTAGTCTCTCATACCAAGCTCGTGGGGCCTATTTAAGTCCATAGAGTGCTTTCTTCAATCTGCATACCATGTCAAGCTTATCTGATAGATTAAATCCTTCAGGCTGTTCTATGTAGACTTCTTCTTTCAAGTCACCATTCAGAAAACCTGATTTGAGATCCATTTGATATACTTTAAAATCCTTGAATATTGCATAAGCCAAGAATAACTTAATGGCTTCCAGTCTTCTCACAGGGGCAAATGTGTCAGTGTAATCTATCCCTTCCCTCTACGCATATCCTTTACACACTATTCGTTCTTTATTTCTGACCACTGTACCATCTTCATTCATCTTGTTCCTGAATACCCACTTTGTTCCAATCACATTTTTGTCACTAGGTCTAGGAACCAATTCCCATGTATTATTTTTCAAAATTTGATCCAATTCTTATTCCATTTCTTTCTACCAATCAAAATCCTTGCAAGCATCTTCAACATTTAAAGGTTCAATCTGTGAAATTAAACATACCTCTTCATCCACTGTTGACCTTTTTTCTTTTGATCTAGTCAAAAGACTGTTGCTCTAATCTCCAATGATATCATCTTTTGAATGATACCTAGATGTGAACTTTGAAACTTTTGGTGTGACATCCTCATCTATAATCTATGATACTTCTTTGCTTCATTCAGGTTCATTACATGAAACATCAATGCAATCAAACATTTCTTCAATAACAGTGTCTTTACTGCTAGGCCTAGGTTCATCCTCAATCATAGGTGCATATTCATAGTACCTTTCTTCAACCATGAACTTCTCATCAATATTTACATGAGTACATTCAATTATCTTCTTTAATCTCAAATTAGAACATCTGTATGATTTTCTTTTAGTAGAGTAACCAAGGAAAATACCTTCATCGCTTCTAGCATCAAACTTACCAACACCATCATCTCTCTTGATGTAGCACTTTCTGCCAAATATTTTGAAGTATTTTACTATAGGTACATTACCAAACCAAAGTTCATAAGGTGTCTTATCCATGCCTGGCCTTAGTTGTGTTCTATTGATAGTATAGACTATTGTATTGACTGCATCTCTCCAATAGGTGTGTGCAACTTTTGCTTCAATCATCATAGTGCGGGCTGTATCAAGTATGATCATGTTCCTTCTTTCTTCTATCCCATTCTTCTATGGGGTTCTTGGTGCACTCAACTGTCTTTTAATTCCATGTTCTTCATAGTAGTCATAAAACTGATCATAGGTGAATTCTCCTCCTCTATCTAATCTCAGACACTTTAGTTTTAATTCAGATCCATTCTCCACTTTGGCTTTGAATATTTCAAAATTCACAAAGGCTTCAGGCTTCTCCTTTAAGAACGCAACCCACATCATCCTTGAAAAATCATCAACAAAAAAAATGAAATACCTTTCTCCGTAATTTGATCTAGTTTGAGTAGGACCACATAAATCTATATGCACTAGGTCTAACTTGTTTTCAGATGAGTTATGCTTTCTTATGAAATAACTCCTTACATGCTTTCCCATAACACATTCCCTGCACATTGTGTCAACTGGTCTTGCAATATTTGGAAGGTCTCTAACTGCCTTGACATTGCTTATCTTTACTATATTATCAAAATTAATATGACAGAGTCTCTTGTGCCATAACCAACTGTCATCCACTTTTGCAACAAAACAACTTACATCTAAATTGAGATGAAAAAAATTGCCTTTTGTTTTGGATCCTAATGCAATTATGTCTCCTTCTTTGTTTATAATATTGCATTTGTTGTCTTTGAATTCCAAATGAAAACCTTTGTCAAGTAGCTGTCTAACACTTAGCAAATTATGATGTAATCCATCAACATACAAAACATCATCTGTCTCTTTCTTTCCATCCAGGGTGATGGATCCTCTCCCTATGATAGGTTTAGGAGTGTTATCTCCAAATCTAACTATACCACCTTTGTACTTGTCTAGATGAACAAATATGTCTTTATCACCTATCATGTGATGAGATCATCTTCTGTCAATGATCCAATCAGTTCTGATGTCTACTTTGGAAATTAGGGCTCACTCCTGTGTTTCCTTTTCATCTTTAATGTCCATATGCTCAAGCAATTTTTCCATGTCTTAAAGGGAAACAAATCCAATTTCATCTTCTCCTAAATCTTCATTAGTTACACCTTCTTCAACATGATAGCATTCTTTCCTGTATTTAGGTTTATAATCATATCTGAATTTCTTTACTCTTGTGGGACACTTGGATGCAAAATGACCAATCTTGTTGCATGAAAAACATTTGAATGGAAGTTGTCCTTCATATTTCCCTTTGCCTTTCTTTTCTCTTTTAGCAAGCATGGCTATGATTTCTTCTAGTTCTTCATCAACTTATTTTTTCTCATTATTGCTAGAGATGTGAGATTTCTTACCATGGACTAAAGCTTTGAAGGCTATTTCACTTTTAGGTTCAATCTTCAATCTTGATATCTCAAATGCAAAGATTTTACTAATCAAAGTCTCTCTCTTGAAGTCTTGTGAAAATTGCCTGGTTTCCTCTAATAAACTGATCTTGTTCTCATAGTATGATGTTAAAGTAGTCAACAACTTGTCCATTATATCTTCTTCTGATATTTCTCCACCATTATTTCTAATTCCAGAAACTGCTTCATTTATCCTCTGATTGTAGGCTCTAATGTTCTCTTTAGGTAACATCTCAAGACTGTTGTATTAATTTTTTCTTGTTTTCCTGCGTGCATTCTTTTCTTGAACATCTCCTTCAAACATTTCTTCTAAATACTTCCATATTGTGTATGCCTTGTCTACTTTCTTGATCTTGGAAAATTCACTTTCAGATAGTGCACTTATAAGGGCTTCTTTGGAAACTACATTAGTTGTGAATATATCCAAATGTTTACTAGTAGCATCATCTCTTGATTGGTCTTTTAGAGAGGGAATAATAAATTCTTGTGTGGCTATCTCAAAGATGTCAAAACCAACACATTGTAGATGTGTTATCATTTTGTTATTCTAATCTAGATAATTCTCTCCATCAAACTTAGGACTCTCTTTTCTAAAATATGCCATCTGATCTACCTTAAGTTGTTAGGCTTTCTCTGCAAGGCACTTGGCTCTGATACCAATTATTAGAATAGTCCCAAAGGATAACTGAGAGGGGGGGTGAATCAGTTATTAGCTAATTTAATTCTTATCTTTTATTAGCTCCAGAATACAATAAAGTAAATGCACATTCAGATAACACAACAGACAACACCACAATTTGGTTACAGGGAAACCAAATGGTAAAAACCCCAGTGGGAATTAACACCCACAATGAAATATACTTGTTTATAATAATCCTTGTTAGAAGATCTTGCAACCCTGTGAGGAGTTGTTCTTTGCAATTCAATAAGTATAGTGACTTGGTTAAGGGTCTGACCCTATTAGGAGTCTTTTAAAAATAACCTAGTTAAGGGTGAGGACTCTCTATCCAAAAGCTCACTACTTCAATGGTGAAGGCTACAACCTTCTGTAGAACACATATGCACTATATCTGATGATGAACTATAGAGTAGACCTATTGTCTTGATCAGTTCCAATGTATTGTAATATTTCACTTCTTCTTCACATAGATCCTTGATGAATGAAACACAACTGATATTCCGCTCTGTACATTTTCTATCTCTTTTCTTATCATTCACACTTAGCGTTCCACAAATGACTTGCTATAAGTATCTTCCTCAAGGTATGAGATCATGGGACCTGGTAAGAAACTCTTCATAACATCCTTGTTGGCTTAACTAACAAAGCACACATAATTACAATCACGCAATATAAACTAAATAGATGCGATGCTTCACTAAGTCGGCCTCACCAAATTAACTCTAACTTTGCAATATTGTTGAAACACATTTAGCGCCTTTGGATAACTATCATCAACTCATAAATTAACTTGAATATACACACACATATCTTAAAGATAGGTACAAATCAAGAACCAATGAAATACATTGGCTCTGTATAGACAAACTCTAGAAACTGTAACTGCCACATAAAAAAATTACACAACACAACTGAAACTCCATATCTAAGTCTGCATGTATGAACAAAAAATACACAGCATGTCTACAACATGAATATAACCACACAATGCTTGATACCATAATTCTAATAAGTACATATAGAACACTACTGTATATTATATGTTGTCATCAATGACAAACATATAATCAAGTAGCTTCCATAAGTAAATCTCCAATAATAACTACTACCCCTAGGGTAATGGTGTGGCTGAATCTACCAACAAGAATCTACTTGAGGTGATCAAACATATGTTAGAACAAAACCCCTAGGACTGGCACCAAAAGCTTAGTTTTGCCCTCTAGGTAGATCACATAAGAATTAAAGCAGCCCTAGGGACTTCCCCATTTCACCTAGTTTATGGCCAGAATCTAGTATTCCCTATCAACTTATAGATCCTCGTACTACAATTTATGTAGGAATTCAACAACTAGGATTAAATTGTGGAGGTTCATATCTTGAACCTGGTGAGAATGGAGGAACAAAGAGATGCAGCCCTTGAATACTTTGTGCATCATCAAGCAGTAGTAAAATGATGGTTTGACCGAAGAGCATAGTATAAGGCCTTTCAGATTTTGGACTTGGTCCTTTTGTGGGACAAGGCCTGGGAAAAGAAGGGAAAGCACACTAAGTTTCAACAACTCTAGCTCAGACCATATCTAATATTTGATATCTATGGGGAAAATACTTATAGCCTCAGTACTATGACCAGAGAAGTTGTTCCATTGCTTGTCAATGGACAGTTCCTCAAGCACTATTTTGAGTAGGGTGGGTGGTAAGTTTGCCCAAAGTTGTATTTTATGTAAAGTTCCTACTTGTAAATATCTTTCCCAGTGTTCCTTTGGAATACCTTGTAAATAGTTTTGTCGACCGTCCTCTGGGACCACCCTCTTTTCCTTTTCCTTTTGTTTTTTCGGCTTTCTTTTGCTTTGCTTCTTGTTCTTCTGAGTTTTCGGTGTGCTGCCCTCTTCTTATAGATAGGTATGCTTCACATAACATCTAGTCCCTGGAATGGTACCTTATGAATTCTTGTAAATTTGGAATCTATTGTTAGCATGGTGGAATTGGTCTGCACTCCAGAGTCATTTTGTAAGTATGGTAAAAGGTTATGGGTAATTCTCATTAGATTCATGTCTTGAAGTCCGGACATCAGTTAATAGAAAATCTAAGAGGCAAGTAATCAGACACCTTGAGGGAAGATTGGCCGCACTGGTTATTGGCCAAGTCTGAAAATCATAAAAATATCTTAGGTCTGGAAAATTATCTCCTATTTGGAAATTTAAAATGGGTGGCTAGGTGAAATAAGTACCGCCGTAAAAATTAGCTAAGCTTAAGGTTCACTATGAAAGAAGTACCACCTTCCCATCTTCAAGAGAAAAGAAAAGAGTTGAAGAATAGAGAATTTCAAAATCCAGGGGAAATGTGCAAGATAGGATGACTTTGGTATGATTCATTCAATGCCTCCTCTTTGCTCCTCCCAGAAGTTATTGGCTTAGTTTTGTTTCAAAGAACACACCTCGCAGCTGACGAAAGACCAAAGGATTGAATCATTGATGAGTCAGTTTTTCTCAAATACCTCGCGCTTTGCAAGAAAAATGCTCTAGGTAAAGATTAATTCTAATTTTTCTAACCAGAGATTATGTAGTTCTTGAATGTGCTAAGGAATTCATCCTAGATAGTCACCATTTTTTATGCCCTACATACCCGCCCCTAAATTTTGTTGGCAAAATGTTGGGTCCTCCTTTTCACTTTTTATTTTCCTTAGTTTCTTTTTGTTTCCTTTTTTTTCCCTCTGGGATTTTCTTTCGCAAGGGTTGTTTTATTTTATTTTTGGTTATTCTTCCTCCAGGACTCAATCTCGGAGTGTGTTTGTTTGTTGAGTCGGCCGGATCCTAGACTCTGGGATTCTCTATCATCATGTCTTCTTTTGTTAGAGGATATGGTTACATGGAATCCCTGAGCCCAGAGTCCAAAGGTTTGCCTTCCCCAAATTTTGTGAAAGGAAAGAAACATATTTTTACCCTTAGGGTATAAATGGGTTTCACCTATCACTTTCATATTTACCACGATGAAAATACTCAAAGCGATTACTAGAATGATTAAGTGTGAATTGCTTTCAGTAATTAACAACATTCAAACAAAAATAAACAGTGGTGTGTTTGCGATCATTTCAAGGTGAAATAGTTGTAGAGTGCCTCCCATGTTTTCCATCCCTCATTCTTTGTGTTTTTAGGTAGGCCTTTCTAGCTCTTTTCTTTCATGTTTTCATGTTTTCTTTTGTTTCATTTTGTTGTTTTTTTTTCCCATTCTGTTTGTTTATGTTTCTAGTTTTTCTCTTCGTCACCTCCCTTTGGTGGGATGGCTCTACCAGAGGTTTGTCTACCCTCTGTGTAGTTGTAAGTTAGTGTAAATGTTTTTATATACCCTTGTACATTCTGTAATTGCATGTAAATAGTTGTATATAGCTTGTCCTTTGGTCGTCTTATGAGTCATGCTTTGGCCCTTGTCGTGCTTCAACCCTCTGTAAATGTGTATATTCCATGTACAACCTCCCCATTTTATGGCAAGCTCATCGTGCCCTTTTAACATTTCAACCCAATTTGTTGAGCTCGCTCTCATGGCACTTGCCTATCTCAAACTTTGCACCTCACCTATTCAAGCCATGTCAACTTTCTCTCTCCTTTGTCATGTCATCTTAATGGTGGGATTAATCTCCCATGAATGAGCTTTCAAAACCCATCCCATCTAGAATTAATTTCCCCGTGTCATCCCACTTGTCACCATTAAGAGCCTTTACACCATCTCTTGCATGGCCACGTGATGACCCATGTCAGCTGAGTATGGCTCGTTGCTTGTCACGTTGACAACAGCTAGTTTCTCTGGACTCTGGGTGTTGAGAAGCCCCTGGGTCATCATTCCATTTTTGTCACCTAAATTAATATCCCAAATCTCCGAGCATTGGTCAGATTCCAATCCTTGTTAACTTTGATATTCTAGAATTTTGATGCATACTAATACTTTTTGAGCAGGTGTGAAATGGTGGTGAATTCTCTAGAGTCCCTAAAATATTGTATTTTTTTATCATATTATGTATTGATGGTTCTCTGGTCTTGCAGGTTGTAGATAATCTGATCAACATGTCTGAAGTGACAACTCCTCCTAATAGTCGGAGCTTCCAAGTACCTCCACTCAAGAGGCCACAAAAACTAAGGTAGAGAAGATACTAGCCAATCTACAATTAACCTCCAAATACCTGAGGGAGGGTGCTCTTTTGGGGTCCAAGGAAGACTCCAAGTTGTAGGAAATAATAGATACAGAGCCCAGACTATGGGCTAAAATGCAGGGCTTGGTCCAAGCCATATACCAACAGAGGACCGCCAGAGATGATATGGCAAAATATGTGGCCGCCTCCAGAATTATCAAGGCCACAAGTTTTCCCTAGTGGGTGCAAGCACTGGAGCTGATACTTTAGCTAGTGATGCTCTACAATGCCCCCACCCAGGTTGTTTTTCTCGCTGATCCCCAGCCACTACACTACCTGGCACCCATCGTCAATTTAGAGGTGGCCACTTTTGCTTAAGAGCTGGAGATCCCCCAATTCAAGGGAGCCATTTTTCTCTCCCAGTCCTTGTCACTAAAGGAGTTTGGGGAAGCATCCCTCCTCACTCAGAAACATCTCAACACTCACTTCTTGAAGTCCTCAAGAAGGGACTATAAAAAGATGAAGTTGGGGATTCCCCGCGGGGACTTTAAAGAATGTATTCAGGTGGGAATCATATTTCTATGCAAGCTCTTTGGAGAGCCCCATGCCCATGACTTTTCTACATGGATGTATTACTTTCTCTACTACATCACCACCCACAACCAGACCTTCAACTGGGCAGCTATTATCGCTAATCATGTAGATGCACAGCTAAAGAGTGTCCTACAAAATTCCAAGCTCTACATGACAGTATTGTGGGCACTGGCCCAACAAAGACCTGCTTTTCAGGGTTTGTAGATAGTGGGCATTCTCAAGAATAGGCCTGGCTAGTTGGTGCCATGGGAACATTATCCCCAAGTTTAGTGGGAACTTAGCTTCCCTAATTTTTGTTGGGTAAACAACACGTTCATCTACCACAACATTTTGACACTTACTCAGGACACCGAGTACTAGTTGTCATAGGAGGTGATGAACCTAGTATGCACTTATGGAAATTATTTCATTTAATTCCAAAAGTATACATATAGTTAGGTGACCATCTTCTCCAGCAAACCCTACCTACTCCCTAGGTATTGTGGGGATAGGATCATTCTTTTGGAGTTCTACAGGCAAATCCTGGAGCTCCACACATTCTTTTCCTTTAAAAAGGTTGTATTAATTCTATTCTCGATGGTTTGTGGGAACTATTCTTGTAGTTTCGCATCAGCCAAGGAGGCTGACAATGAAATAAAAAGTCTAGGACTTGCGGAATTCCACCATACCAGAAGTAATTTTGACCCAGTGAGATAAATAAGGGAGGTGCTACCCAAGGAATCCATGCCACACAAATATGATATTGAAGATTTATGGGTAGATTTCCAGGATATTTTTGATCTCTGGGCCCGAAAGTATTCCCAGATGTCAAAAGGTTTAATGAAAGCCCTCAACCTTTTGGGCTTTTTGAAATATTTCACAGACGATGGGCCTCTGGAGGACCCAACATATAAAGAGTAGGGGATTGAAAAATTGGATCTCCCTCTGGTGGATTGGGGCACCCTGGAGAGCCTAACAATTGAATATGTGTGTTGCCCCATCATTGATAATAGTCACAAGTATTTTGAGTAGGTGTGTCCGAGGAGCACTCGAAAAGGCCCAATTGTGTGGAGGTTTGTTTCAACTTTCAAAGCTGCTAGACCAAGAAAAAGCAAGGGGAAGGAGAAACAAAGTGCCCAGTCCCAAGTGCCTTCCTAGGGTCTCCTCCCCATGATGGTACAGATTAATGAACAGATGGAGGCATTGAGGCTGACAAGATAGAAGATAAGTACCCAGCTCTCCCGTGATCTCCTCACAACTCCAGTGGGATCCGCCCGCCCAGTGGGAACCCCTTCATTGGAAACACTAATAAGTAGGCATACATTCTCTGAGGTGGAGTCTACATACATTGTAGGTGTCAGGACCCCATTATAAAGAAAGAAGAAGAATAAGGTAAATCCTACCCCAAGCACAGACATGGGCGCCGGCATGCCCAATGTTCCCCCAGTGGAAGTCAGTTCGGACTCCCCCGACCTGGATGATATTTCAAAGATCTCTCCCCCACATGAAAACTTCAAGGACATCTTTGGGATGGATGAGCTCATGAACCTGCATGGGGAAATAGACTAGTCGGTGGAGGAAATTGCCACCTAGGAGAAGGAAGGGACCCCAACCAAGGAAGAAGTCCAAGAGAAAGGAGCTTTTGCAGAGCAGGGGGGCCAAGAAGAAGCACAAAAAGAACCTGAGTATGAGGAAACACCGGCTTAGGAGGCGGAGATAGAACAAGGCCAAGAAAATGATGAACAACCAGTGACTGGGGAAATCAAACCCACGGGATCAACTGTACCCCCAACTGTCACACTTCAAGTTCCTTTGGTTACTCTGGGTGACCAAGTGCCCCAGAATACATTTGGCAAGGTGATCTCAGTGGCTCAAATGCTAAAGATTGGCCAGACACCTCTGCCACTTCCAGAGGATGTTCCAATAGAGAAGGATATCTCGGCAAATGATGTCGAGGAAGAACAACTGCAACAGGATGAGGGGAGAATCCCCGAAGATATAAATGTTGATTCACCAGATGCTGAGAAAGATGGGGAAATCCCCGATAATATAGGTGATGTTGACACCTATAGAGATGAGGTCCCAGACATCATGGATAAGGATGCCAACAGGGAAGAAGACACTGAGGCCTCCGGAGAGAAAAAACAAGAACATGAACAAGAAAAGGAGAAAGAGCCCAATGAAATTGTAGATACTAGGAATGCACCACCGGAATCTAAAGGGGATCCTAATACTCAAGCCTTAGCAACAAAATTTCCCCAGCCGCCACAATGGCTAGTGGAATCTAGAAAGAGAAAGGCCTTGGCGGAAGCTACAAGTTTTCCACTCTCCTTGGCCAAGATGATGGCCCATAACGCAGAGGCCAAGAAGCCTAAAAAGGCCCAAACAGTCCATACCCTCTGGACCGGTCTGGGAGGAAGCACAATTGCAACAATTGCAACACCTCCCCCAACTATAGATGCGATGATGATAAGGGACAATGATTACACAATCACAAAGGTGCCTATGAGGAGGAGAGACAAGCAGGGTGAGTTAGACCCACTGAGAGAGGAAACTAGGGCGGTAGAAGCCAGCTATGACAAACAGTCACAGAAATTGAAGGAGGAAAGAGAAAAGAATGAGAATCTCCTCAGACTTCTAGCATATCTTATGTAGCCCCTAGCCGAGATCTATCTAGAAGCTTCCACCTCCAGACTATCACTTCTGTAGGATGACATGGATGCTCTTAGGGCCATGAAGAAGAAGGTATAGGTTGTGGACAGGTGGATCACCGAGAAAATAGGGGCAGTAAGGCAATTTTTAAATGTATCGCTCTTGGACCTTTACTCAGCCAAAAATCTCTTGGGCCAAGTGACCAATGCCATTATTATATGGGAAGGAAGCTTGGAGAAGTACGAAGGGTTGAAGACCGGGTTAGATGAAGTCATCAACTCTAGGGAAGAGACCATCACAAAGATGGGAATTTTGGGAGAGGAATCATTCGAATTCCTCCAGGCCCAGTACTCTAGACTTGGCCTCAAAGTTGAGGTGTGCAAGAAACTAGTCATGGCCCTAAGGGAGAAATTCATGAATGTCTAGTATCCATTGGACCTATTCAAATCATTCATTGTAAGGGTGTCACAATTCGACCCCTTCACCACCAGAACATGCACCCCAGAGGACTACATCCTTAGTAAATATGATGAGCTGATGGAGTCCATGTATCACTTTATCGGCGACTTTGATAGAGGAAGGCTATCAATAATATCTAAGATGATGCTCCAGGCTCATTACTCTATAAAATTAGTAGAAGAATTCTGGAATGAGACTGGAGAAGTTGAAGAGAAGTTCAAAGCCATCCGCAATAGGTGGAATAGTATTAAGGACATAAATGAAGATGGTATCAGGTAAGTTTTTAGAAGCATTCAAGAACAGTAAAGGATAATAAGTTTCTCTAGATTCCAGGGATTATCACCAGCAGGGTGTATTTTGAGCATTCATTATTCTTTGAGCACAAGCTCCCAGTCTCAAGAATTTTGGACCCAACAGTTTTGTATTCTTTTGATGACCTGTGTCTAGGTTCCCCATAATTGATCAGTCATTATCCAGTAGTCAATAAGGGTGTCAGAAAGTAGGTGACCCCAATAAGGCACATTAGTTTGAAGGATGGTCCTGATAGATGATCTTCCCAAGGTGCTGCTCAAGCATTAACTACCTGGTGCATCAAAGATAGTGAGCCTCTTTTCGTATTAATGAGGCATGTAGCCTCAAACTCCCAGAAGATTAGATTTCCTCTATTCTTTCTCTGATGCTCTTCTCGAGGCCGATTCTTCTATCCTTTCTTCTTATCTTCTTCTACTGATCTGTCAGACCTCTGCTCTTTTCAAGGTGATTGTAAGGTGGTGCAGGTAGTACCGACCACTAGATATTGTATTTTATTATTGAGTGTAAAGTTAGATTAGGTTAAGCTTTAGGGCGAGTATGTGTATAAATAATAAGTCCAACTTTATTTCAAAGGTCAATGAAATTGATGATTTTTCATTCCATACTATTAGATTTTAGCATTTCACTTCTTGTAGTTGCAGAGCTTAATTCTTGGTAGTTCTTAATAGTTCTTAGTAGATGGATGCTCTCTTGCAGCTATTGATGTACACACCAGTGATTCTAGAAAACTATTAATAAAGAAGGAAGGATTCTCGCAATGATGTTGTTAGTGTCTTGATCTCTGATTTAACACTCTTTTGTGTTGTATGTTTCTAATGTTCTTTTCTCTAGTGTTTAAGTAGATTAACAACCTCATTTCCCTTGCTATTGAATATGTATAAATTGCTGGTTCTGTATATGTTCAGTATTTAGTATAGTCCATTAGAGCATGGTTGATATTTTAAATATATTTGCATAACTATAAGTAGAATGAATACACTCTAACCCCGACATATCTTTTGAAGTTTGTTTAATAATCCAAATGCTTGTAGGGAACCCCAACTTACTGAAATCTTGGAAGAAGACGAGTCAAAAACTAGCTATCCCCCCGAAAAAAATAGTCACACACCCAACTTAGCTCCCGCACTGTCCAGACCTGACACTCAGGTGCTTGAAGGCCTGGAGAATTTATTTCACAGACAACCTTTACAGGTGAAGTTAGCTAGTACCCCAATACCTGGTGACAATTTACATCTATTGATGAGACCGGTCACAAAGTCTCATCAATAGTTATTTTGCAAGTGGGAAAAACCTTTGAGATATGGCTACTAGAAGAAATAGGCCTAAAAGCCAAATTTGAAGGTGAATTGGAAGATTGTTTGGAAAAGTTATGATACCTTATTACAAGTGGGATCATATGGAATCTAGGAAGTTGTTAAACATCATAAATTCCCTTGCAGACACTTGTGGAGTTTAAAGGTTGAAAATTCACTTGGAATTGTCCAAGGAAGAGTGAAAGAGTGAAGTACAAAATAATGGTAGTTATCCCCTTATTAAGCAAAATTTATACCAACTCATAGAATGGTAGTGAAGTAGTCCTAGACTGATATAGTGAGGGCTAGAGAGATCCTTTAAAGGAAGCATAGGGTCTTGTGAAGACTAGGAATAGTGGAGGTCCTAGTAGGCTTGTGTGAGCACACTTGGGAATACCTATCATGTGTATAATACCCACCTCTTAGTTTTCTTTTCAGTTTGCGGATGCCAAACTCTTTTAGGCCTTTTTATGTATGTGTGGTTTATTTTAGGTGATCTTGAGGATATTTATGTATTGCATTTCATTATGTTATGAATCCATTACTAGTATGTTATATCTTCTGTGTACATGTGATTTATGGTTATTTTATGATGATTATATATATGTTAGGATTTCATTTTGATTATGGTTTTCTAATAATACTGACCCTAGATTTATATGCAAATGGATCATTTGTATTTTTTTCATTACTGTTTGATGTGCTTGGTATGGTATGGGACAGAGTCATAGTTACTTGCTTCGGCAAGATCCACATGATAAACTAGTCTCAACCATTGTTTTCTATATTATATATGCATCTATGTTCGTCTTTGTGATGACAGGTTTCCAGGTACCGGGCTACGTCTTCCCTGAATTGGTAGGAGTGAGTGTGCCCTATCGCAATATCTCAATGGTAAGAGATGGGAGATAGTATTCAGTTACAAACCTTACCCTAAACCTAATTGTCCTAAGTATTGGGCGACTATCAGTTTGACTACCATGCCCAGATTCTTCTAGTTGACGTGAATTCATGGATCCCATCCTTGTGTGTGTTTGAGTTTGATTTTGTTGATTTCAGTTGAGTGCATTGATATTGTGTGATTTATCATGTTCTTTATGAAATGAAATATTGTTAGAATTAATTTTTAAATATAGGGTATTTAATTAATTAAAAATTAAATAAATACCTATGTTTAATTAAAAAATTAATTAAAGTACAAATATGGAATATTGGGATTTAATTGAATATTTAATTGGAAATTAAAGTAAATATGCTTTTATGCTTTATTAAATAATTAAATATTTGAGTGCATGGATAAGAGTGTGCTTTAAATATTTAATCTATTTAATATATTATTTAATTAATTACATGTGCAATTTCATTATTCAAAATTGGAGTTTGAATTCAAAATGCAACTTGGTTTAATAAGTCAAAGTTGAGTTGTGCAGGTAAATAGATATTTTTAACTAATAATTATTATTTAATTTCAATTTTGAGTTGAGTCCTTTTATGGGTTAACTGGTGTGTTGTCAATAGGGTTTGCATGATTGGGGACAATTTATTCTCTTTAGGAGAATTCTCCTCTCATTTGGTCATAATAGGTTTTTGGAGCATTTTTGGGGGAGCTTTGTGTGTTCTTGGCATTTAAAGAATTTGGGAATTTTGTGGTTGCATGTTGAATTAGAGATTTGTGTGAACTCATGATTTGTGCATGTGTGGAAGATTCAAGGCTCAATCTTCTTCAAGGGAAAAATTTCTTATGTTTCTTGCATTGGATCTAAGGTAGGGTTTTGATCCTTTTGTGGTTTTTAATTCTAGGATTAAAATTTGTCTTCTTTGTACTTGTTGGATTAAATTTCCTTGATTATGAGTTGTTTTATATTTATATTTAAATGAGTGTTCTTGAAACCCTAGATTACTTATTGTTGGAGAAAAATATAATTTAACATAATAATGTTATGCTGTCCAAATTTCGTAGAAAAATTCCCTATAAAACTCCTAGAAAATGAAATATTAACTATCATATAGTTAGAACTATAGTGGTGAGGAAAATATTTGCTTGGATAATTAAATTCCTTTGAAAAAAATCAATTTACCTTTAAAAATACCTTGCTGGAAGAAAATACAGAGTAGGAAAAAAATACAGTGAATTAAAAAATTCATGAGTAAAAAAAAAATAGAAAAAGACAAAAAAAAAAGAAAAGAACAAAAAAAAATGAAAGCCTTTTTTAAATTTATGTTTTTAGGAATATCCTTTTAAAAAAAAATTGCATTGTTTAAAGTTCAAAAAAAATTGCATTGAAAAAAAAAACGAATTAAAAAAAATTATTAAAAAAAAATTGATAGGGTAGGTGGGGGGGGGCCACCACCCCCCACCCCCATGGCGCGAGGCCCATGGCATGGCAGCTGAAGCTGTCGGCACTACATCGGAGGCTGCCGACCGCGTCCAAGGCCACCCGCGGCCCTTCCTTTGAGGAAGGACGCCGACGGGTTTGGGAAATTTTTTATTTTTTATTTTTTTATTTTTTTTATATATTGTTTTTAAATATTTTAAATTTTGGTAATTTAGTTTTTAATTCAATTAAAATTAATATTATTTAATTTAGTTTTTAACTAAATTAAAATTAATATTATTTAATTTAGTTTTTATATTATAAAGTTTGTTATAATATAATTCAAATTGATATTATTCAAATTAATTTTTAATTTAATTTAGTTTTAAGTAAATGGAGTTTAAATTTATTTTTATTTAGTTTTTACTAATTAAAATATATTTCTTTTAAAGTGTGGCATTTATTTTTATGGAGATTATAAGGCATTGATTTAGTGATTTTGCTTATTATTAAATAGATGTTTAATTATGAAAATAATATTTATTTGAGTTGATATGAACATCTATTGGAGGTCATATCTATATTTTTCATTCGATTATAATTATAGTTGGAGATTGGTAATTATTCTATAGATTCATTTATATGTAGAGTTTATAAATAAATCTATAGGGATTGTTAACGTTCACCTGCATTGAATATTTAATTATTCTTGGATAGTAATTTTAATGGATGAACGAATTTGCATAATTAGGATGTTATAAATTTGTTTATCCCAATGTTAACACTGTGATTGATTAGTGTATTTTAAAAATGTATTTATTATACTATGTTGTATTTTGAGTGTTTTAATGAAATGAATTATGTATGCTTTTATGTTATGAGATGTTATCGTATTTTTGGGTATCTGATTGGGATAGATGACCTTTAGGATGTAAAGCCAGAGGTTTTGGGGTTTTGATTTCTGCATGGTATCTTGTATGATGTCAATTCGTGTTTCTATGATGATGTCATTGTCCTGATTTCCTATACCCAACCTGATTCAATTATGTTGCATTTTATGATCTTATAAGGGTACTGTTAATTGTATGGTTATTTGATAACCTATGTGTTGTTGTATGAGTAGGATGTAATTTGAGAATTAGTATTACCTTCATGTTTTGGGTTTGAGCCTAGGTAGGTTAACTAAGTGTATAGAGGGGAAGTCGCTTGCAATGGGTTTGGGGCTCTAAGTGGCTACTAGGGTATCTCATTGGAAAGTTACTTAATAAGTGATAATATGAAACATTAAGGGGGCATGTTACTATCTCCTCAACACAGTGAGAGTTCACCTTTGGTTCCATGCGGTCAGGTGGTAGTGGGCCTGTTACTATCTCCTCAACATGGTGGGAGTGGACCTTTGGTTCCACGCGGTCAGGTGGTAGTAATTCTTATTACCATTGAGATTTTGATGGCTCTTCTTCATGCTTGGATTATCCTTGTTGCAGTTCTATATTCTTAGTCTTTTGGAGACTTATTCAATTACATGAGTTGTATACTTGTACCATATGTGGATATTGGTTATCATCCTTTGAAGGATGTATTGTATTGTATTGTTATGTATTATTACATACCCTGCGACTTGTGCAATGGATGTTGATTAGGTGGTGCAGGAGCACACCTAGGCTAACCTCCATTGTTTTGATGTTTTGGCTTGTACCTAACATTGGCCAAGTCATGGTAGTGTGAGTTTTTTTAGACCTTAGGAGTACATAGCATTGTGGACTAGGTGAGTTAGTCACTAGGACTAAGGTCACCAAAATAGTCATTATTAGTATTTTTGTTAATTTTTGTGTTAGAAGCTTAAAGTTAGGCTTTGAGCTGTTAATGTGTTCAAAACACTTGAGCAATGTAAGAAAGATGCCTTGAGGCCATAAATGATGTTATTTCATTGAGTTAGAGAGATTAGAGGTACTATAAATGAGGAGAGTGGAATGAGAGCAAAGATGCCAAATGTTGCTCAAAAGTTGTCATGACAACATTTGCAATAATTGCAAATATTGCATGCAACTCGGCAACATAGGATTCCCGAAGAGATAGGAGTGGAAAAGTAACCAAAAGGCCTAGAAACATGGAGAATGGTATCTAATGGGAGACAAGGCTCAAATATTGAAGTTAGTCATGCATTGTAACAAGTTTGCGAAAGGAAATACAGTCTACAACTCTGATTTATGAAGAACACGAGAATTTCATTGTGACAGTGCCATCTAATGGATTGAATGCTTTGAACTAGTGATTTTTTTGTGTTCATAATATAGTTCTAAGCATTTTTCATTCAGTAAGAAAGTTTATTTAAGGTTTTTTAAATTCTTGTATAAATTGTTTTGTGTTTAGTGTGTTCACGGGTCCTGTCCTGACCAGTCAGTCATTTCATGGCTCCCCCATGAAAACTAACCATGGGATTTTCCTAAGGGTGTTTGGATACGATAGGGGAGTCATTATTCTATATATATCTAGGATTAGGAGTCATGAACAAATGGATAGACATTTTAACTACTAAGCCCTAGGTGAGCTAACAGAGCCCAGTTAGAGGTTTAGGATAGAAGAGTTGAAGATTTCTTGCAAGGTAAAGAAGTACTATATAGAAAAAGTACATTTCAAGATAGGTTATAGTCATATCCTAACATACTATGAGTATTGAGTTCATACCAATCCATTAGACCAATTTTTGGGTGAGATTCAAACTATGATATAGTCAGTCCTAGAAATTAGGCCTATTAGCCCTATTGGTCCTAGATATTAGAAACCCTATGTACAAAGGGATTAGGAGACTAAAACTTTCAAAATATCTTGTAAAATGATAAAGGGTATCTGAATTTGGGATTAGTTTTTCAAGTTTTTTGGGAAAGTTTTGAAAGAAATAGGAAAAGGTCTCTGGAAAAGGCTACAAGGAATTAGGCCTAATTAGTCTTCTTAGGATCTCAAACTTGATCTCAACTAAAAAGGGTTAAGAGATCCATCAAGATGGAGTCAAATGGGAGCACATGTATGATTTCCAACATTCCTAGCACCCCTACAATGAATTTCATGAATGGAGAGAAGTTGGCACTTAGATCTTTCTAAGTGTAGGAGAAGAAGTGAAGTACCCAAAAAGGGTGTTAGTATTTCAAAGGTGAAGCACAAAGAGTGAGACTCTTAGAAGAGAGTTGGATTAGGACTTAGTTAATCATCTAAGCCTAATAAAGACTTAGAGGATATTAGGATCCTTAAAGAAGACAAAGAAGGTATTCTTAGCAAAGTGTGTAAGCAAGCCTAAGGAAAACTTACACCATATTGGTATCAGAGCTTGATTAAGATCAGGCTTGTGGTGGATGTTTCAGCCTACTAAATTAGTTAGAGAGAATACACCAGTGGGATCAGTAGAAGACAAAAACATGTTGACTAACACTAAGTTAGCCAAAAATTTAGAAGAACAAGAAGAAGACAACAAGTTGCTAAGAGAAAGATTGTCTCAAATGGAGAAACTCTTGGGTGAAGTCCAAGACAAAGCTGATAAGATGAAAGATAAGATAGATCAAGAAGAAGAAGAAGAAGCAAGGGAGAAGGGAGTGGATTTAGAAGAGGAAGCTCCAACCCCTAACCCTATTATTGCTGAAGAACCCTTCTTAAAGGCATTGAAGGCTTTAAGTGGAAAAGCTTTGAAAGGTGTACCACTATTTGGTGGACAAATGGATCCACATTCAGTTGTGGATTGGATTGAAAATATACAAAACCATTTCAAATGTGATGGTGTAACAAAGGCCCAAAAAGTGAATGTGGCTAAGTCAAGGTTGAGAGGATCAGCTCTCACATGGTGGAAGTTTACTCAAATTGAAAGGGAGAAATAAGGAAGGAGTCCTATAGTCACATGGAAGGGCATGGTGACCAAGATTAAGCAGACCTACTTGCTTGATGATTATGAGGTTTAGCTACATAGAAGAAGAAATAACCTTAGACAGAAAGATTTGGTTGTATAAGCATACACTGAGGAGTTCCAAAAGTTGTGCTTAAGATCACAAGTGGTGGAAGATGAAAGCATCAAGCTAGCTAGGTATTTGAATGGACTCAAGTGGTCTATTCAAGAGGACATGAGTCTTGTGAAATTAAAAGACATTCACCAATGTTATCAAATGGCCTTGAAAATAGAGGAGAAAGGCAAAAGAAAACAAGAGAAAACCTCCAAAGGAAGAGGTAGAGGAAGGGATAATAGAGGATCAAGACATGGCTATGGTGGAAGGAGTTTAGAATCAAGGACAAAAGGAGAAGTCAAATACACTAAGCAGTAAGAGGGAAGTTCTAGTAGAGGTGGTAGAGAAAGGAACTCAAATTTTAGAGGTAGAAGTGGTGGACAAGGAACAGGAAATTACTTTTCCTATAGGTGCCCAGAGAAAGGTAGTAATTCTAAAGGAGGTAACAAGAGAACTAATTTAGTTCATGAGGAGAAAATTACAGTAGAGACACACTCTGAGGTACCATTAAATTTAGAAGAAGGTGAGAACCTCATGATGAGGATAAAATTGATCAAGGAACCGGTTAAAGAAGTGCCAAGAAAAATAAGGTCCCTATTTAGAATCAAATGTAAGGTGATGGGAAAAATATGAAGAGTCATCATTGAATTAGGGTATACAGACAACATTGTGTTAGAGGAAGAAGTCAACAAGTTGAGCATGACAAGGATACCCCACACCCATCCTTACAAGGTCACATGGCTCTATAAGGGAAAACATGTCTTAGTGAACGAGAAAGCTTGGGTGTTCTCTATAGGGAGATACAAGGACAAGGTTCTATGTGATGTGCTTCCTATGGATGCATGTCACTTTCTCCTAAGTAGGCCATGGAAATTTGACCACCAAGCTATCCATGATGGAGTGAAGAACTCCTATAGATTCAAGAAGGATAAAGTAACTTTCAAAATCCAATAACTCTTAGAGGAAGAAAAAGTGAAGACAACAGTTCCTAATGTACTCATGGTTGGAGAAAAAGAGTTCTTAGAAGCCATGGAAGAAGGAGAAGGAGTTGGATATGCATTGGTGTTAAGGCCAAGAGAGAATAATTAAGGAAAAGGAGACAAGAATCCAGAGCTACCTAAGGAGATACAAAACATGTTGCAGACTTATGAAGGTATAGTAAGTGATGGACAACCATCAGCATTACCCCCTACAAGATCCATAAGTCATAGGATAGACTTCATACCCAGAGCTACCCTACCTAATAAAGAAACCTATAAGATGACCCCTCAACAAAATGAGGAGAAAGCTAGACAAATAGAAGAACTCCTTAACCAAGGCCTTATCAAGAAAAGTATTATCCCTTGTTTTGTACCCACTGTCCTAGTACCCAAGAAAGGAGGAACATGGAGGCTTTGTAGTGATTCAAGAGCCATAAATAGGATAACCATTAGGTATAGGTTTTCCATTCCTAGGATTGAAGACCTAATGGATTGTCTAGGTGAAGCTAAGTACTTTAGTAAGATAGACTTGAAAAGTGGCTATCACCAAATAAGGATACATGAGGGAGATGAGTGGAAGACAACCTTCAAAACCAATGAAGGTTTGTATGAATGGCTTGTCATGCCATTCAGACTATCTAATGCCCCCTCCACATTCATGAGGCTCATGAATGAAGTCCTCAAGGAATACATTAGAAAATTTGTAGTAGTATATCTTGATGATATACTGATTTATAGTAGGACAAGGGAGGAGCATCTTCAACACCTTGAGACTGTCTTCAAGAAGTTGCATGAAGAGAAGTTGATGATCAACTTGGAGAAGTGTGAGTTAATAAAAATAGAGTTGGTATACCTTGGGTTTGTTCTCTCTCATGAAAATCTGAAAATGGATAAGAGTAAAGTGGAAGCCATCATGAATTAGCCTAATCCAAGGACAGCCACAAAGGTAGGAAGTTTTCATGGCCTTTCTCAATATTATAGGAAGTTTATAAGGCATTTTAGTGCTATTTGTGCTCCTATGTTGGAAACAATTAAAGGAGGGATGAAAACTAAGTTCATATGTAATGAACAAGACACTAAGAGCTTTGAGTTGTTAAAAGAAAAGATTGCTACCCAACCTGTCTTAGTCTTACCAAGCTTTGAGAAGCTTTTCACTATTGAGTGTGATGCAAGCAATGTGTCTATTGGAGTTGTCCTAAGCCAAGAGGGAAGAGCAGTAGAATTTCATTCAGAGAAGTTGAGTGAAGCTAAGAAGAAGTACTCTTCTTATGAGCTTGAAATGTAGGCACTAGTTCAAGATTTAAGATAGTGGAGACACTATTTTCTTCCCAAGGAGTTCATTGTCTATTCAGATAATCAAGCCTTAAGTTTCTTGAACTCTCAAGAGAAGTTGAGTCACAAGCACATGAAGTGGCTTGAATACTTGTAAGCATACACCTTTAATATCAAACACAAGAAATGAGTACTCAACAAGGTGGCAGATGCCTTGAGGAGAATATCTCTTACCATTCAAGAGATCAAATTTAAGAGCATGGGAATAGATAATTTTAAGGATCTATATGCTGATGATGAAGACTTTGTAGAAATTTATAAGGTATGTGCTAAATACAAGAATCATTTTCATAGAAATTATTTTGAATACACTTTGCAAAGCAATCTTTTGTTTAAGGGAAATAAGTTATGTGTCCCTAGAGGGTCTATGAGGGAGAACTTAATTTAGGAAAAGCACAATGGTGCATTGAGTGGTCATTTTGGAATCACTAAGACCCAAGAACTTGTTCAAAGGTTCTATTATTGGCCGAGAATGAATCTTGATGTTAAGAGGTATGTGGAAAGTTGCATAGTATGTCAAAAGGCCAAAGGTACTTCTTCAAATGTAGGTCTTTATCAACCACTACCTATTCCCACTAGGCCATGGGAATGTTTGAGCATGGATTTTGTAGTTGGGTTACCCAAGACAAGACATGGCATAGATAGTGTTTATGTAGTTGTGGATAGATTCAGAAAGATGGTTTACTTTGTGCCATGCAAGACCACTAATGATGCTAGCCAAATAGCCTCTCTCTTTGTCAAAGAGATAGTAAGAATTTATGGGTTACCTATGAGAATTATGTCAGATAGAGACACTAAATTTATGAGTCATTTTTGGAAGACTCTTTGGAAAAGGTTAGGCACTAATTTATCCTTTGGGTTTGCATACCATCCCAAAAATGATGGTTAGACTGAAGTGGTGAATAGGACTCTTGGAAATCTGTTAAGATGCTTGACCAAGGAATATGGACAGTAATGGGATCAATTGATTGGGTAGGCTGAGTATGCTTACAATGACACCATCAACCAGTCAATAGGGAAGAGCCCCTTTGAGATAGTATATGGATTACATCCTAGAGGATTCTATGAGTTGAGAGACTTGAAGGATGGAGTGAAGGAAAGTGGATATGTAGATGATTTTTCTTATGCAATGCAGGAGATACATGATACAGTGAGGAAGACTTTGATAGAGAATACCTTGAAACATAAAACCAAGGTTGATGAGAGTAGAAGAGAATTTCAGTTCAATGTGGGAGACTTGGTAATGATACATCTTGACAAGTCCAAAATTCAAAAGGGATTCCCTCACAAGTTGCAGATGAGAAGGATAAGTCCATATTCTATCTTAGCAAAGTATGGTCATAATGCTTTTAGAGTGGAGCCGAAAGACAGTGGACTGTCCCTTGTCTTTAACATTGCAGACATGGTCCATTACAAAGGACCAAAACTAGACATGGATCAAATCCTCAATGAAGTGATCAGAGATGTGGAAGACCTCAAACTACCTCCTGCAATAGTCAAGAAAGATGACAGTATACTAGATACCCGAGTCTACAAAAAGACTAGAACCAAAGAGTACAAAGAACACTTGATCAAGATACATGGTCAAACAGATGCTAATGTAGTCTAGATTAAATAATCAGAGTTTAAAAAGATGGGGATTGACCCTACTCTACTCAATCCAAGGGTGGATTGAACTTCTTGTTTTGGGGAGGATGGTGCAGGAGCACACCTAGGCAAACCTCCATTGTTTTGATGTTTTGTCTTGTACCTGACATTGGCCAAGTTAGGGTAGTGTGAGTTTGTTTTAGACCTTAGGAGGTCATAGAATTGTGGACTAGGTGAGTTAGTCACTAGGACTAAAGTGACCAAAATAGTCATTGTTAGTAGTTTTGCTAATTTTTGTGTTAGAAGCTTAAAGTTAGGGTTTGAGTTGTTAATGTGTTAAAAGAACTTCAGCAATGTTAGAAAGATTCCTTGAGGCCATAAATGATGTTATTTCATTGATTAAGAGAGGTTATAGGTCCTATAAATGAGGAAAGTTTCATGAGAGCAAAGATGCCAAATGTTGCTCAAAAGTTGTCATGACAACATTTGCAATAATTGCAAATGTTGCATGCAACTTGACAACATAGGATTTCCTAAGAGATAGGAATGGAAAAGTAACCAAAAGGCCTAGAAAAATGGATAATGGAATCTAATGGGATACAAGGCTTGAATCTCAAATTTATTCATGCATTGTAACAAGTTTGTGAAAGGAAATATAGTCTGCAACTCTGATTTGTGAAGAACCCAAGCATTTCATTATGACAATGCCATCTAATGGATTGAATTTTTTGAAATAGTGATTTTTTTGTGTTCATAGGATATTTCTAAGCATTTTTAATTAAGTAATACATTTTATTTAAGTTTGTTTAAATTCTTTATAAATTTTTTTGTGTTTAGTGTGTTCACTGGTCTTGTCCTGACCAGTCAGTCATTTAATGGCTCCCCCGTGAAAACTAACCATGGTATTTTCCTAAGGGTGGTTGGATATGATAGGGGAGTCATTAGTATATATATATATATCTATGAATAGGATTCATGATCAAATGGATAGATATTTTTACTACTAAGCCCTATGCGAGCTAACAGTGCCCTGCTAGAGGTTTAGGAGAAAAGAGTTGAAGATTTCTTGCAGGGTAAAGAAGTACTGTACGAAACAAGTATAGTTCCAGATAGGGTATATTCATATCCTAACATAATATGAGGATTGAGTTCATACCAATCCATTAGACCAAGTTTTGGGTGAGAGTCAAACTATGATATAGTCAGTCCTAGAAGTTAGGCCTATTACCCCTATTAGTCCTAGATATTAGGAATCCTATGTACAGAGGGCTTAGGAGACTAAAAATTTAAAAATATCTTGTAAAATGATAAAGGGTATCTGAATGTGGGATTATTTTTTCAAGTTATTTGGGAAAGTTTTAAAATAAATAGGAAGAGGTCTCTGGAAAAGGCTACAAGGAATTAGGCCTAATTAGGCTTCTAAGGATCTCAAACTTGATCTTGACTAAAAAGGGTTAAGAGATCCATCAAGATGGAGTAAAATGGGAACACATGTATGGTTTCCAACATGCTTAGCACTCCTACAATGAATTTCATGAATGGAGAGAAGTTAGCACTTAGATCCTTCTAAGTGTAGGAGAAGAAGTGAAGTACCCAAAAAGGGTGTTAGTCTTTCAAAGGTGAAGCACAAAGAGTGAGACTATTAGAGGAGAGTTTTATTAGGACTTAGTTAATCATCTAAGCCTAATAAGGACCTAGAGGAGATTAGGATCCTTGAAGAAGACAAAGAAGGTCTTCTTAGCAAAGTGTGCAAGCAAGCCTAAGGAACACTTACACCATCAAGTTGTATACCTTGGGTATCAGTTGTATATGTGATCTTATTTATCTGATATGTATACTATTAGATTCAGTTGATGTATCATTTATGTTAGTTCTTATATTTTTATTCGTAGGTTATTTTTCTTAAGTAATTCTACGTCAAGGAACCCTAGAGGATTGTTATCTATGTTGAGTTGTTCTTATGTGTATGTCATGTACTTCATTTCATTGCTTCTGCATTGTTAATATTATTGTTTGTAAATATTAAAAAAAACTATCTTGTTAAATTAGTGTCATGTTTAGGTTAGTTCTCTTGGGTTCCCTGGTGAGGCTTTATAATGTGTATATATGTATATGTATATGTATATATATATATATGTATAAGTATATATATGTGTGTGTGTGTATATGTATATATATATATGTATATATATATATATGTATATGTATATGTATATATATATGTATATATATATATATATATATATATACACACACACACACACACACACACACACACACACACACACACACACACACACACACACATATATATATTGTTAGGAATAACAGTCCACCATCAGAAATTAGAGAGGGGTGGATCAGTTGTGAGACAGATTAGTAAACATTAAACTTTATAAAGAAAAAGTTCAATTCAAATGATAACATAGTAAATACCAACACACTAACATAATCATTGTTTTCATAGAAACCTTGTTAAAGGTAAAACCCCAGTGGGAATTAGCACCCACAACTGATGTACTAAGAGTATAGTATCCCTGTTAAAATATTTAGCCCTATTAGGAGCTTATTACAATATTATAGTACACAGTCCCTGTTAAAGGACATACCCTGTTAGGAGTCAAGAGTGATAGTGGGATCACTACCCAGGCACACTTCCTGAAGAAGGTTAAAGCCACCCTCAAGGATTTACAATCTGAAGAAGTTTATATAAGAAATATACAATAGAGTGAACTGTCTGATATCAACTATCTTTGTTTGGTTAGTTCCAATGAAGTACTATAATCACAAACTCTTCTCTACCTCCAGCAACCAATCAAGCTTTGTAGCCTTCACACACCTCTGTCTTTTCAATTACCTTCTCATCATACATCCATCTTTTCAAAAGAAAAGATATCTCATATATACCCTATTACAATAATTGATTAGGTCGGCCAATTAAGCTTTCCCAATATACAAATAATTATTTAACTCCTTCCTAAGATACACACGGTACCTAAAAAAAATAAACATCAATTACAATACATCATATATAATTCAAGATCTGCAATCCATGCTCACAATTTACAATGCACACTACATCACTGAAGTCGGCCTCTAAATAAGTCTCCTCTAGAATACACACCTCAGTTGACGTCACCAAAAATCACATGACTTGCGATGAATAAAAATACATTCCTCAATATGACTTTTTCATCTCTTAGGCTTGCATAACCTGAATCATCATCACCTATAATATATCCCCAAAACATAGAGACTCACTCTGTCAAGCAACATTGTCACAATCCAGAAACCAGTCTTCACTAAAACATCTGTAACAACTCTAATATTCAATATTAAGTCAAGCGACCTTAGAAATAAGATCATCATAAATCCTTCTTCATATCATCATCTCCACTTGTTCTGATTCATCTGTACATTATCCCTACACTTATGTCAGTCATCATACAATACTAATAACCAGAGTGTTCTATCCATAGAAAGATATGTTGACATAAGTGACAAAACATGAATGCCAAAAGCACCAATAGAACCCAATTCTAATATCATCCAACAATCTCCCCCTTTGGCATTGATGGAAACATATAGGAAATCCATCAACACAAAATTACTCTCTCTCAATATAATCTTCTCAATATCCTCAACACAATTCTTCCTAAAGCAGTAGGGATTTTCACATAGTATCTCTCTGATGCAGAGGGCATCGATGGTATTCTACAAATCTGCATATTATAACTTTCGCTCTCCATAGACATTGATTTAGAAGCTCACTCTATAGATATTCCAATAAAAATAATGGAAACTCAAAGTAACAACGTCGAATTATTCTTATGCTTCATGTTTAAGCAACTCACCAACACTTTTCACCTTCACTACGGACTGAGATTGGAATCCTTCACACGGGCTTGTGACCACACTATCATGCATGTATATGTAATACATTTTCCACCTTTTTCCATTTCCAAATGTTGTGCTCAAACCATAATGGTATTTTATATCATATGGCTACTTCAAACACAAACAACTATGTAACTTTATCTATCTTGGGTCTCTTCTCCATAGTGACAGTCGATGCAAGGTTTCCATGCATCATAAACCAACTTCAAAACTTCCCCAATAATCGTACTAGAAATAAACATTATCTTGAATAACGGTTCTTTGGAAAACTATTTTAAATTAAAAACCATCCAAGGATTAATGCTCGAATTTTATAATCAATTCTCTATCTAAATAAATAACCACCCAAGTCAGGATTGTCATAAAAAATTAACACTTAAACAAAACTGCATAATACTTTATCCCAATGTCCCAAATTGAGATTGTGGAGAAACCCAAGCATAAACTCCACTGTATTATTTAATATCCTTTAACAATAACTCATGAACCTGATTCATTGCATCAAAAACTAAAGATAAGAAATAAATAGCAATCCATCAATAAAGAAATCTTTGAAATCGATTGCATAAGATATTATCATTGTAAAACAACAAAAAAATGACTCGGAGAGATTTCTAAACAACATTATATCGAATCTATCTCCATCCATTAAATCCCAAAATTGAATACATATATGATTCGTATGGAATACAAATATAAATGGTTATATGATATGAACAGCTCTCTGGCTGGAAGCAAGAGAGCCAATTCTCTTTACCGCCTTCACCCTATCTACCTGTAACCTCTATTCACTATCAACTCTCCCCATGATTACATAATATCATCTATATATAGATAATTCTTTAGATAGTTACAAACCATTCATCTCCATGACTTCTCATATTCCATTCGGTCTTTTGATTACAATTCTCATATAGTGTCTTTTCGAATACATTACAATGCAGATTAACAAATTTATCCTTTCTAGACATGATTCCATGAACCTTTAAACTAAATTAATAGATAAAATATGACTTACATAAAATTAAATTTCTAAGGTGGAGGTGCCCCTACACCATACGCTTGAGCTTTAAAATTTTCCATGTCCCATGGAAATACTTTGGTGAGACTACAAAAATATTTTCCACTTTATCATCACTACATCGATGCCTCTGTCGCTTTCTCTCTTCATTTGTGTAGGTCTTTGTCTTAGATCTTGTCAGGTACATCTTACTTTATCCAAGAATCCTCTGATAACTCCAATACACCTTTCAACTTTGGAACACATAAGGAGGGAATGGGCACTCCAAGGTTTCAACAAAGGAGCCAGTATACCAAAGAATCTCAAAAGTATTCTTCGCTACTTCAACCTAGTATGCTTCCCAGGCTCTTGAATCATCTCCTATGGCCCCATGATAGACCTTCATGCCTGCCTACTGCAACTACAAATTGCATAAGAAGAATCCAAAACAACCCAATACTGCCAGGTGTAGATTATCCTCTACACGCTCAGAACCTTCTAAGCTATGATACCAATCTGATGCATAGGGCATCAATGGTATTCTACAAATCTGCATATTATAATTTTCTCTCTCCATAGACATTGATTTACAGGATCAATCTTTGGATATTCCAATAAAAGTAATGGAAAATTAATGTAAAAATTTCAACTTATTCTTATGATTGATGTTTAAGCAACTCACCAACACATTTCACCTTCACAATGGACTGAGATTGGAATCCTTCACATAGGCTTGTGACCACATGGTCATGCATGTATATGTAATATGTTTTCCACCTTTTTCCATTTCCAAATGACATGCTTGAACCATAATGGTATTCAATATCCTACGGCTACTTCAAATACAAACAACTCTGTAACTTTATCTATCTTGGGTCTCTTCTCCATAGTGATAGTCGATGCAAGGTTTCCATGCATCATAAACCAACTTCAAAACTTCCATGATAATCATATTTGAAATCATCATTGTCTTGAATAATGGTTCTTTTAAAACTATTCTAAATTAGAAACCATCCAAAGATTAATGCTTAGATTTTATAATCAATTCTCTATCTAAAGAAATAACAACCCAAGTTGGGACTGTCATAAAAAAATAACACTTAAACAAAATTGCATAATACTTTACCCCAATGTCCCAAATTGGGACTATGGAGAAACACAAACATAAACTCCATTGTATTATTTAATATCCTTTAACAATAACTCACAAACCTTATTCATTTCATCAAAAACTGAAGACAAGAAACAAATAGAAATCCATTAATAAAGAAATCTTCAAAACTGATTGCATAAGATATTAGCATTTTAAAACAGAAAAAAAATGACTCAGAGATATTTCTAAACAACATTATATCAAATCTATCTCCATCCATTAAATCCCAAAACCGAATACATATATGATTCATATGGAATACAAATATAAATGGTTATATGATATGAACGGTGCTCTGGCTAGAAGCCAGAGAGATGATTATCTTTATCGCCTTCACCCTATCTACTTGTAACCTCTATTCACTATCAACTCTTCCCTTGATTACATAATGTTGTCTATATATAGATAATTCTTTGGATAGTTACAACTGTTCATCTCCATGACCATTCATATTCCATTTGTTCTTTTGATTACAATTGTCATATAGTGTCTTTTCAAATACATTACAATGCAGATTAAAAAATTTATCCTTTTTAGACATGATCCCATGAACTTTTAAACTAATTTAATACATAAACCATGACTTAAATAATATTAAATTCGAAGGTGGAGGTTCCCCTGCACTACTCTCCCACTTTGACAACAATGACAAAGGGTGCCATAACTCTTCTTTAATCTTCTGCAAGGTGTAGCGTTTTCAAATCTTCATGTCTAACAACCATGTGCAAACTCACTCGAATGTGCTCTGTAGTGTTCCTACGATCACTCCCCCTGAGGATTAGATCCATACATAAGTTTAGAAAATGATATAGCTGAAATCCACTAGACTGATGCATGCTAGCATCAATTAATTACCACGGGGAGGGGCTTTCACCACAAGCATACTTTTGAGATACTCAAGAGTATCTTTTGGCAAAGGTTTAGTAAATATATCTGTTATTTGTTCCTTTATACTAACATACTTCAGTCTAATCTCTTTCTATACTACCTTATCTCTCAAGAAATGATACTTAATAGAAACATGTTTAGTCTTTGAATTCATTATAGGATTCTTCGACATATTCACTATGCTAGTGTTATCACAATGGATAACCATTGTCTCTTCAAATATTTTTTTGATGTTCTTTAGTATTTGATTCATCCAAACAACTGTGTACAATTTATAGAAGAAACAACATACTTGGATTCACGAGTAGACCAGGCAATACTGACTTGCTTCTTACTTAACCATGAAACCAAAATTTTTCCAAGGAAATGCTCCACCACTTATACTATTTCTATCATCCACACTACCTTCCCAATCAGCATCAGTCTAAGCATGTAAAACAAAGTCATCTTATTTTTCATACTATAATCCATACTCTATTGTTCCTTTCAATTATCTAAAAATTCTATTCACAATAGCAAGGTGTGTCTCCTTTGGATCTACTTGATATATTGCCACAATTCCAACTGCATTGGAAATATCTAGTCTGGTGTGAGTTAGATATTGTAGACCTCCAATCATTGATCTATACTTTGTCTAAAAAACACTCTCAGTTTCATCATCATTAGTAAGTTTATAACCAGTCACCATAGGTGTGCCAATAGGTTTACAATCTTCCATTCCAAACTTCTTCAATATTTACTTAAGGTACTTGGTTTGAGATTTAAAAATACCATTCTTATTCTGATTAATTTGCAAACCAAAAAATTTTTTCTTCTCACCAATCATTGACATTTCAAATTTATTTTCCATTTCTTTAGAGAAATTTTTACTCATTTTATCATTGCCTCCAAAAATGATATCATCAACAAAAAATTCTATGATTAGTATTCCATATTCACTAGTTTTAAAATATAAATCATTGTTTGCATTACCTTTCATAAAATCGAGATGAAGTAGATACCAGTCTAGTCTTGCATACCATGCTCTCGGTGCTTGTTTCATTCTATACAATTTTTTCTACAGCTTACGAACCATGTCTTCATCTTCTATCAAAGGAAATCCATCAAGCTACTCTATGTATACTTCTTCTTTCAAATCTCCATTCAAGAATCTAGATTTCACATCCATTAGATATACTTTAAAGTCTTTATGTGCAGCATAAGCAATAAACAATCTCATAGCTTCCAACCTAGCAACATGAGAAAATGTTTTTTCAAAGTCTATGCCTTCTTATTGTGAGTAGCCTTTACAAATCAGTCTAGCCTTATTTCTTACCACTGTTCCTTCCTTGTCTATTTTGTTTCCGAAACCCCATTTTCTTCCTATCATATTTTTATTTTTAGGTCTTGGCATCAATTCCCTAGTATTATTTTTCTTTATCTGTTCTAGTTCTTCCTGCATAGATTTAGTCCAAGATTCATCTCTACATGCTTCATGAGTAGTTTTTGGCTTAACATGAGAAATCAAACAAATTTGATCTCCTATTAATTTTTTCATCATTCCTCTATTTACATTACCAATTATTTGATTTTTAGGATGGTTCTTCTTAACATACCTCACAGTCATAGGAGTTTTAGTAAGCTCAATTGATTCATCTTCAATCTCATCATCAATCTCTAAAGGTTCGATAGGATCAATAGTGACCTCTTTTATCTCTACAATCTGACCATAGTCATACATTCTTTCCTGAATCTGAAACTTTTCATCAATCCTCACATTAGTTCTTTTAATCAACTTACTCAATCTCAGATTAAAACATTTATAGGCTTTTCTCTTAGTAGACTAACCAAGTAAGATACCTTCATCACTTCTAGAATCAAACTTCCCTATCTCATCATCTCTTTTGATATAGCATTTACTTCCAAATATTCTGAAATATCTTACAGTAGGAGTGTGATCAAACCATAATTCATAAGGAGCCTTACTTGTACCTTCTCTGATCTAAATTTTGTTCAAGGTGTACACAGTAGTACCAATATCTTCTCTCTAATGAACATGTGATACATTTCCTTCTAGCAACATCTAATATTGTTTTTTTTCTTAGCTCTTCTATCCCATTCTATTGTTGTGTCCTAGGAGCAGATGTATGTTTTTTTATTCCATGCTCTTCGTAGTAGGTATTAAATAAGTTTGAAGTAAACTCACCACCTCTATCTGATCTCAAACATTTTATCTTAAAAACTTATTCATTCTCAAATTTTTCTTTGAATATCTTTAATTCTTCAAATACCTTGGATTTCTCTCTTAAATATGTAACCTACATCATTCTAAAAAAGTCATTAAAAAGTATAAAATACCTTTCATCATAATAAGATCTTGTTCTTGTAGGACCGTACCGATCGTTATGTACAAGAACCAACTTCCCTTTTTCTAAATAATATTTTCTTTTAAAACTACTTCTAGTCTTCTTCCCCATAACACACTCTCTACACATAGTGTTGGAAAATTTTACAATCTTAGGTAGATCTTTTACTGCATTAGTCATACTTTCCTTCACAATATTATCAAAGTTGACATGACAAAATCTTCTATGACATAACCAACTGTCATCAACCTTTGCAATAAAACAATAAGCCTTAGATGTATTCAATTCACATACATTACCTCTAGATTTAGTACCAGATGCAATCAAGTCTCTTGGTTTAATTTTGATTGAAAATTTCCCATCAATTAATTTGAATTGATAACCTTTGTCCACTAGCTATCCAACACTCAACATACTATGCTTATGTCCGTCAAAAAACAATACATTTTCTGTATTACTTTTTCCATCCAGAGAAATAGTTCCAAATCCAATGATAAGGTTAGGAGTATTGTCACCAAATCTAACAACACCACCATCATATCTTTTTAGACTAACAATTTTTTTATTATCTTCAGTCATATGATGTGAACAACTACTATCTATAACCCATTCAGATTTATTTTCTACATTAGATACTAAGGATTTTTCTTCATGTATAGTTTCATCATCCTTAATAGCAATAAATCCAATCTCATCATAGTCAACAACTTCATCATCAAAAACACCTTCACTATCATAGTAACATTCCTTGTCTTTTGGATACTTTGATTTGTAAAACTTAGGTTTATGTTTTGGAATCCTTGTAGGACATCGAGATGAAAAATGACCTATCTTGTTGCATGAAAAACATTTCAAAGGTAACCTGCCTTCAAATTTACCCTTACCTCTCTTTTCTCTTCTGGCAATCAGGGCTACCACTTTGTCTAGCTTTCTTTCTTCTTCTTTTATCTATTCCCATTGATCAGGATAGTCTCCAAGTTCTTCTCTCAAGTCACTATTGCTGGTGCTCGCAATTCCAGATAAGGTATTTTTGTTTTTATGCATTTTTACCTTGAATGCTGACTCAACTTTAGGTAGAGAAACTCCCAGTTCTACAGCCTCAAAAGTAGTTATCTTTCCAATCAAAATCTCTTTATTGAAGTTTGTTCTCAAAGGTATAATTTCTTTTATAACTTTTACTCTAGATGTGTATATAGGTGTCAAAGATCTAATAATATTTGCAATCAATTATTCCTCACTGTAAGTACCTCTAGAGATCCTGATACCAGTAACCACTTCAGTAACTCTCTATGCATATTCTCTAATGTTTTCATCATCTTTCATTTTCAATGATTTTATCTTTGTCTTCCAGTTTTGTAAACTTATCTCCTTCATACAGTGCTTCCAATCTTGTCCAAATTTCATGTGGAGAATCTAAGTATTTTACTTTTGTGAATTTTCCTTTAGAAAGTGCACTGATCAATTATTTCCTTGCAACCATGTTACATGAAAATAAATTATTTTCATCTTAATTAGCTTTATCAATTTCATCCTCAATCTTTATCTTTTCCTTTCTTTTTGTGATCATCCATTCATTGATTCCTAAACATAGCAAATGAGTTATCATCTTGTTCTTCCAACTGTCAAAGTTTTCAGGATCAAATTTCAGACTATCCTTTATGTAGTAAGTCATCTTCATGATCACCTCAAGTTTTTAAGCTTTCTCTCTAAGGACCACCATCTTTGATACCAATTGTTAGGAACTTAGGAATAATAGTCCACCAACACAATTGAGAGGGGGGGGGGTGAATTAGTTGTGAGACAGATTATTAAACATTAAAATTTATAAACCAAAAATTCAATTCAAATGATAACACGGTAAGTACCCACACAATAGAAAAATTTGGTGGGGAGATCCAATAACTTGAGCTCTTCTATCTCTTCTCAAAGCTCTTTCTTCACCTTCTTAGGGTTCTTTTCTGATGCAAAGTGGGCAACTGGAAGCCTCGAAGTGACCCAAATAGGGCAATGTACCCAAACATTTCTTGATTTAGAGATAAAGTGCTTCACACTTATCACAAGTGTGGGAAAAGGACTTGGTTAGGCTATCACAACCTCAACACCCAAAGGGCAACCTAATCACTAGGTTTTATCAATCCTACTACACCAAATACCAAGAGTGGCTTCAAGAGCACTTGACTCAAATTCTTAACAATACCCCCAAAATGACTTAAGGGACTAAGGGTGACCTATGATCATAGGTGGGGTCTATTTAGGTCCCTAAAATTTAGTTCCAATGGTTCTTTCACTCAGATACAATCCATATGACATGGTTGCTTCACAAACCCAAGACTATGCTTATAGCCTTTTTCAGAAGGAAAATTGACCTTAATTGAGATCATTACACATAACCCCCTTAACTGATTAGGGATTTAGGGACCCTTTATATCCTAATACCTTGGACTTAAACCCTAGAAAATGGAAATGAGAAAGAGACAAAATGATACACAAAATTGCTTTTGCAATTAGGGCTAATTAGGCCTCCATTTACACTAGAGGTACATTTAGGATGCATCCAAATATCAAAAAAAGGATTTGATCATGGGAGGATATATACAATGGCCTCTTCCTCTGATTTAGAGCCTCTGATCAAATCCCAAGTGAGAGTTATGACTGCTGTCCTAATTTTGGATGGGTGCATACATAAGGATATACACCTAGGGCATCACTTCAACTCCATCTCCTTGAATTTTAAAGAGCCTATCTTGCAGAATCTTAAACAGAATCATACAAACAATATTTCCACCAAGGGTCATTGAATTCCCATTATGGAAAGTGGAAATACACTTAATTTTCTTAGAAACCCTGAATTAGGGCCTACAACCCAAGCAGTGAGTTTGTAAATTCAATAACTTCCAAACCAAGATTGATCAACACATGAGACCAAAAGAAAATGAAGAAAGATTCACAAAACTAACCCTTGGTGTCATACTTTCATGTCCTTCTATCTGTATGCAACCATACACAATGAATGTCTCTCAGGAATGCAATAAAATGGTTATTTTTATTAATTTTCAAATGCCAAATTACATGATTATCCTGTTGGAAAGATTGCTACAATGTAGACAATTGTTATTTTGTCATTGATGTCAAACCTTAACTGGTGAAACTATTTCTACATGTTTCAGTACCTTATCTATTGATTGATGAAGATTTGAAAAGAATGGGATAACACGAAGACCAAGGAAATGGTTGAGTTATGAGTATACACTAGGGTACTTGATCATTTGGCACTTTGGCAAAGTGATACGTTGTTTATCTATCACTGACAGTTTACTAGAACGTCGATGCCAAGAAAATCAAAGTCGATGCCAAGAAAAGTAAAAGGCAATGCCGAGAAAAGAAAAGATGATGCCGAGCACCAGTGAAATGTCGAGGGAGACAGAGGAAGCCAAGAAACATTATTTTGTTAATTTATGAGATTTGAGATCTATGGCCAACATAGTTTATTTTATTGGGATATGCATTGTTAATTAAGATTGGTCCACACTCATTTAATGCATGGGAACTGTTATTAGCACATGGATTCAATGTTTAATTAATGATTGTATTGGAGAAGAAAATTAAATGTAATGATGGAAAGATCTATTGGATCTGACCTAACCTAAGATCTATGATCTTGATTAAGTGGCAAAAGATTTATCTGACCTAGATGAAGAGGTATAATATAACCTGCTTTGGTTATTGTTATTGTATCCAAATAAGGAGAAGTTGAATGCAAAGTATTGCATGGTTAATTGACTGATTGGTAAAGACCTAGTAGAGAAGGCTGAGCAGAGAAGTGAAGTGATTGCTTGATGGATTTCCAAGAAGATCTAAAGTTTGAGATGCAAGTGGAGGCCACTCAGTGAATTAACATTAGAGCTAAAATTGGATATGGTTTTGCAAAGTAAGTTGTATGTATCAGATCAAACCTGTTGATTACTTTCTAACCATTGTATCAGTTCAAATCCTTTAACTAGGTTAACCTAACAGTCATTGTATAGATCCTTTGAACAAGGTGACATTCAGATTGGAATGTTCTAAGTCCTCTAACAAGGCCACTCCTGATAGGGTGATTAAATCCTTTAACCAGGTCACATTTGACAGTGTGTTTTGTAACCTTTAACAAGGTAGGCTCCTAATAGGGCATCACTTCAGAAGATTGAAATTATGGTAGCATGTTACTGGTGGTTTTTTCCATAATGGGTTTCCATTTTAAATCATGGTGTCAAAATGTGTGAATGTTATTGCTGTGTTTTACTATTAAGTTTTTGCAACCTTATTTCATTAGTACAGTAAATTGCACACTTTAGTTGTTTATTGTTGTCGATCATATCTGAGTTGTTGAAGTTGGTTTAAAGTTTTATATGGGCACATCTAGACCTAAGGATAACTGATTCACCCCCCCCCCTCTCACTTATTTTGAATTCATCCTAACAATTGGTATCAGAGAACTTGTTCTCTTTAAAAATTTTGAAGGTA